>JAHFWF010000076.1:0-600447 GCA_022545495.1 Chrysanthemum lavandulifolium
ACTACTCCACTTCATTGCATGATTCTTCCGAATTAGACATAGGTGATCGGGCTATGTATAATTTAGGAGTAACTATGCAATGCTTGGACTAATTGACTCATATGATGTTTGGTGTTTCAATCGGTTCATAGAAATCTCTCTTAGGTGCTAAAATTATGAAAAAAGTCTACAATGTGCAAGGCGATAGGGAGGAAGGTCTCAGCGTATATAGTAGTTATAGTCTAGGCTCTAAATGCAACCTAGTTCTCTATAACCAATGCTCGATACCAATCAGAACACCCCAAAATACTTACAATGAAGACTGTGTCACCTGGGTGCTACTTCATAATACAAAGTACAAGTTATAGAAAGCGACCTCTAAATGAGACGTTTTGAAAAGTTACCATTCGATTAATGAAATCGAGTTACAAACAATGAGGTCCCAAAGTATAATACATAAATGTTTGAATGGTAAATACGAATGTATAAAGTCTTCAAAACATGTCGTGCGACTCTATGCTTCAAACTCTAGCTATCGCCTTAAGACACGAGATAAACATGCTAAAAGTGTCAACACAAAGGTTGGTGAGTTCATAGAGTTTGTTTTGGATAAGTTGAAAGGCCTTTAAAGAATGTTCACAAAGAAAGGCATTGTAAATCCACTCAGTCCCAAGTTCCGCCCATACAAAACTTGCAACCTGTGTGTTTACAACCCACTGCCAAAATATAGTATGTCAATCATGTATGCATGTATCATAGTAGTAAGAAAATATAAATGTCACCGCAAGGGTCTTCCAACAACTTAATTTAGGATGTAGTATGTATCTAATTTAGTAGCCTTCCAACAACTTAATTTGGAGCCACTAAATTAATGGTCATCCAACAACTTAATTTGGAGCCACTTGTGTATGTATCTAATTTAATAGCCTTCCAACAACTTAATTTGGAGCCACTAAATTAATGGTCATCCAACAACTTAATTTGGAGCCACCGAATCGCACGCGTCGGGAGTCTCTTTCCAAAGATTAATGGTCATCCAACAACTTAATTTGGAGCCACTAAGTTAAATAACGCATTAAGTATAATGCACTCAAGAATAACGCAAATAAGTTAAACATAATCATGTATAACGCAATCAAGTACAATGCAATCATGTATAATGCAATCAAGTATAATGCAATCAAGTATAGAAAGTATAGCGTAGCATAAAAGTGTAAATGTTTTGAATATTTGTATCTGTAAAAGCAAGTAGTTGAGCATGTATCTCCCCCAAAGAGTTTGTAAAACAAGTATTAAAAGAGTAAGGGCTATGACTCACTAGTGTCAAGAAAAGTTTAGAGTACTTATAAAAGTAAATGAAAATAGTTTGAGCATGTATCTCCCCCAAAGAGTTTGTAAAACAATTAAGTAATAGAAAGTGGGGCTATGAAACTCACCTTAATAAATGATATCACAACGTATAACGGAGTCGATGGATAAGCCTGGAAGTCTCTACGTATAACCTAGAATATGATGTCAACTCTTAGGTTCGGTATAAATCCTAGTCAAACATGAACGAGCTTATATATGCCATTATATTGATCATGACGTAGTATTTGTATGTTTGTTTATAGAAATGGTTTTAGCTTGTATATTTCAGACTACCGCTCGCCATCATAATTCGAGAGGTCATGCGAGAAACGTTCAAGGAGCTAGGACACTTTAATTCGTAAATCCAGCAACTCGTCGATCCGTTTACCCAAATGAACCCCTCACATGAAGTTCCCTAGTATTGTAGTGCTCAATATGTAAAACATGTATTTTAATTACTTGGCTATATGATATATTAAGAGTTTATAAATACAATAAATAAACTAACAAAGTTTATAAGTATTTAAATAAGTTTGAGTTATATATACTTACCTTAAAATAGAATGCTTGAATATTATGGAAAAATAAAATATTAGCGGAGCTTCGACGTAGAATTTGCAATCTTTGAAAACCCAAGGCTATTAGAAGATTATAACAACGCCTTCTTGAGAACCCGAAGAAGAAAAGAAGATTATAACGACGTCTTTTTGGAGACTTGAAGATATTTGAAGATTATAACGACTTTTTCTTAAAAACTTCCAAGAACGAAGATCAAACGCTAGTTTTCTTCAAGAACACATGAATGTTCTTACAAGATCTATAAGAAATGCCTTAGGGTTTAGGACTTTAGATGATAAGAAGGGGTGGTGCATTTTTTTCTATGTTTTTAAGTTAGTATTTATAGGCTACGATTTGGAGTTAACTACATATCGGGTTAAAAACTAACCATGGTTAAATTTACACATGTAAATGATCTAAAGGAAGTATGCTTAGGATTTTGACACCAAGGTGATGACTCCCCTCCCAAATTTCGTTCATATAGAGATAAGATGACTTAGGTGGATAGTTTTGGTATTATCTTGATTACGGAGTGAGTTTTGGTTCCGTTAAATGCTAACCGAAGCCATAAAAGGTAAAACCGGGTATCGTAAAAATATGAAACTTGAAGGAATGATGAAACTCATGGGTTATTATATGATTATTGAATTTGATTATGCTTTTACATGACTATCGGTTGCCCTGCTACTATATGATTAGTACGTGATTGTCTGATTCACCTATTGTCATGCTATTAATTGACCAACCGTTTATCATATTGTTATGTGACTCTTTGATTTGTCTAGTGACCATGTTTGTGTGAAAGCATTCAAGTTATTTGTTTATCACGTATATCTTCGTTCAGTTATGTTCATGGGCTACGATTATCCGTTAGTATTCTTGTCTGCTGATTGTTGACCTTCTATGTTACATTTCTGCTTGTGCTTCTGTTTGATTTTGGTAAATGGTTCATCGTATGTGGTCTGGCTTATTAACTTGTTTAGTTGATGTACTAGGACCTTGTTTAGATAATTCATCCAGTTATAATGTTCGTTCTGTCTTCCTACTTGATGCAAGTGGCTATTGTATTTCGACTACTGTTAGTACGTCCGCTGTGATGATACTGGTTAGGTTATTAACTGTGAACTATTTGACTTGTGTGATTGCCCTGCTCACTTTCTCGTTAATAGTTTCCGCTAGCATTTGGACTTCCGTTTGGCTTATTTGTACTCTGACTTCCTGATTTATTGTATGCCTGGTTATTTAGAGGTGCTTACGTTTATGTCATCAGTGTGTTATGTGCTTGTCCTCCTCTATTATCTGTTCCTTTTGGATATTTGAGTAATTGTGTTTCTGCAGGATCCTCAGTGACTCATTGTTCTCTTCTCGTTGCGACCTTGTTATCAGTTTCCTTATTTCATTTGTATCTCTGATTTCGTTTAGCTTTGTTATATCTGTTCACTAGGCTTTTTAAGCTCAGTCGCATTTCTTTTCATGCGGCAGGTTTTTAGGTTGAAGATGGGCTTTGATGGGCTGAGAGTTGGATTATCTGAGTGGACTGACCCTAGTTACCTTATCATTTTGGACCTATTTTGAAGAGCGGTTGTTTCTATATCTCATTTCGTTTTATTGATATTTTGGATTTGTACTTTCTTTGTAAGTCATTCGTTATTATGACATGGTAATTTATTTTATGAGGCTTCCGCTGGTAAAAATTTTATTTGTATGTTCTGATATGACACCAGAATGTGACACTTCTACCCTTGTCGGGTTGGGGTGTTACAAATCACTACAACTGGACCATGACAAGCAGAAGGCTACCTGAGAAAATCACTGATGTGAAAATCATCCCCAGATCCAAACCACTGGAAATGAATGTCTCCGGGGGGATGATAAAAGGCATTTTGAGGTTCACGATCCCTTGAAGTTCACTGACTTTGGGATCACTAAACTTGATGAGCTTGGTCCTATCATCGCGAAGAAGCAAAATGCAATGGTCAAGGAACTAATGAAATCCCTCAGCAAGCGTTAAGAAAGACTCAGGGATGCACCAGCACAACTAGGGATACTGACCCGACTCATCTTTGCGACTCAAGGATCTCAACCTCAATCATCCCAAGGCAAAAGAAAAAGGGTTGAATCGAGCACGAAGCTAAGGTCCACGGTTTTGACCAGCAAGAGAGTCACTGAAGGGTTAAGTTTGTGAATTGTTTAGTTATAGAAAAGCACGAAGAGGACTTTTCTTTGTTGATGGCTATGGGAACCCGACATTCCAAAGGTGGAGTGACATTGATCGAGCAGTGTGGCTACAATGGCAAGCTACCTACAAGTGGCCTCTCAAATCAAAACTCTTGAAAACATCAGGTTCTGACCGACACGAATGCCAAGATAAGAGAGCACCCTGACAAAGCAACACTCCTCGCCAAGAAGCCAAAGCTAGAAGCAGGAATCCATACGGATTGACATTATCATATGCTTTATCATTTATCTTTTGTACTAGTGATAGGAACTATGTGTCGATCAATAAGCGATGTATGTTTTGTTAAAATATTGATGTTCCTTATTATGTTCATTAGTACATTCGGTGTAAGAAGAAGCCATTTGCTCACTTGATCGATCAAACACTTAGGCTATTTGTATATCCAAATAAGGGAGGCTGTTGGGTTCAATGAATACCCAAACCCTTGATTCTAGGATTTGAATAGAAAATACCCTAAGTGTTTAGTCTTTAAACACTAACAAGTCATCGGCGCATAGTCACTCGGTGAGTCGTCTTCGGGATACTCGAAGAGACAAAGAAGAAGTCTCTCCACTCAAGCGAACTTAAGGGGTGAAGGCGGGTCAAGAAGAAGATGGTGGATTCGGTGGTGATGACAATAATTCATTGAATCCCAAAACTCCTCACCAACTACTACCATCGAAGACAAGCGATGATGAAGGCGAAGGCTAAGAAGGCGAAGAATGAGCGGGACAAGGCGGGATAAGTTTGAAATAGACAAGGCGAAGTCCTTATCAACCAAAGTCAAACTTTCCCAGAATCACTAACTACCGTGCTCGGTGTCATCAACGACTAGAAGAAAGTAGCCTTGTCACTTACTCTAAATAGCCAATGTAATGACACAAAATACATCGGTATTTTGTCTTTCAGAATGTCGGTTGTCCTCTAGGATAGAGTTAAAAACTTACTTGTATAAATAGCATAAGAGATGGAGTGAAAGATTTCAAGCTTGTGCATTAATTGTAAATCACACACACAAGCAATCTTTCACTCCTCCAAATTCAACTATGTCCCTGAGATAGCTCAGTGGTTCCTATGTAGTTGTGCTTAGACTTAGCCTAAGCTTAGTGAGGAGTCATACCAAACTTGTCATTTAAATCCCAAGTGTTGTTCCGCAAGTACTTGGGTAATGTATTCTTTTTGATTCATTTTAATAAAGAATATAAACGTTGAAAATTACTCAATGTGTTTATCTTATTAAAACTTATCTTTACTTGCATCTTTTTAGTCATTGCTCACAATTAGTTGTTTTATTGTTTTTAAACGATTGTGAAACGGGAACAGCAAAACAACACTAGCATAGAACTCTAGGACAAATCTAGGACAAATTGGCTCATCAATGTCAAGGAGACAATCGAAGTTGATGACGGAGATAAGTTTCGTCGACAAAAGATGGATGAATCGTCCTACCCTCATGAAAATACCTTTTCTCTAGACTCTTAAAGATATCAACTTGCTCTGTGGTGAGACCCTTAGTTTTGTGGTGTTGAGGGATGTATCCAAGAGTGTCTTTGTGATCGTAAAATTTTGCGGCTATCATGTTTGTTCCTAGGAGCAAGAATTTACAATTTTTAGTAAAAGCGAAAACTAAATTAGCGTTTTTGTTCTAGTGTGTTCCTATATGCAAACAATGTGGAGTTGCGGTTATCTCAACTCATTTTATGCATAAAATAGTTTTTATTAGTAGTGTTTGGCAGAAAGCAAGAGATAACCCAAACGCTCCTAATTCAATGTGGCTTCGTTTAAATATACCCGAGAATGCATAATAGTTATGCATTACCTTTAGTATTCAAGAGACATTATGCAAGTGATGAAAATAACATTTTTATTTGTATGAACAATGAGAAATTGTTTTCCTACAAGTGAGAAGTTTTTCAAAATTTTGACATGGGGTTTTTAGTTTAATTAGGATAATGCGTTATGATAAGTAACTTCTAACTACTGGGAAACATGATTAGTTATTCAATTTGACAATGTAGTTCATAATTTGTGCAATTAGTTATGCAATTTAACAATGTAGTTCATGTTTTGTGCAAGAATATACATAATCCCCATGTATTGGTTTTGTGCATAAATTAGAACCCTAGACTCAGAATTAAGAGAAGTAATGTAGTTAGGATACTTACAATGATGTTTTTGGCTGTGATTAGTTGAGGAAGAAACCTTAATAATGAGTTAGGTATGTTTGTGGCTCGTTTGGTAAAGTAGGTTGTGAGGAAGAAGGTGTTTTTTATTTAAAAATGTTGCTACTGTTAACACCATGGACCAGACGGACCCAAAAAACTGGTTCCGTCTTTGTTGTCGTTTGGTGCCGTGGGTACTGCAGCAAAATTTTACTAAATTGTTTTGTTTTGGTAATTCTAAGGTTTAGGCTATGTTTTAACTATATGTTTAGTTCCATTAATCCTAAACCAAGTCTAAGAAGATTAAATGGTTCTTGTTTAAGAGGTTTAGTTAGGATGTTGGCAATGTTATCTTTAGAGGATACTTTCTCGATTGAGATGTTTCCTTTTTGAACATTGTCACGAAGGAAGTGATGGCGAATTTCAATATGTTTTGTTCAAGCATGTTGGACGGGATTTTTGCTGAGATCAATGGCTCCTTTGTTGTCACAAAGTATAGAGATGTCGTTGAGAAGAATTTCGTAATCCACGAGAGCTTGTTGACATGCCTTTTCGGCTGAGACGTACTCGGCTTCGGTAGTTGAGATAGCGAGAGCCATTTGTTTCTTTGCGAACCATGAGGTGAGACAATGTCCAACAAAAGTACAAATACCACTTGTACTCTTTCTATCGACATAGTCACTGGCATGGTCCGGGTCGGCATACACTATGGTTTCTACACCCGTTCCTTTGGGATACCATAATCCTAAACATGTAGTGCCTTTAATGTATATAAATATTCGTTTCAAGGCTTCTAAGTGTGATGCTTTAGGATCTTCTTGAAAGTGAGCACATAGACAAACACTAAACATAATGTCGGGTCTACTAGCCGTGAGATAAAGTAGACTACCGATCATTCCTCTATATTTAGTGTTATCTACGAATTCACCATCCTCATCCTTGGTGAGTTTCGTTTCCGAGGACATGGGTGTTTTAGTTTGTTTTGAGTCTTCAAGACCAAATTTCTTAAGCATATCCTTTGTGGATTCGATTGTATTTTTATTAGGGTTTTGGAATCGTCCCTGGTTGTTTTCTGGCAGCCATTTGTTCTTTAAGATTCTGCTCATAATCCTTTCAATCGTCGCCTCTCTACCTTTATTGGTATGCAATCGACTTTGTAATGGTGTATGATTAGTGTTTTGATGGAGGTTGTTGTTTTTTTATGAGCTCATGGTTATAGAACGAGTTAGGGTTTTCTAATTCGTTTTACATTATAAACCCTAAACGATTTTTTGTAATCGTTTATTATGGTTTTTCTATTTGGGTTTGGCTTCGATCGTATGGATCTACATGGTATTATCTTTGTTGTACGATCAGGTATTGGAGTTTGGATTGACATATTCGCATGGTTCTTGTTTTTGGTCGATCCATTCTATGAGCTTATTGAATGTAACCCTTGTGGTTTCTGATCTCTGCTAGTCGATTATGGATCGTAGTACATGAAGTGGGTTTCTTGATGTGGCGGGTTCATCCTTGTTACGTGGGCTTGGGAGAGTGGAAGTCTCGTTAATCTTGTCTATGTCATGAGAGATACTAAGTTGTCACCTTTCACAAGTTCTGTGCCGACGTGTTTATTATTTGGATTTATGATCGGTTGCTGGAGGTTAGGGATTAGGAAACTCTTTGTCGGTTCATTATAGTCGCTGCTATGCTTTTTGAATCCGATGATAATCGTGACAGTATGTTATGGCTGCAGTTGCTGTTGCATTTGGACGATTAGGGTTGTTCCTAAACCCTATTGCTGCGGATTATTGTAAGTTAAGTTTTGAAGGGTTCTTATTCAAAAAACTCTTTTTGTGCATTTTTGTGGTATTCGGTTTAGCATCTCAATGCACACTTTTGGAGCGAGTTTATGCTTGTTGCTCTATCCGTGGTTTTAGAGTCTACCACCAACCGTTGTGTGAAATTTGTGAATTGATTCTTATTTGATGGTTACAAGATCATGGAGTTGTAAGTTAGGGTTTGCAAAACCCTATTGTTAGTTTATGGCATGTTATGTTTGCTATGGTTTACATTCGGATCTTAGTTGCATTTAGCAACATATGGTTTACAGAATCGTGTCATAAACGAAGATGATTGGAAGTTCTACTATGACTAAGCTTTGGTGCTACTTTAGTAAAGCATGCTTTTAATTTCATATATTTATTCACTTGTATAGTCATTGTAGGTGTTTGTTTTATTTTGTTAGTTATAAGAATGGCATGTCATTCTTATATAGAGTTGATTGTAAGTGTCCTAAGGGACTGAGATGAGGGATTCACCCTCATCCTTTGTACTTCAATGTTTTTGGTGTAATATATTTTACCAGGGTGAAAAATCTCTTTTACCCAAAAAATAGTTTGGTTAAAGAATATGTCATCTTCTAGTTGTTTAATTTGAAGTCCTAAAAAGAAGTTTAACTCACTCATCATACTCATCTCAAACTCGTCGTGCATGATTTTAGAAAAATCATCACAAAGCTCTTGACAAGTTGATCCAAATATGATGTCATCAACGTATATTTGAACTATGATAATATGTGATTCCTTTTTCTTGGTAAAGAGAGTATTATCAACTAATCCCATGGTGTATTTGTGTTCAACTAAGAAAGTCTTAAGCCGATCGTACCAAGCTTTTGGTGCTTGCTTAATTCCGTATAATGCTTTTTTAAGTTTGAAAACATGATGAGGTTTTTCAAAGTCGGTGAATCCGGGAGGTTGTGCGACATATACTTCTTTGTTAATGAACCCATTTAGAAATGCACTTTTAACATCCATTTGTAATAATTTAAGGTCATGAGCGCATGCATATGCAAGTAAAATTCTAATAGACTCAAGTCTAGCTACCAGTGCGTAATTTTCATCGTAATCAATTCCTTCTTGTTGATTATAGCCTTGTGCTATAAGCTTAGCTTTATTTCTAGGCACTACACCGTTTTCGTCCATTTTATTTCGAAAAACTCATTTCGTTCCAATTATAGTTTGTTTTTTAGGTTTTGGAACTAATTTCCAAACATCATTTCTAACAAATTGGTTTAGCTCCTCTTGCATAGCAATTACCCAAGATTCGTCTTTTATTGCTTCGTTTATGTTTTTCGGTTCAACGGATGACACAAAACAAAAGTAGTTACTTTGATTTTGGGCTTGTGATCTTAGTGTTCTTTGGTTTAATTATTCTATGACCTTTTCTAACGGGTGACTTTTGGATTCTTTGATATTTATAATTTCTTTATTTAATGGTTCATCTTCCTTGTCATTATCATTAATTTCTTGACTTTCAACAAGTTGACTTTCAACTAAGTCATCATCTACCAAAGGTGATGTCTTAGAGGGAGGTGGACTTTCATCGAATGTTATGTTTAACGATTCCTCGACTCTCATTGTTTCTTTGTTTAAAACTATGTATGCTTTGCTAGTTTGTGAGTAACCAAGAAACACACCTTCATAAGACTTTGGGTCAAATTTGGTGAGATAGTCTTTGGTATTTAGAATAAAACATTTACATCCAAACACTCTAAAATATTCTAAAGGGGGCTTTTTGCCTTATATATTTCACAAGGTGTTTTGTTTAAGAAATGACGTATTAAAACTCTATTTAAAATGTATGTGGAAGTGTCAACGGCGTTACACCAAAACTTTTGAGGTATTTTTTGTTCATTAAGCATTGTTCTACTAATTTCTTGAATAGTTCTATTTTTGCTCCTAATCGTTTTCATCATCTAATCTGCCTTTTAACCTTTGATTCATGAATCGAATTGATTATTCAAGTGATTAATCATTGTGGTTATCATTGGTTTACTCAATTTCGCTTCTTGTTTTTTAGGTTAAGGTCGAATCTGGTGATTTTCTGTTAGGGTTAAATCGCCACCTGTTATTCTTGATCGCTCCTCTTTTTCCTTAAATTCTAAGTCGGCTGTGATCGACTGCTACATATATTAGGACGATTTAATTATTGCTGCACATTGGTTCATACATTCTACGATTCCCCTTTAGGTTTCGTTCCCTTTTGTGTGCTATTTGTTCCTGGTGCGTAACTCTATAACTAAACTCGTTATGGTTTGGTTTACTATTTGTTTACTGGTGTGGTTTGGATCTAGCCTGAACGCCTATAAAACTTTTTTGGTTTTTACACTCTATTGTTTACTGGTGCTCCAAAGCTGATCGAAACCCTATTTGTTTAGGGTTTTTTATTATTTTCTGATGGAAGTAAACCCTTGTTAGGGTTTGGATTTATAATGTTGGTACTCTTTTGAGAGTTTCGTATGTTCATATTATGATGGCAGGATTTGTTATGTGGGTTAAAAGAGATGGCAAGTCAAGTTCTAGGATTCTTGTTCAAAATCCTATTTTGATTATCTAAAGACCTATTATTTGGTTCTTATTTTGGTCTTGTGATTGTATTCTTTGGAAGTTAGGGTTGATTCACCCTATTTGTATCTTTGGTGCTCGGTATCACACTCATTAGCTGCTGCTTCTGGTGGAATTGGTTATTTGTTGTGCGGTTTATGATTGTGGTTGTAAGTTAGGGTATGGTAAACCCTAGTTGTGTTCACTTGTTAATAGGGTCTGTTGCAGCTGACTATAATTCGTAATTCTATGCTGTTGGTATTATGACCTATTAATGGCTGAATGGAAGTTCCAACCGTGTGAGTTACGTTGGGTGTTCATCGTATTCTCTACCTGGTGGATTTGGGATATTAGTGTGTACGTTGGTTGGGTCGATTAGCCCATGTTTATGCTTCAATTTCTCTTTGTTACGGAAGTCACTCTTATTAGGTTATTATATTATGCATTTTGCATAATACTAATTGAAGATGCAATTGGTTGAAGCTGGAAGTTTGAACTACTATGACGATTTGAAGATTCAAGGATTTGTCTACTTGAATAGCATTTTATTTTTTATATATACTCGTTGTAGTTTGTGTTCAATGTTTGTTATAAGCGTGGTTTGTCACGTTTATATGAGTGTCTGTAAGTGTCCTAAGGGACTGAGGCGAGGGAATTCACCCTCGCCCTTTGTACTAAAAACGTTTGGTTAATAATATTTTACCAGGGTGCAGGATTACTCCCCTTTACCCAAAAAAAAAGTTATGTGTTATACCATTTGTATCACAAAAGTTTCCAAATTGTGTTTCATTGTCGAACTCGCGACCATGATCCGTTCGGATTGACACAATGTTAACACCTAGGTTATTTTGAATTTTCTTACTAAGTATTTCAAATTTATCAAAGGCTTCGTTTTTAGTTTTCAAAAACATTGTCCAAGTAAACTTTGAGTAATCATCTACTATGACCAAAGTGTAGAGGTTGCCTCCATAACTTCTTATAGCGGATGGACCAAACAAGTCCATATGCAAAAGCTCTAGACACTTAGATGTGGAAACCATATTTTTAGCCTTATGGATATTATGAATTTGTTTACCATTTTGCAAGCATCGCAAAAGTGTTGGTCATATTTCAATTTGGGTAGGTTTTTAACTAGCTCTTTTGAGTATAGGTTTTGAATGAGTCTCATATTAGCGTGACCTAATCGTCTATGGCAAAGAGTAGAGTTATCATCTAAGGTTGTTAGGCAAAGTTTGTCTTTAGATGTTCTATCTATTTTCATGACATATATGTTATTTTTCCTAACTCCTTTAGCTATGGTGATACCATCTTTTAGTATTTTACTACCATTTTCTTCAAATAGTACTTTAAACTTTTTATCACATAGTTGGCTAATACTAAGTAGATTAAATCCTAATCTATCAACATTAGCAACCTTTTCAATAGTTAGGGAGTTATGAGCGATCGTACCTTTGCCAATGATTTTGCTTTTGAGATTGCTACCAAAAGTAACATTACCTTCGTCATACTGTTGGTATGTTGAGAAGAGATTTTTGTTACCCGTCATGTGTCTTGAGCATCCACTATCTTTTATCCATTCATCAGGTACTAAGCCAACTTTCAAGCATACCTATGACACAAATAACTCAAGCGTTTGGTCCCCAATATCTCATGGGTCCGTTTGGGTTAAACATACCATTTACTTGGTTCATGTATGGAAATGATGGGTAAGGGTTCCATGGCATGTAATTGGAGTTTGATATGGTCTAGGGTAGTTTTGATTCCAACTGGTGTGTTGATAGTTGGGTTGTATGTTGCAGTTGCTTTTGGGAAACGGGCAAGTCCGACTCCTAATGTAACAACAAGTTTTAGTTTAACAACATCCTTAGATTTATTAGTTACCTTGACAAATTCACTATGGTCTGTTTTGCAAACCTACTGTCCTACTGCAGTCACCACGGAACTAATTTTGTCAATAGACGGAATCAAAGTTTTGGGTCCGTCTGGTCCGTGCTATACTGTTGCAGTTGTGACAGTTTGTTTGTCTTTTTCGGCTGTTTTAGTTTGATTACTTGGAATCTTTACTTCATTAAAACCTAATCCACTTGTATTTCCTGGTACTTTTTGAATTCTTACTATTTCATCGGCACAAGAAATGTTTTTGTTAAATCTTTTAAATTTAGAGTTATGTTCTATGAGAACTTCTTGTGTGAGTTTTAGCTTTTCTATTTCAAGACTAAGCTCTTGACATGATTTACAATCATTGTCATTAGCCTTGCTTTTTTCTAATCGTTTTGCCTTTTCTTTTAGCTCATAAACTTCATTTTCTAAAAGTGTCACAATTGATTATATTGTTTTTGCTTTTGCACAATTGATTATATTGTTTTTGCAAAGTGTCATCATCAATAGAAGGGTAAAATGAGTCGGAATGTACCTCATTTGATTCATGTGCATCGAGAGTGATCTCGTCCTTACTTGATTCTTCGTCATCATCACTTTCACTCCAGGCACCGCTTACAAAAGCTCGTTGAGTTTTGCTTTTAGGTGGCTTGGGGAAATCTCCTATTAGATGACTTGTATAACCGCATCTAAATCACTTCCTTTCACCTTTTTCCTTTTTGTCATCTCGGTCTTTCCGGAATAACTTCTTTTTATCTTGGGGTTGCCTTACGAACTTTCCTCTTCTTCTAAAAAACTTTTTAAAATCTCTTACGGCCATGGCGTACACCTCGTCTTCACTATCCAAGCAAGATTCTTCATCATCACTAGATTCCATTCTTGCCTTTAGAGCAACGGATTTGACTTTATCCTTTTCCTTTGATGATTTCCAAATCTTTCTCCATCACCATTTCGTGTACTTTGAGATTTCTAATTAGCTCGTCAAGTGACATTATTGAGAGATCTTTTGATTCCTCAATAGCCGTCACTTTTGCTCTCCACTTCGGATGGAGTGCTCTAAGGAATTTCCTGACAAAGTTCTTACTACGAAAAGATTCATCAAGTGCTTTAAGAGAAGTAACAATAGTATTAAAGTGAGCAAATCCATAATCAATGGTTTCATCTTCAGGGATAACAAATTGTTCATATTGTTGAATAAGAAGATCAATTTTGTTATCCTTGACTTGTGAATTCTCTAGATGTGTAATAATTAAAGATTCCCAAATATTTTTGGCGGTTTCACACATCAAAATTCTTTCATATTCTTTTCTAGGTAAAGCATTATAAAGCATCATTTTAGCTTCATTATTTTTAGCTATTAATTTCTTTTGTTCGTCACTAGAAATATCTTTTTTTGTTGGATTAAAATCACCTTTAATAATAACAAACCAAAGATCTATATCTTTTGATTTTACATAAGTTTCAAAACGGTTGTTCCAATAGATAAATCCATTGGGTTCAAAAAGTGGTGGTATTTGCATAGATTGCCCTTCTTTAAAGTTTTCGAAATCCATGGATCATTTCAAGTTTATAAAATAAAATATATTTTAGAAATTCTTGAGCAACGAGGCTCTGGTACCAATTGTGGAAAACTAGAAGGGGGGTTGAATAGTTTTACCGTATAAAATCTTTGTTTAAAACTTATTTGTAAGATCAATTGATATTGATAAAAGATATACTAGTGAAGAATAATATGCAAGCAATATATAATAGGTAAGTAAGGAAAGAAACGATTAAACCACGACAAGTTGTTTATAGTGGTTCGGTCTACAAGGACTCTTTTTCCTTGCCCTACTCCACTCTCCGAGTCTCCAACTCGAGAGTTATCTTCACTAATCAACAAGCTCCTTTAACCGGCGTAGAAAACCTATACACGTCGCTTACACAATATTTCCAACACAATGCTAGATGTCGAGTTCTTTTACAAGGGTACAACCACTCCCATACACTATGTATTTTGAGGACTAAAATACTAACCACTCACACTCAGAGGTTTAAGATGTGTTAATACAAATATCATCATTAAACGTTATTTGTATTTTATGATCTTTACCTAAGTTTTGTTAACGACAAAAGTAAATTTAATTTTTATAAAGCTTAAAGCTTGTCAAGTTTAATAGATATTAAAACAAGCTTTTTATCAAAAAATATCTTCATCACTCAAGCATTTACATGTTAATTAATCATATTGTTAATATGCCTCTAAACCATAATGTATGTTAACATTTTAAGATCAAGAATGTTTTGGTTTCTTAAAAACAAAAACATTACATATGCATTTACATTTAACATATTTCTAAAAATAGAAAAACAACACATGACATCATGTAGTGTATCATTGAAATCTCTAGAAGATTTCACTAGTATTTTGTAGATTTAGACTCTACATTGTAAAGCCCCTTTTATCACGTATACCTTATCACAACTCTCACGTTCCCAACAGCAAGAATACGTATAACATAAACAGATGTGTTATGCGTAGAAAAAGATTAAGAGAAGAACTTGGTGACTTGATGTATATGGATCGTGTATGTTTAGAGAGATAAAGGAAAGAAGATGAAAACAATATTCATATGAAAAACACACACACACACACACTCAAGCACACCCCTCAAATGACCATTTGAGGGGTATTTATACTCTAAATACAAGATGCCGTAAAGGGCTTTCTATGGGCTTGGATTGGACTTGGATTGGATGACAACTTATACAAGGCTAGCTTAACATAACTAATACCCATTTAGCTTAGTCCAATCCACGAGCCCGTTGACTATTCTAACACGATATCTAACACACATTACAAAGTTTCTAAACATGAATGACCATCACTTCTAATAAAACTATTAAAGCTAACAATCTCCCCCTAAGGGGTGGTCATTCAAATGATGCTCCACTTGATTAGGTCTTTACTTTTCTCGAGCTTGAACTTTGTGTGTAGATATAGAATAGTCTTGAATCTTTGTTCCTTCATGCTTTGTGATCAATTAATATGGTTGTCTGCCGTTGTCAACTTCGTTGGTTAGGTGTCTCCACGCCTTTCTCCACCATGCTCACACTTCTATTTGACTTTGAAGTTCCGATGTGATGAAGTTCTCTAGTCTTTGAACTTTGTAGATTCTTTGACATTGACGAAGAATCATCTTTAACTTTGAGTAGCCTTTGATTTTGATGAGAACTTCATTTGTTGTTGGTATGAGCATGTGGAGAGTTTGCACGATCAATCCACTCTGGAGCTTCCATATTCTGAAAACATAAAAACAGGTTAGTAATAAGCGGATTCCGGCACTTACAAGTTTGAATTTTGAGGGTGTTAACAGCATAGTGTGAAAACACGTCACTAATTCTTACAGAGGCCGTTCTCGAACCTGAGTCCCACAAGTGAGATAACGCGATGTACCGAAATACACCTCTAGTTCGGATGAGTCGTTGAGGTACACCAAGCATCACCCACGATCAGAGACCGTTTGAGACACACTAAGCGTAATCCACGGGAGTTACCAGTGACTGCTGTCGTGGGCGCTGATGTTGACCACGCGGGAGTTTCCATTCAATCATGAAGATCACGGATGTGAAACTTCTCATAAATGTTATGGCGATTGCTAAGACTGCGTGGGACTCTAAATATATCACTTGTGCCCTTATTGATGAACAACAAGCGATGTCATGTCAAGTGTTCCTATGAGATCTTTTGATGAATCTCGTGGCTCTAGACTCAATAAGTGCATTTTGGTTTTCTGAGCGGAGACTAGGGAGAGGTCTCCTTCTTCAATACCAACGATCTCAAAGAGAAAGTCGATAGATTATGCAGGGTTCCTGTGAGAATGAAACAAATCCTTTTGAGAGGAATTGAGTGGCAAGAAGGTTTAGTGCGATCGCCACTGGGTTCATGCGTCTTTGTCTTCAATACCGGCGTCATCTAAGTGACAACCAAGAGTATATGTATTTAACCCGGTTTCGCCCTAAGGTTGATTATGGAGGCTATTTCTTTTCACCCTTTTCATTACATTTCTTTTAATTCTTCAACCCTTCCTTCTCCTTTCTCACATTACTCCTTTTTCAATCATACCTAAGGACTTCTAGTTCTAAACTATTGGTGATGTCCTTGGGTAGATCCTCTCGCTCTGGCGGATCATAGGACCAATTTCCTATCCTTAGTCACCTTATAACTCCATGATTGTCCTATTGTTGCCATAAAACCATTTTTCTTGAAAATCTCTCAAAGTGTTTTTGATAGAAAACATGTTTGGAACACTTCGAGAGTTTTATATTTTGAAACACTCCCCCTTCACATGTGCTTATAAGTTTTGAAATCGCACATAGAGGGTAGAGTTCGCACTTTTGAGTTGATCGACTTTAAATGAACAAGACCGATTCGAGACACGTTTACATTACTAGAGAGCTAGCTTGAAATTATTACCCGTCCTGGTCAAGTCCATAGAAAGTTTCTCGAGATGGTACATGATTCCTCGTCAATTCATTGGTTTCAACTGAGTCGAGCTCATTTTGAGATTCAAACAACGATCATTAAACCTTTTTGATCACATTTTAATCACGTTGCTCCCCTCAAAATTAGCATATCTATGATGTTTTGAAACAAAATGATTAAAAGATATGTTTTTGAAAAGCATTTGAGAGAAAGCGATTTAGCATGAATTTTGGAACAATTTTGGTTTAATACTCCCCTTAACGAAAGCATATTTTCATACGTAAAATTTAGAATCAATTAAGGGTTTAGAGGAGTTATCTTGGTACCAAATGTGAGAGATTTTGAAAAATCTTTTTGAAAAATTTCGAATCAATGGTACGCAAGATGAAAAGAAGATTTTGAAAATCTTTTGAAGATATTTAGAGAAAAATTATCTTCATTTGTTTTAGGATAAGTGCTCGATATTTATGAAAATCAATTTTGCGTAGCACTTTCCTTTCTTTGAAGATCGGGTTGCAAGCGGAAATACTTACAAGCCATCACATTTTTAGGAAAAGTGCTTGAAAAAAAATATATTTAAAACCTTTTGATTTTGATAGGCACTTTCCTTTCTTTGAAGCGCGGGTCCTGAACTGATGTGTTCAGAAGCCGTTATTTTGAAGTCCGGGTTTCGTACTGAAGTATACGAAAGCCATTATTGAAGAAATTTTTGAGAAACGACATGTTTTAGAAAATAATTTAAAGAACTCTCGCTCAAGCATTTGTACATGTCCGTGTCATTGTTGAATGACATTTCTAGAAACGTACATAATATCGATTATACGAGAGACATGTCGTGAGAAGAATATTTTTTTTGGATTTTTGATTTTTTATTGTTTTTGTATTTTTTGAAAGTTTTATATTTTTATATTTTGTTTTTGTTGGTTTTATAAAAGAAATGGAAAATCAAAAATAGAAGATAGAGAGAATGAAGAAGAAGAGTTTACAATTGGAACCCTCGATGAGTGGGTTCGAGATATTTGATTCACAGTAACCAAAGAAGAAGAGTTTTCACAAATAACGATGTTAGAAGTACAAGATTCCTCACGGTGAGGGTGATCACTATCAACAGTTGTAGTGGTTTCTACTTCCTTATCGATGAGTTTCACTATTATACGTGTTGGTGCAAGTATCAAAATCTTTCCGTGGGAATCCATCTAATATCTACTTTGTTGAAAACTTTTCCCGTGGGAATCCACCTAAGGTAAGATCTAGGAGTTGTTTTCTTATCAGATGCAGCGGAAGACTCATTTTTGGAAAAACTACGTCCTGAAGAGATCCACCTATTAAGTTTCTTTTTGATGTTCATCTTGTCAACGGGCTTGTTTCTATTTAGAGTCTTAGTGGATTGTGCCTTGGCACTAGAATTATCTTTCTTGAGATATTGTGAGACACATGCATCATGATTAGCTGAAAAGACACATTTTTTACATGTAGTACAGACAAATTCAATATTCTTGTTTAAAACAGCAACTTTAACTTTGTCACTACAGTCATTTGGAAAGTTTTTCTTGTTCAAAAAAGACTCAGATTTTCTAGTGTTGTTTTCTACGTGCATCGCATTTTCTTTTTTGAACTACTCTTAGATGCAAGCCAATCCCTAGTCTTATGTTGAGTGTTCCTAGGTAATGGTTTACTACTACTAGCGGTGCCTTGAAATCTGTAGAATTCATCACCTTAGATGTTGCACCTAAGATTCCGTCTTTTCAGTCATGCCTTTTCCTAGCTTCTTCTAGATAGTGATTGTTGACCATGTCGTTAGAACCAACAAATTCTTTAAGCTGGATTTTTGGTCACATTTCGTGTACTAGTCTTAGAAATGCCATGTGTAATCACTTTTGGTTTTTCAATAACCTTTTTTCTTTTTCAAAACCGTTGATAATTCTCTTTTTAATAGGAAAAGTCGTGGGTGATTTGTTTTGACAAATCATTTTCTCATTGACTTTTGGAGGAGGCCGAGAAATAGACATTTTGGTTTGAAAACCGGTTTGGGAACATTTGTTTTCTCCTCAGTCAATGGTTTTGCAAACTTAGTATCCACAACCTTCCCTTTTAGACATTCCAACTGAGCTCTCAAAAGATCATTTTGCTCTTGCATGTCCTTGTAGGCACGCTCATATGACAATTTGTCATACTTGCATTCCTCGAATTTTCGATCAAGTTGTTTAAAATATGACACATTTTCTTTTTCAAGTTTTTCAAGAGCTTTTTCATATTTTGAAACAATAGCGGAGGTCTCAGACTGGATTCTTTCATGGTCTTCAACAGAATATGTTTGTAAGCTAATGGACATAATATCGGTAGTCATAACATCTTCGAAGAGAGAATCATTCAGATTTTCCAAAAGTTTGATTTGTTCAACACTTTCATTAGCTTGCTTTACCAAGGATTTATGGTCCTTGACAAAGTTAGTTGTTTCTTTCAAAAATGCTTGTTCAAGATGAATTACCCTTGCACTGATGGCAGTTAACGGAGGGGCAATTTGAGTTTCAAAAAACTTTTTATTTTCATTATCAAAACTATTAAACCAGATGTTCGTTGTAATATTGGTTTTAGTTTTAACAATCTCTTGAAGATACCCAATTCTAGTTTTAACGTCATCTAAAATTCTTCTAGCATCACTTGTGTTAAAAGGATTGTTTGAAGACATTTGTTCGATTTTCGAAAGAGATTTGGAGACAACAACTGAAGTTGGAACTGGTTTTGAAACTGATTTTGACTCTTTGTTAGAAACACTGGGTGTGATGGAAAACTTTGACTTTTCTTTTTGATTAACAAAAGTGATTCCATTAATTTTGTTCCATTTGTTATAATCAATTGGTTTAAGATCTGGATTCTTTTGTTTCATTTTTTATCTACTCTCATCAGATAGTTCTAACGTTTCAAGAGAATCATGAACAATTATTGGTTCATGCAAAGGTTGTCCATCGTTCAACACATTCCGTTCTTTCTGAGCTTTCTTGAGGAAACAAGGAGGTGTGTTACCTAGAGCCATTTTTTGTGTTGTATGAAAATACGGATTTGTTTGATTAATCAGCATATTAGTTGATTTGGCTGAATGACCCGTTGTAACAAGCAAGTTTTCCAACTTTTTGATCACCTCATTTTTATCAAGAATTTCATCAAGAAGAGAATCTTCCCGTTTTGAAAAATCAGCAATTAACTGCTTCTTTTCTTTTTCAAGATCAGAATAAGTTGCTTGTTGTTTAGAAAGTTGGTTTTTAAGATCAGAAATTTCCTTGTTTAAAGATTTTATTTTCAAGTTCAAATTCACATCAAATGTGTCGTACTTGATTTGCAATTGTTTTTCTCTTAAAACAGAATCTCGATAACCAATTTCTAATTCTGATACTTTGTTTGTATGAAATTCAAAAACTTTTGCGTTCTCCTTGTAACTCTCAAGCTCAGCGGTCAATTTAGCATTCGCGGCCTTAACTTCGCGATTGACCGTTCTAACTTTCTCGATTTCAATACCACAATTAGTAATTAATGTTTCAAAATAAGCACGAGTTTCCTCATCGTTAGCACCATTTTCACCTTGACCTCCATTAGGATCCATATATGGAGTTTGAGTTAACATTGCTATTAACTTGCTCCCCACATATGTGTCATAATAAGGTTCGGAGACACGAATGTGGTTTCTCATGAGTAAACCGATTAGCAACATTACTATAATTTGGTACCTCATTGAGTGAATCTGTGTCATAGATCTGAGTTGTGTCACAAGTATCGCTTGATGTTGTGTCTATTTGGTAGGTTTGTATATTGGAGTTTGCAATATCGTTTGCTTTATCTCGCCCGTCTGGATGCACAATTTGTATTCCTCGTGATCAACTCTATTCCGATTCTTCTTTCGGTGCTAACATCGGCATGTACTTGAGCTTTTGAGACGATATCCTTGGTTTGACCTTTGCATTCGAATATCACGAATCATGGCTTTGAGGTTCGAAGTAGCATTCGGCGAAGTCATAAAGCAGTTATTCCCATTTTGATATCCCATATTCGATTCACAATCGACCCTGTGATGTCCAACAAAGCGCCCCGCATATTGCATCGATTCCCCATTTGTATACCCGTAGCAAATTCATTCGGTTCCCAATAACATCAACCATGTGTCCTTCTTGACTCATATGAATACTTGGTTTAGAAAACTGCGTATTGTACGATGAAATCTGATGCGCTCCCGAGCGATCAAGCTTTATCACACAAGCACGCCACTTGTGAATGGCGCACCGTAACAAGCTTAAACGGCTCGAGAACGAACTCAATGAAGATCGAGTAGTATAGTGTTTCCGGTCGTTATGTCCCGGTGAGCTATGCAATGGATTATCAAGCGAATAGTGATCGGGAGATTTGAGCGGAAAAGGAGATTGTGAATTATTATAACTACGGAAAAGGACATAAACTACAAGGCTTAAATGCAAATTAAAGAAAATTAAAAGATAAAAATATTAAATAAACGCTATCACTATTTTTACAAAATGATGTTTTGTGATTTTATAAAACAAAATGACTTAAATAAACTATTTTAATTAAAGCGTAAACTTAAAATATCTAAAGCGTGGCCTAAAATGAAAACGTCGTTATGTACGAAAATTACTGTTGGGCGCAAGATAAAGCGTAAAATTTGTGAAATAAAAGTCCTACGAATGTAAAACAATTTTCTCACGTCTTCGCATGACAAAAGAAAATTTTAGGAAAAAGCGGGTATTTTTCGACTCTTATATTATTTATTATGATTTAAAACTAAATTAATCTAATTTAATTATAAAAATACTAAACTATTTTAGAAAAATCAAATTTTCATGAAAAGTACTTTAAGTCCCTCTTGGTTCTAAGAAAATTATCAAAAGGTGGTACTACTTTACGAAATAAGCACTTAAAAAGCCTAATAAGCTAATAAGGTAAAAGCGAGTTTGTATATAAGAGATTAATTGTTGCAAAGTGTGACAAGAAAAGACCCAAGGCGCTTTGGATGAGAGTTGTGTATGTGAGGCGTGGTACGTGTGCAAGAGGTCGGGGTCGAATCCCACCCTGCACCTTTTGCTATTATTTTTTTTTTGGATTTTCTTTTGCAAACCGAATAAGGACAATTGAAGCATATTTTACAAAACCAAACTTTTATAAATCTCAAAATAAGCTGTAAAGAGCAACTTTAAAAAGTAGAAAAGCCTATAAGGACCGTTTGGTTTAAGAATTTGCATGAAGGAACAAAATAAGCTACACTAAGCTATTTTAAAAGCTCTAAAAGCTATCTAGCGATAAAACTTAACCCACTAATCCTAAAGACTACTAAGGAATCATAAGAAGGCAATAATGAGAAGCTAAGAACTCATAATCTTCATCGCTACTATCTTTGTTTCCTCGAGTTCAAACAGCCCAATGGGTGGCTTTTGAAGCACAATCTAAATGAGCTAAAATGGTAGTGAGCTTATGAGCTTTTGGGAAAATGAAGACAAGTCGGGGCAAGCTTTTGCCCCACAAATACCTAGTTAAAAGCTTTAAACAATCTAAAGAGAATTGCTAAGAAATTTGTTGGATCTGTGATGAAAGTAAAAGGGACCAGAGGTGAAGTTTTGAATGCAAATAAAAGCTACCTAATGAAGTATATAAACTAAAACAAGCTTAAAAAGAAATAAATTCCATACGTTAAAGACACTAAATACTAAATTAACAACAAATGTGGAGCTTAAATTAGCTTATAAAGAAATTTTATTTTGCATTTCTTTGTTGAGACGATGAGCAGATACCAAAATGAGATAAAAGGGCAGTTTGCAAGATTAAAAATAAGCCATTACATAAAATCTACAACACCTAAATAAATCTAACAGATAAAATAGATACTAAGAGCTACCTAAGAATTGATTTGCAACTAATGAGAACCTAGCATGAGCTTGCGAAAAGGGTGATCAATAAGACATGTTTGGAACAGTTATGGGACGCAAGGCGAGGAATCAGTTAAGTATTTGCATACCAAAAAAAAAAGAACTTATCTTTGAAACTTGACTACTTGTAAAGACTAACATAATGCTAAGAACACTTCACAAAACCATTTTGAATTCCAACATGGGTCAAAACTGGAATTTGACCCATGAAACTTGCTAAACCAAACACAGAATCACTTTAACCTAATCTATTTAAACCCCATATCATCACTGCATCATCTACACACCATGTCCAATTCCAATGTGCACCACAGTTGACTATTATTGACTATGAACCAAAATTACTTAAACCTTGAATTTTAGCTTGTACAAAGCTATCATAAGCTTATACAAGCTTGTTGAGATTAAAGACAAGCTACCGAAGCTTACACATAAGATTTTAAGATTAAAAATTGCCTTGATAACTCGAAAATATGGAATTTATTTAAAAACTTGGATTGAGAACTCAAAAGCTTAATACAATGATATGTTAACTTGAAAGTGATACATGGAAACTGAAATTACACCATTTTCATTTAAACTAAGACAATAATCTAAAAAACGACATAAGTAAAATTTTATAAAAACTAACTACTCTTTCTCTTCTCTCTTTTTGCTTCTTTTATACTCCCATATCCTTCTCTCTCATGTTCTCTGCAAATCCCACCTCTATTTTCGACCATTGGATCATTGTATGCAATCTTGGCCTTTGATTCGGTTTGGCGGAAATGGACATATTGACGATTGAGAGGTTGAGTGCTAGAGGGGAGGCATTTAATGCCCTTGGAAGGTTGTTGAGGAGGGGAACATAGAGAGAAAAAGTGGAAAAGGTGTGGTGGGGGATGGTGTGCGAGGGCTATATGTTGGGGAAGAAGGAGAAAAGGCGGGCATAGGGGTGTTTTGACTTGGGGTTTGACCGGATATAATAATAGGGGTCAAAAGCAGGAAAGGGTCCAAAGGTTTGTTGGTGGGGTCCAAAATAGGATTGTGACAAGGGCGAGTTTAAAGGGTTTAATATCAAGGACCAATATGTAAATTCGAAATTGCAAGGACCTTGGTCGCAATTCATCAAAGAGGTTTCAAGGGACCAAAATTGACAATCTCACAAAGTACAAGGACCAAACTTGCCATTTCACATTTTCGAGGACTAATTACGCTAATTTTGAAACTTGAAGGACCATTCTTATAATTTTCTCAAATTTTGACATTTTCACCAAAGGACTAAATTTGACAAGTTATGATTTTAAAAGGACCTTTGGTGATTTTACTTTTGAAATTTTGACTCGGGGACTATTTTTGACAATTTTGAAACTTGGGGACTAAAGCGCAATTTTGCAAATTTGATATGTTTTTCATCGATTTTGATATTTTTGCATTTAAAACACATAAAACAACGATTTGTGATATTTTGATCATTTGATGTGTTTCGAGTGTTTTCGAGATGATTTTGCGTTTATATTGTACAAAATGATGAGTATTTAGACACTCATCAATCCCCCACTAAACTATTGCTAGTCCCTAGCAATCTTTTGAGAAAAACTTAATGGATTTGAATCTCTTTACCAAAAGCCATTACTTCGGAGTAGCCAAATGTTTCGGTTCAAGTAAGAACCATGGTACACCGATAACCATGTGATTTTGAGCAAACCACCGACTTCAACGGATTTGATTTGTCTTTACCGAGCCGTTTGCTTCGGACTAGCCAACTCTTAGATAAATTATCAATATTATCTTTGGTGAGTCGATTACCAATTATGGATTTTCCACGCCTTTACCACAAGCCATAACCTTGCGGGCTAGCCAACTCTTCACTTTTAAGGATATGGTGGTGAATACCATACAATTTGGGCAAATTGCAAGCCATATAAGCGGTTTGAGAAATCTTTACCAAGAGCCGTTTGCTCTGGATTAGCCAATCCTTTTGTCTTCTGAGACAAAGCGGATGATAACCAATTGAAAGTGTAAAACACTTTCTCCAAAAAAAATTGGCCAAAAGCGGGAATTGGTATAATTATATGAATGTTTGGGAACAAAGTGATCAACATTTGGTACCCCTTCCTCCGAGCTAATATCATCTTCAAAAAAAAAATTTGGCCAAACTCATACGATAGAGTACACCTTCCTCCGAGCTAATATCATCCTCAAGATCAAAGTAGAAATGATCATGTTCCGGAGGAGATATGTCATGAGAGAGTTCACCGGAGAACTCTTCATGAAGAGAATCATTCACATGAAGTGAAATTATGAACTCTTGTTCTAGTGTGGGCTCATCACTATCCTCAATCTGAGTATCAAAGAGTGGATTCTCAGAAATTGAAGTGAATTCAGAGTCGAATTCAAATAGAGGATTAGTGAAAGTAGCTTTGAATGTTTCGGGAACAAAGTGATCAACATTCTCATTTGGATTGTTGGGATAAGAACCTGGGTGAATAGAATACTTTGAGATCCTGATAAAGTTTCTTGAGATCCTGATACATCTTACGTACGTGGCAATTTCCGCTTTCATGTTCGGCCACCAATAAAGTTTCTTGAGATCCTGATACATCTTATCAGAACCTGGGTGAATAGAATACTTTGACTTATGCGACTCATGCATAATCAATTCTCGTATCCCGCCATAAAATGGTACCCACATTCTATCCTTGAAACATAAAACTCCATCTGCTCTCTTTACAAAGCCATTTGCATTTTCGGGCATACCATAAAGCTTTTCACTTGGTCGGTTTTCCTCCTTGAGTGCCTCGATCTGTGCCTCAAGTATTCTCGATGGTAAAGGTGAACTGATCGTCATTCCTAATGATCGTACTCTTAAAGGTTTGGGTCTTTCTTTCCGACTAAGAGCATCAGCCACAACATTGGCTTTTCTCGGGTGATACTTGATTTCACAATCATAGTCGCTGAGTAACTCCAACCAACGACGTTGCCTCATGTTAAGTTCCTTCTGATCAAGAACATATTGTAAACTCTTGTGGTCCGTAAACACTGTGCACTTTGTACCATAAAGGTAGTGTCTCCAAATCTTTAGTGCAAAGACTACGGCCCCTAACTCAAGATCATGTGTGGTGTAATTCTTCTCATGAACCTTAAGTTGTCGAGAAGCATACGCTATTACCTTCTCGTTTTGCATTAATACAGCTCCAAGCCCTTTATGTGAAGTATCGCAGTATACAACGAAGTTCTCAATTCCTTTGGGTAGTGCCAAAATTGGCGCCTTTGCAAAGCTTTTGCTTCAACAACCTGACGACTTCTTGTTTCTTTCCCATTCGTACCTCTTGTTTTTCGTGTCAACTTGGTCAAAGCTTTAGCTATCTTTGAAAAACCCGATGAATCTTGGTAATACCCAGCAAGTCCTAGAAATTGTCGGTTTGTGAGGATTTGTTGGAGTAGCCCAATCTTTCTGACTTCAATCTTTGCGGGATCTACTTGTAATCCTTGACTATCAATGACATGACCAAGAAATTGTACTTTACGGTTCCAAAATCACACTTGAAAATTTGGCATACAACTTCTCATTCTTGAGTAGTCCTAAAATCGTTAAGTAAATGCCCTTCATGCTCTTCTTTGCTCTTTGAGTAAATCAATATGTCGTCGATAAACACTATAACAAACTTGTCCAAATACGGTTTACATACCCTATTCATGAGATCCATGAATACTGCAGGTGCATTAGTTAATCCGAACGGCATTACTTGAAACTCATAATGTCCATAACGTGTTCTAAACGCTGTTTTCGGGATGTCCTCCTCTCGCACTCTAAGTTGATGATAACCTGATCTTAGATCAATCTTTGAGTAGATACTAGAGCCTTGTAACTGATCGAACAAGTCGTCGATTCTGGGGAGTGGGTAACGGTTCTTCACCGTTAACTTGTTCAACTCTCTATAATCTATACACATTCTGAAAGATCCATCTTTCTTCTTCACAAACAAGACCGGTGCTCCCCAAGGCGAGGAACTTGGCCTAATGAATCCTTTGTCTAGAAGTTCTTGCAACTGATTAGACAACTCTTGCATCTCCGATGGTGCTAATCGATAAGGTGCTCGCGCAATTGGTGCAGCTCCAGGCACTAAGTCAATATGAAATTCTACTTGACGTGCCGGTGGTAGTCCTGGAAAGTCTTCAAGAAAGACTTCAGGAAATTCTCGAGCGATCGGTACATCCTCAAGTCGCTTCTCCTCCGACTTATTCTCGGTTATATGTGCTAAGAAATCAAAACAACCTTTCTTTATGTACTTCTCCGTTCGATGCATGATATAAATCGAGTCTAGTTCCACACGTTCCCACGAATGATCAAAGTTTCGCCATTGTAAGGAAGATGAACAACTTTTCATCATAAATGATTCTCGCACGATGTCCGGATAACCAATCCATTCCGATGATGACGTCGAAACTACCAAGTTCTACGGGCATAAGATTTATATTGAAGGGATGATTTAGAAAATTGAGTGTACAACCACGGACAATGGTGTTGGTGCTAATTAAGTTACCATTAGCTAATTCAATGTTATATGATGTGTCTAATGTGGTTGGTTTGATATTGAGTAAAGGTGCAAATCCAGTGGACACAAAACTTTTATCGGCTCCCGAATCAAATAAAACTGATGCATAACGATTATTGATAAGGCGTACCGTTACAACATTCGGGTCCTCTAGCTTCTCCACCTCCTATGACATAGGCTCTTCCCTGTGCCATTCCACCACGATTCCCATTTCCTTGGTTCCTTCCTTTGTACACTCACTCTTGTAATGTCCCTTTCTCCGCAACCAAAACATGTTACTTGTTGTTTCGATTTTCCCCGTAGTTGGCATCTTGCAATCCCTAGTTTGATGTCCCATTTTTACAATTCCCACACGGATCGGACAACGTCCTGTTTGTGATGACTTGAACACCTCTCACATTTAGGCGAGAATCCTGTGTACCCTTTTTCTCCGTTGGGCTGCAACATAGGCCTTTGCAATCTCTGTCTCTTAGGTGGTCGTTGAGCGACATTTCCACCTCGATTGTTGTTGTCCCACTTTCGTTTATTGTTGTTATTGTTGTTGTAATTGTTTGGTTATTGTTGTAATTGAAGCGGTTGTTGGTATTGTTGTTGTTTCGGTTGATGTTTGCGATTTTGCCTCTCTTTACTACGAGCCATGAGCTTTGCGACACTCGAATGGACTCCTCAATCGTTTGTGGATCAAGCGAAATCACATCTCCTTGAATAGCTTTGGGAAGTCCCCGATGAAAGCCTCCAGTAGCTTCTCGTTATACGAAACCATAGATGGGCATAACGTCGCTAATTCTTGAAACCTTGAACGTAAGCATCAATATCATACCCAATAGTTACCAACTCGTAGAATTCGGTCTCCAACTTTTCACCTCCGTGCGTGGACAATACTTCCTTGTTAGCAAACTCTTGAATTGCACCCATGTGATCCTGCACGCATTTTCCATTCCCATCGGCTAAGCATATGAATTCCACCACGACATTGCCCGTCCAAGAATGTACTCGTAGCAAACTTAACCTTGCTATCCTCCGGCAATTACATAACAAAAACACAGTTCCATTTTCTCAAACCATCTAACCATGGCGGTTGCCCTTCGGTACCCTTGAACTTAGTGGGATCTCCACTTTTGAAATCCTTATATGAACGACTTCTAACCCGGAACCTCCTGCATTACTGCGGCGGAAGCAAGTCTAGCGGCCTCGGCGATTTGCGACCTCAAGACAACCGCCACCGATGCTCTCGGTCCTTAGTGCATCGGCTATACTATCGTTCACATACTTCTGCATAGCAGCTTGAGTCAACTCAGGTGTGGCTTTCTTTGGCGCCATTACTCTTCAAAACCATAAGATGAAACAATTATGAGAACTCGTAAGTAGAAACAAACATTATACATATATATATGCACAACCACAACATGTATAATATAAATGAAATCACAACGGAACAACCACGAAATATCACAAATAAAATCACAACACACGTGGATAATATACATGAAAATTTCGGCCTTCGTGGACCGATATCATAGATAGTAAAACCATTCCTACATAGTAGAGTCAATACTTGATATTTTGTTTGTACAACAACCAAAAGACAACAAGTTCTTTAAACTATGTCACACATCTTGTGACTAGGATAACAGTAAATAAAAACTATACATGATAAAGGTCTACACTAGGCACCTCCTGGTGCTCCTCCAGCTCAATCCTGTAGATCACGGACCTGTGCAGTCAAGCTCGCAATCAAACCCCTCAACTCGCTAATCTGAGCCTGTGCGGTAACCATGCTCTCACGAGCTAGTGCCAACTCCTGTGCATGACGATGAAGCTCGTCCTGGGCCATCTCGGCTCTGTCATATAACTCAGGCATTTCCTGCCTCAACTCAACAATATGCCCCCTGTTCTCTAACTGTCTAGATTCTAAACCCTGGTGTGCCAAATCAATCGAAACTCTACCTATCACGAGGCCTTCAACCTCCTCCTCAATGTTCTCCACTCGCTCTAATGACGGTTCCTCTAATTGTCCTAACATCCTATCAATCGAACACATTGGCTATCTATCGTGCCCCTAATGTCTCGGTGGAAGGTGTCCAGCGGCAGCGACCTTTGAGCTCTCACCTATCTCAAACCTAGGCGGTGGTTCGGGTTACGTAAAGGATGATGCAGGGATGTCAAAACGTGCTCGCTTTTTGAGCGGCAAGTCCGGTGTAGGTATAGGCTCCCTAAGATAATATGATGAAGATGATGATGATAATAGTGGTGATGGTGGATGAATCGGGCCATGTGTAGGGCTAACAGGTGGTGTAGGTGCGACTTCGCCCTCCTCAAAGGGTTCGGTCTCAATGTCAGTCACAATAAGTGGAAAGTCTGAAGTAGAGCCAATAGAAGATACAACTACAGTGTTTGATAAGGCATCGTTCATGTTGGTGTCGGATGAGACATCCTCCATGTCCGTGTCAGATGATATAGGGATAGGGTCGGAATCTGAAGACATCTCTGTGACAACCGTTGTAAAATAAAAGAAAATAACTCGAATAAAATGTATATGAATCCGCATATAAAGTGAATATGCACTCATGATGAAATGATGAGATGTTATGATAATGTAGTTATAGTCTAGGGTCAAAGATGCAACCTAGTTCTCTATAAGCAAGCTCGATACCAATCTGTCACACCCCAAATTATCTGTTTTGCGTGGAATGGAATTCTCGGGATTAACTGTCATAGCATCACAATCACAGTTATATTGAGCGACCTAAAGTGTCGTTTAAAAACACATCGTTTGACATTTATTTAAAACATCCGAGTTACAAGAGAGGTCCCAAAAGTTGATAAAGTTTGCGGAAAATATAAGTATATTACAAGTCCAAGCGATGTTTTGAAAAGAAAACCATAATATACAATGAGATAGGTCGACCTTGACGACTCTATGAGGGTTCCTTATTCGTGCCATGATGCGAATGTCTTAGTTACGAAAATACATTGCTAAAGCGGTCAACAATAATGTTGGTGAGAAATCATAGGTTTATGAAAATGATTTATACGACTACACAAGTATAGATAATGTATGACAATGTCGCCACAAAATGTTACAATTGCTATAAGTCCATGACACGAAACTAGATCGATCATGATGTTCGCCCCAGCAGAGTGTTTGCCAAACAACTCAAATAATGTTATTAAATGAAATGCATCCGTTTAACGGTTGGAATCCACCAACCCGGATGGGCGTCACCTCGATAGATCTATCCACTCACCCTCGCTTCTATGAAATTAACGGCTCATGTTATATAATGGGGACATTCAATTGGCATGAGGTAACTTAAGCAATGTAATGAATTTGATATACTTGGTATCGTAATAAAATGATGTGCAATGTATTCTCCCGTAAGTTTGAAAGCAAGTATTAAATGTATACAACGGGCTATGAAAACTCACTTGATGAATTGATGCGATGACAAAAGTGAGTACACGAAATGTAGCGTGATCTAAACCGACCTATTATGAATGATATGATATGTAATAAGTCATGATGTAATGTTATGCATGCAATTCGGATGATATTTATACCACTTATGAATTTTTGAAAACAATACTTCTCGTCGAAAATATAATCTTTTAACGTTTTGTCCATTTTTAAATTACTTCACATGTATTTACGTTGAAATGATATCCGACGATAATCATTTAGTGATTTATTGTGAAAATATTACTTTTCGTCGTAAAATAATGTTATTGAAATTTCCATGAAAGTGACAAAAACGGCCTCTAAAATCTAGTCGTAAAATGGTGCACGTCGAGCGTTAGGAAACATACTCAACGGTTTGGGAAGCTCGTATGATTATCTCAAAGTCTTAGTACATGAGTTTCTATCCTAGAGGTCTTGAACATAAAGAAAATTAGAGGTTAAGTATGGTACTTTTAGTCCAAAATATAGTTTAAGGATGGTTTTCGGCAAAGTTTGAGCAACCGTAATTAATTCATTACAACTCCGCTAAACAAACAATCGGACATTTTGGAAAGTATACTTGGCGATTTCACTTTTACTAGAAGACTTCACTTTATGAAAAGTTCTAAATCAATGTTAAAACAACCTTTAACTTGGTACTAGTTTTTGCCATAAAACTTGTCTATTAGAAATCAAGTTAGTTTTTCTTATATAATAAAAGTTACTGACAACTTTTGTAAAAGTGTATAATTTAGTCGTTACAAATCCGTTTTCTCGTTTTAAAGATCCTTAGCTTTGTATCAAGTATACTAACACATTTTAACAAGTCGACATAATTTACAACGCCCAAGCTTCATTTTTGACTCGTACAAAATAAATAATGGTTCTTTGAAATTTCGAAATTTATATTTTTCGTCGCCAAATTGAAAATTCATAACTTCTTCGTTATAACTCCGTTTTAATCCGTTCAAGCGCCACGGTTTCGTTTTAAAGTATATTTTCTAAATATCTAGGCCAAATAGTTTTACCTACTGTCGGATTTTCCGAATTTCAAAATAAGGACAGACCCTTTTCAAAGCGTGTCGAAATGAGTTTTCTCGCGCCAAACCTATTCTAACCCATTCAAAACAACTCGAGCTATTCTAATCCTACCATACACCTTCTTAGGGTGTCATGGGTTCCTAGACATCACCAAAATAATATATAACAAGGAGTAATTATAGGATGGATTATATATATTTAACACTTAAAAACATTAAAAAGTGGTATAAACATCACATAACTTGCATGTTTCTCAAATAAAATGATATGATCATAATAATGAATGTGAAATAAAAATATGAATATGAATGCTTACAGAAAATATGATGAGGTTTAAGGACAATGGGTTTTTCCTAATCACTTGAGGTTTTTATTGCAAAACCTATACAACAAGTGATACTAGTGTTTAAATAAACTTGTCTTGAAATTTTATGAGATGATTCTCCTTTGGTCTCCTTGTGGCTGCCGAATTTTTGCAAGAGAGAAAAGAATGAAATATTTGATCTAGTATTTGGGAAATGAAATGATATGAAATAAGTTTAGTATAATATACATTATACTTAAAGATATTATGCAAATATCTTCCATGACTCACCCCTTGTGTCGACAAGGGGTGCTAGTCATTCTCTTGATATTTTTTTTTTTTTTTTTTTATGTGTAAGTGTAAGATTTGTGAGGTTAAATGTAGTTAAGTGATAAGTTGTAGTTACTTTTGAATATTTTGGGTAGCGTTATATAAAAATAAATTTTCACGGGTCAAGATAAAATATATTTAGGTCATAAAAATTATAAAAATACATTTCTTGCAAAATTTGAGTGATATAATAATAATCGTGTCGTATTTAAGAAAAACGTCGTAATTATATAAATACAACAATTTAGTTACAAAATAAATTTAAAACACTGGGTAAACTCATAATATTATTTTATAAACTTAATATGAGTATAAAAATATATCAGTATAATTTTTGGAAGTAATGGATCAATTAATCAAAATAATTAATTACGCGATAACGTTTATTTAATATGAAGATTATACGTTTAATGTAAAATGCAAAACCATGCATGAACTAATATGATGACAATGATGTTAATGAAATGTAGACTAAACTTAGTCTATATGAAATGACCTCGATGATATGATCATGAATTCACAGCTAAACCATTACGGTTACGTGAATTTGATGCTCGTAAACTTAGTTCACGATTAATGATAAATAATGAAGCATGAGTAATGTTTTGAGAATGACCTGAAAATACGAATTGTCACATTTGGTGATCTTGCTGTCAGACCCCGGCGGCACCAAATTAATACACGGGCTGAACCCTTTTGAGGGATTCGTGGTCCGTGGTGCCTGCTAATCTTTTTGGCTATAAATAGCAAAGCCAAACCAAGTTGTTTCTCATCCCTTTCTAGCATATTCACATACATTCCTTCTCTCTAACATTTCTAACTCAGTTTTATATCATTATAGTGATCATCTTTTGTAGCAAAGAAGATCAAGGCATATTCAAGCTTCAACAAATAGTTGGAAGTCTTGTTTGTTTGTTATTGTATGATCTAGTGTTGATTCATACATCATTGTTGTACCAAACCATCATAATCTTGTGAGTGTGAGTGGTTAGTATTTTAGTCCTTAAAATACATAGTGTGTGGGAGTGGTTGTACCCTTGAAAAGAACTCGACATCTAGCTTAGTGTCGGAAATAGTGTGTAAGCGAAGTGTAAAGGTTTCTCCGCAGGTGAAAGGAGTTTGTTGACTAGTGAAGTTAAACTCTCGAGTGTGAGACTCGGGGAGTGGAGTAGGGCAAGGAAAAAGAGTCCTTGTAGACCGAACCACTATAAACAACTTGTCGTGGTTTGATTGTTTCTTTCCTTATTTACTCTATATATATATTGCTTGCATATTGATTAACATATTTAATATCAATATCAATCGATCTTTCAATAAGTTTCAAAACAAAGTTTTTAATCGGTAAACTATTCAACCCCCCTTCTAGTTTTCCATAATTGGTACCAGAGCCTCGTTGCTCAAGAATTTCTAAAATATATTGTATTTTATAAACTTGAAACGATCCATGGATTCCGAAAAGTTTAAAGAATGGCAATCTATGCAAATACCACCACTCTTTGAAACTAATGGAAAATCAAAAGATATAGATCTTTGGTTTGTTATAATTAAAGGAGACTTTATAATTAGTTCTACAACAAAAGATATTTCTGTTGATGATCAAAAGAAATTAATAGCCAAAAATAATGAAGCTAAAATGATGCTTTATAATGCTTTACCTAGAAAAGAATATGAAAGAATTTTTATGTGTGAAACCGCTAAAGACATTTGGGAATCTTTGATTATTACACATCAAGGAAATTCACAAGTCAAGGATAAAAAAATTGATCTTCTTGTTTAACAATATGAACAATTTGTTATCCCTGAAGATGAAACCATTGATTGTGGTTTTGCTCGCTTTAATACTATTATTACATCTCTTAAAGCACTTGATGAATCTTTTCATAGTAAGAACTTTGTCAGGAAATTTCTTAGAGCACTCCATCCGAAGTGGAGAGCTAAAGTAACGACTATTGAGGAATCAAAGATCTCTCAAAATGTCACTAGACGAACTAATCGGAAACCTCAAAGTACATGAAATGGTGATGGAGAAAGATTCGAAATCATCAAAGGAAAAAGAAAAAGTGAAATCCGTTGCTCTAAAGGCAAGAAGCGGAATCAAGTGATGATGACGAATCTTGCTCTCGGTAGTGAAGATGAGGAGTATGCTATGGCGTTAGAGATTTCAAAAGTTCTTTAGAAGAAGAGGAAAGTTCGTAAGGCAACCCGAGAAGAAAATAAGCCATTCGAAAAGACCGAGATGACAAAAGGGAAAAGGTGAAAGAAAGTGTTTTAGATGCGGTGATGCAAGTCATCTAATAGGAGATTTTCCCAAGCCACCTAAAAGCAAAACTCAACGAGCTTTTGTAAGTGGTGCTTGGAGTGATAGTGAGGATGATGAAGAATCAAGCAAGGATGAGATCGCTCTAATGGCACATGAATCAAACGAGGTACATTCCGACTCATCTTATTCTTCTATTGATGATGACACTTTGCAAAAATAATATAATCAATTATGTGAGCTTAGTTTAAAAATCATAACTAAAAATAAGTTTTTAAAGACTAAAAAAGAATTTTTAGAAAATGAAGTCTATGAGTTAAAAGAAAAGGCAAAACGATTGGAAAAGGGGAAAGCAAATGACGAATGATTGAAAATCATGTCAAGAGCTTAGTCTTGAAATAGAAAAACTAAAGCTCACACAAGAAGTTCTAATCGAACATAACTCTAAATTTAAAAGGTTTAACAAAAATATTGCTTATGCCGATGAAATAGTTAGAATTCAAAAACACCAGGAAACATGAATGGACTAGGATTTAATGAAGTATTAATTCCAAAGAGTCAAACCAAAACGGTCGAAAAAGACAAACAAAATGTCAAAGCTGGCATTTATGAAGACGGACGAATGGACCCAAAATAGGGTTCCATCCGTTTATGCGATTTGGTGCCGTGGGGACTGCATGACGAGACAAAATGTTTGCAATCTGAACCGTAGTGAATTTTTCAAAGTAACAAAGAAAACCAAGGATAATGTTAAACTAAAACCTGCTGTTATATCAGGAGTAGGACTTGCTAGAAATGAATTTAGATCTAAAACTATTCAACAACGGTCTAAAACACCTATTGGCAAACGCCCCTTTCCCAAGAGCAACCACAACATACAACCCAACTATCAACATACCGGTTGGAATCAAAACTTCCCTAGACCATATCAAACTCCAAATTACATGTCATGGAACCCTTACCCATCATTTCCATATACGAACCAAGTAAATGATATGTTTAACCCAAACGGACCCATGAGATATTGGGGACCAAACGCTTGAGTTATTTGTGTCATAGGTATGCTTGAAAGTTGGATTAGAACCTGATGAATGGATAAAAGATAGCGGATGCTCACGACACATGATGGGCAACAAAAGCCTCTTCTCAACATACCAAGAGTATGACGGACGTAATGTCACCTTTGGTAGCAATCTCAAAAGCAAAATCATTGGCAAAGGTACGATCGCTCATAACTCCCTAACTATTGAAAATGTTACTCATGTCGATAGGTTAGGATTTAATCTACTTAGTATTAGCCAACTATGTGATAAAAAGTATAAAGTACTATTTGAAGAAAATGGTAGAAAATACTAAAAGATTGTATCACCATAGCTAAAGGAGTTAGGAAAAATAACATCTAAGTCATGAAAATAGATAAAACATCTAATGACAAACTTTGTCTAACAACCTTAGATGATAACTCAACTCTTTGGCATAGACGCTTAGGTCACGCTAATATGAGACTTATTCAAAACCTATCTTCAAAAGAGCTAGTTAGAAATTTACCAAAACTAAAATATGATCAACATTTTTGCGACGCTTGCAAAATTGGTAAACAAACTCATAGTAGCCATAAGGCTAAAAACATGGTGTCCACATCTAAGTGTCTAGAGCTTTTGCATATGGACTTGTTTGGTCCTTCCGCTATAAGAAGCTATGGTGGCAACTTATACACTTTGGTTATAGTAGATGATTACTCAAGGTTTACTTGGACATTATTTTTGAAAACTAAAAATGAAGCTTTTGATTAATTTGAAATTCTTTGCAAGAAAATTCAGAATCAACTAGGTGTTAACATTGTGTCAATCCGAACGGATCATGGTCGTGACTTTGACAATGAAACACAATTTGGAAACTTTTGTGATACAAATGGTATAACACATAACTTCCTGGCTCCTCGAACACCTCAATCTAATGGAGTTGTAGAACGTAAATATAGAACCATTCAATAAATGTGTAGAACAATGCTTAATGAACAAAACATACCTCAAAAGTTTTGGTGAAACGCCGTTGACACTTTTACATACATTTTAAATAGAGTTTTAATACGTCCTTTCTTAAACAAAACACCATACGAATTATATAAAGGCAAAAAGCCAACCTTAGGATATTTTAGAGTGATTGGTTGTAAATGTTTCATCCTTAATACTAAAGACTATCTCACCAAGTTTGACCCAAAGTCTTGAAGGTGTATTTCTTGGTTACTCATAAACTAGTAAAGCTTATATTGTCTTAAACAAAGAAACAATGAGAGTCGAGGAATCGTTGAACATAACATTCGACGAAAGTCCACCTCCCTCTAAGACATCACCTTTGGTAGATAATGACTTAGTTGAAAATCAACTTGTAGAAAGTCAAGAAATAATTGAAAATGACAAGGAAGATGAACCATTAAATAATGAATTTATAAACATCAAAGAATCCAAAAGTCATCCTTTAGAAAAGGTCATAGGACAACTAAATCAAAGAACGTTAACATCACAAGCCCAAAATCAAAGCAATTACTTTTGCTTTGTATCAACCATTGAACCAAAAAACATAAACGACGCAATAAAAGATGAATCTTGGGTAATTGCTATGCAAGAAGAGCTAAGCCAATTTGTTAGAAATGATGTTTGGAAGTTGGTTCCAAAACCTAAAGATCAAACTATAATTGGAACAAAATGGGTCTTTTGAAATAAAATGGACGAAAATGGTATAGTGTCTAGAAATAAAGCTAGTCTTGTCGCACAAGGTTATAATCAACAAGAAGGGATTGATTATGACGAAACTTATGCACCCGTAGCTAGACTCGAGTCTATTAGAATCTTACTTGCATATGCATGTGCTTATGAATTTAAATTATTTCAAATGGATGTTAAGAGTGCATTTCTTAATGGGTTTATTAACGAAGAAGTATATGTTGCTCAACCTACCGGTTTTACCGACTTTGAGAAACCACATCATGTCTTCAAACTCAAGAAGGCATTATACGGACTTAAGCAAGCACCAAAAGCTTGGTACGATCGACTTAAGACTTTTCTAGTTGAAAACAAATATACCATGGGATTAGTAGATAATACACTTTTTACAAAGAAAAAGGAATCACACATTATCATAGTTAAAATATACATTGATGACATCATATTCGGATCAACTTGTCAAGAGCTATGTGATGATTTTTCTAAAATCATGCACGACGAGTTTGAGATGAGTATGATGGGTGAGTTAAACTTCTTTCTAGGACTTCAAATTAAACAACTAGAAGATGGCATATTCTTTAACCAATCTAAATACGTTAAAGATATGCTTAAGAAATTTGGTCTTGAAGACTCAAAACCAACTAAGACACCCATGTCTTGGACACTAAACTCACCAAGGATGAGGAAGGTGAATCAGAGAAAACACTAAATATAGAGGAATGATCAATAGCTACTCTATCTCACGGCTAGTAGACCCGACATTATGTTTAGTGTTTGTCTATGTGCTCGCTTTCAAGAAAATCCCAAGGCATCACACTTAGAAGCATTAAAAGGATATTTAGATACATTAAGGGAGCGACATGTTTAGGATTATGGTATCCCAAAGGGCAGGTGTAGAAACTATAGTGTATGCCGACTCGGACCATGCCGGTGACTATGTCGATAGGAAAAGTACAAGTGGTATTTGTACTTTTGTTGGACATTGTCTCACCTCATGGTTCATAAAGAAGCAAACGGCTCTAGCTATCTCAACTACTGAAGCCGAATATGTCTCAGCCGGAAAAGCATGTCAACAAGCTCTTTGGATGAAGCAAGCTCTCGTGGATTACGGAATTCATCTCAACGATATCTCTATACTTTGCGACAACAAAGGAGCTATTGATCTCAACAAAAATCCCGTCCAACATGCTCGTACAAAGCATATTGAAATCCGCCATCACTTTCTTCGCGACAATGTTCAAAAAGGAAATATCTCAATTGAGAAAGTATCCTCCGAAGACAACATTGCCGACATCCTAACTAAACCTCTCAAACGAGAACCATTTAATCTTCTTAGATTTGGTTTAGGGCTAATGGAACCAAACATGTAGTTAAAACATAGTCTAAAACTTAGAACAAACAAAACAAAAAATATTAGCTTAAGTGCACTCATCATTTCCCACGGCACCAAACGACAACAAGGACGGAACCAAATTTTTGTGTAAATCGTCCGTGGTGACAACGAGAGCAAAAATACCACTTACAAAACATCTTCTTCCTCACAACCCACTTTACCAAAACGTATCAACAACACACCTACCTCATTGTTGAGACTTTCTCACCCATTAATCACTGAAGATAACATCATTGTAAGTATCCTAACTACATTACTTCTCTTAATTCTGAGTCTAGGATTCTAAATTGTGGACAAAATCATTACATGGGGATTATGTATATTCTTATACAAAACATGGATTCAATTGGCAAATTGCATAACTAGTCATTGAAATTAGGTACTACATTGTCACATTGCATAAACTAATCATGTTTCCCACTAATTAAAAGATAATTACTATAAGGACTTATTCTAATTAAACAAAAACCCCATGTCAAAATTTTGAAAAGGTTCTCACTTGTAGGAAAACAATTTTTCATTGTTAATACAAATAGAAACGTAAATTTCATCACTTGCATAATGCTCTTGAATACTAAAGGTAATCCATAACTAATATGTATTCCCGGGTACATTCAACTGAATCCACATTGAATTAGGAGCGTTTGGGTTATCTCATGCCTTTTGCCAAACACCCTCATTAAAAACCATTTTATGCATAAAATGAGTCGAGATAACCGCAACTCCAAATTCTTTTCATATAGGCACACACTAGAACCAAAACACTAAGTTTGTTTTTATTTTTAACATGCAAATTCTTGCTCATAGGAACAACCATGGTAGCCGCAAAATTCTATGTGTTGGAATCACTCCTAAATCATATTTCAAGTGTTTGTAATGAATATGTAATAGTTAGCTTAATTAAGGCTTTTAAGTTAGTAATCATGGTTAGGCTCATGTAGAAAGCCCATGAGCCTATCCAAAAGCCCAATAAGTAAAAGAAGGGAGCTTGAGTGTTGCCCTAGCTCCTTCCCTATAAATACCTTTGTAACTCTCATTTGAGAGTTGGTTGTTCACTTTCATAATATCACCTAAGCATATCCTTTCTATATTGTTCATTCGAGTGTTTGTGAGTGTGTTCAACCGATCACTTCTTTACTATTTCTTATATTGATGCTTGTGTTACAAACATGGTGACCTAACAGTGGTATCATTCGCCAAATAGTTGGGTGAAACGATTTTGTTTTGAATTTTTTAGTTGATACGCGTAAGTTTCTCGTTCTAAAACTTTCACACGCTAAAAAGCTTTATTTTTTACACTTTAAAATCTAAGATTCTTGTACTTTAAAGGTTATTTGGTGTTAAAGTTTAAGTTTTTGGCAAAAACTTTGAAACTTTATGTGTTTTTCATTGTTTTTGAACTTGGTTTCATACGAGTAGTTCTTGTTAATACAAATAAGCCGTAAAAACGTTTATTTATATTTTACGATCTTCTAATGTTTTGTCGATAACAAACGTAAAATCATTTTAACGAAACAAATAAAATACGTAAATGGTTTGAACTAATAGTTTCTAACATATTTTCACATAATACACTAAAACAAGTATAAGTGATTTTATGATTTAATATTACATATGTACAATAACTAGTGTTTACATATTTGGGTAAAATATACACATAACTAGTATGTAGTATATTGGGTAATATAAATGGGTAGAAACTTAAGTATCATAACCCATTGGGCAAATACATTGAATGTAATTGGGTACAACCCAAAGCCCATGACCCATGGAGCTTGACCCATAACCCATTGCATGACATCATATTTATATCATACATGGATAATATCCATAACCCATGGATCAACCCATACCCAAGTGACTAAGTGCATTGCACTCAAGAGATACATTGTATCTAGCCAAAGATCCATGGATCAACCCATGACCCATGACCCATAACCAAAATACCCATGGGTAAAGGGGCGTCCACGGATCCCTAGCTTTACGCTAGACGGATCCTTTGTGGAAGGATCCGTGGGATCCGAGGAACGAGAGATTTTTCCTCTATAAATAGTGAGCCATTTCTTCATTATTACTCACCCTTTCTAACATACTTTCCCTAGAGTTGAAAACTCTCTAACCTCGATCCAAGATATCTATGTTTGTAGTTTTGTTTTGTGTGATCTTCTAGGTTCCTCTTAAAGGCGAGATCACCACCTTTGAAGTCGAGCAAGCTCAAGTCCATGAGTTGCCATTCTTCCTCATCATCAAGACTACTGAAGTCTTCTTGTTGATGATTCTTTATCTTCTCCTAAGAAGTGTTGAAGACATTTGTGAAAGGTGTCTCAAGTGTCAAGACGAAGATATTAGTGAAAGGTATCTATCGTCCACATCATTAGCAATTATGGTAGGTGCTTAGAAGTCAAGACAAGAAGCATTAGTGAGAGGTGCTTAGAAGTCAAGACACAAGACATTAGTGAAGGGTGTCTTGAAGATCTAGTTAAAGGCATTAGTGAAAGGTACCTTAGATGTACATTCGATATGGTGTGTTTCGATGTACAAGATAGATTAGTACTAGATCCAAGGATATTGATATCCTTGATGATGTTGTAGAAAGGAGTTGATCTCCTTTGGGATTAGTTGTTGGTGTAGCGTTGGGTAGTAGTTCCTCCATTGCAATGGAACTAGGTACTTAGCCTAGTACCTAATAAAGGGTAGGCGACGTTGTGTAGGTGTGGTTCACCTTGGTATGAAAGAACTAGGTACTTAGCCTAGTACCTTATAAAGGGTAGGCGACGTTGTGTAGGTGTGGTTCACCTTGGAGTGAAAGAACTCGGTGGTTAGCCTAGCACCGGAAAAAGGGTAGGCGACGTTGTGAAGGATTCTCCGCCATAAGGAGATTGGTGTAGTGATTACGAACTCTCGAGTAGGTGACTCGGGGAGTGGAGTAGGGTAAGGAAGGTGTCCTTGTAGCCGAACCACTATAAATACTCGCGTTGTGGTTTTGTGCTTCTTACTCTTATCTTTTCATTACATACCTTTATATGCTTGTTTATCAACATCCAACACACACGTCCAAATAAATTGACATAAGTCGATCTAAATAGTTTAAAAGGAAGTTTTAATTGGCAAAACTATTCAACCCCCCCTTCAAGTTTTCCACAATTGGCATCAGAGCTTCGTTACCAAGTTTCCTAAAGTATATTGTACTTTAAAAACTTGATACGATCCATGGTTAATTGAAAACTACAAAGAAAGTTTTTCATAAAAACAAACACCATGTCTTTTAAAACTATTTGTTTGGATGTTGATTTGATAACAACATTTTTTATTCACTGTTTCTTTTAATTGCACTAATCCTCTTTGTCATGTTGATTAGTCAAAGCTCACATCTATCAAGCCATAGGATTTGCTTGATAATAAATATTACCTTCCCTAAGAAGGTATCTTAAGCATAAAGGAGCTGGAATTGTCTTTTGACACTTGTTGTGTCATTTGTAAAGACATTCCTAAGTGCATTTGAGGTATGACTTTCCACTTATCTCTAAATGATATTAGTTTAATAAAGAAGTATGATTACTTAGGTATTTACTTGAGTAGATTTCGTGTATACACATGTTTTACATGTAGCTTCATTAGGAAGCTTTTTTTTCCCACGTACGTGTCGCTCTTTCGTCTAAAAATCATGGTTTATAAAATTTGTGTTTTGTCTCATTTAATCCAAAAATCATATCTTTCAAATAATAAAACAAAACACAAATCTCAAAAATTCCTCCTTCCCCATAAATAAACCCACCGTCTTCCACTCAATCAAATCCTCACTTTTTCAAATCTTCCAATTTCAAAAATCTCCTCTCATTCAAAACTTCATCTTCCTCTCCATTTCATCCCAACCGAAACCAAGAAGGATCATCTTCAACATGGTTTACATCGCCCTCGTGCTCATCGTCTTAACACTCATCGAACTTGTGTTCCCTATGATGAAGTTCACATACGGAGATATTTACTTTGTGTTGTTAATCTACATTGGGGTTATATACCCAATCCTTTGTATCATTCTAAGTATTGAAATGAAATATTATTAATAGTCTAGTTTATCTAGGTTATTATTATCATAATGTTTTTGTCATTTCTTTTGTTTCATATGTTTCGTACTCTTTCGTAATACATTAGAAGTCATGTATGCATGCTAAAAGAAAATGTAGGCTAAATAACATATCTTGGTACAAAACTGTAAAACCTATGTTTTTATCAAGTATGTTTCTGTTACTACAAATCTACGGATCCCGGAAGATATACTAGCCGGATCCCTTTTTTAAGGGACCGTGGGATCCGTCCTACTGGAAAACAGTTTTCATGCAAAATAAAAACCACTTTCTCTCTAAAAGAAATATTCCACTAGAATGTCAAAACCATAAGTGAGTTAAGTGTCATTGTTGTTAAAAACCATTGTTAATAAAAATCAAGTAAAAACATTAGATAATCATAGGTTGAACACAAACATCACTTTCTTTTAACTCTTCATTTCTATAGGTTCAACTATGACGCATGAATATGAGTTTGATTTTCACTCACTAGCGTCTATTCTCCGAACATCTCCTTGAACCCAACACACCGGCATTCATGTTCGTGGGTTCAATAACCTCAAAACCGTCACTTCCACGAAGGACGATTGTGACACCTTCTACAATTCGAAGAAGGTATCAATACCTCCTTCCGAGCCATAGGACTAGAATGTCTTCTTGAAATCAACGAGAAGATATGTCCAAGGTTCATAATGGAATTCTTCCGTCAAGTTGAACTCGTTCGTAACGAGGATCGCTCTCATCTCTTTGGTTTTATATCAAAACCAAAAGTTCACTTTAACCCTTGGGCATTTTGCTCACATCCTCCGAATTCCAAATTATGGACAATGTGCCTTCACCGAAGATTGGTCACTTGATTCTCTCTTCAACTTTCGTAAAGAAAATAGTCCATATTGTTCTCACATACCCTCCCCGGAAGACTTACATCGCATAATATGCAAACCTCGACCATATTACTCCGACCCAAACATTATCTTCACATGGGACATCCGAGAAGAGTACAAGCCCCTTGCACTAATCCTACGTGAAAATGTTTGGAGTCTTAGGGGAAATCGAGAAATCCTTCCCGCTTGTTGTGCTCACATATTGTATTGTTTGCTAACACAACAACCATACATTCTCGCCTACTTCTTCGCAAGGCGAATTGTAAATCTTCAAGGCTCCAAGAATAAACTCATCCCTTATGGAATGTTCTTGACACGCCTCTATCATAACGTTATGCACTTTCATCCTCAATTTCAAAGTCCGTTGTACGTACTTGTGAACAAGATAATGGAACCGCTAAACATATCTCTCATGAAGACTTTCTTCATTCTTGATTCCACCAACACTCATCAACAACATGATGATCCTCCTAGCGAAAACACTCAAGGAACCTAGTGGTACTTCAAATAGGATCAATCCTCTTGTACTCGTGCTTCATCAATGTAATCCTATTTCCTTCATGAAATAAAACATCTTACATTTGATATCTTAGTGTTAGAACCCCTTTAAACTAAAGTTGGAATATAATGCATTGTCAAGATCATTGCATACCTTTAGTAAAGGTTCTGCTGAGCAGATGGACGGATCCCAAAGTTTGTGCTAGACGGATCCCTACACTTAGGGAACCGTGGGATTCGACAAACAGAAAATGCAATTGCAAGCATTGTATTTCAAACATATCCTTAGAACACCTCAAACTAAGCCAAACATAATGTCTTAAGGCAAATTAAGTCCTTATCAAGTTAAGTAGATCCTTCCTACTCACACTCAACTCACCTAGATCATACTCAAAACGTGTTTTCACTTAAACCCATTACTCTTCCGCTCTCTAGATCACTCATCATTCTCACATGATCCCTCACATCTAGTCTTAGAAATCTCTCGATTATGGCAAAATTGATCATAAATCATCCTTACCTCAAAATTGATCAAAGTTGATCAAATTCTAGTTTTCCCATCTCAAAGCCTTTAGGATATTTTCCAAAATACTATCCTATGTCACAACCTAATCTCTAGGATCATTTAGCTTCAATTGACACTCTCATCTTTAGTGTCATCCTTGCTCATTCATTGGTACTCATGAAAGTTCCAAATCCTTCCATAAAAGGCAATCATTAGCTACATCACTCATTACCATCATGTACTTAAGCACCCCTTCATTTAAGACACTTAGGAGGACTGAAACACTCAAGGTGATATAGATCTTAGATCTTAGAAACATCATTTCTACTCTTTCATAGCTGCTGAGAGCCGGATCCCTATGATTAGCCTAGACGGATCCCTACGAGGAGGGAACCATATGATCCGGATGACAGTTTATATCAAATCTTGCTAAAACAATTATTTTAACTCATCTTTCTAACTCAAACACTCCATCTCATCTTAAATGAGTTCCTTGATCAGTACAAACTCTGAAGTAGACTCTTATGCATGTTAATCATCACATTCCAATGAATCTTAGTGGCTTAAGGCTTAAATGCACTTGCCAAATCTCTTTATTTATAAACCACATTGTTAGGACTTCCATTGTCATCACCTTCATCCTAACTTTCAGCACTTTAGAAACCCTTACAAACCTCTTGAAATCATCTCATAATGAGGAAAACCCCAAGTAGTAACTTATCCACCAAAGAACCACCCAAGAAAAAGGCTCGTGTTATACACGAAATCTCTTCAACCGAATCATCTCTGGTCAAGACAACAAATGCTAGGATCTCTTCTCAACCAATCAAACCAATTCCTAAAAAGATAGTACCCACAAAACTACCTATGCCAAACACCACCATACCTCCTAGGCCAAACAATATTATCTCCACTAAACCATCATCATTGGTTTCTAGAGCTATCTCCTTTACATATCCACTATCATCACCACACCTCTACAATTTAGAGGACTTGCCTCCTAGGCTGTCTCATCCACCTCCGCCGACAACATTTTCCTCATTAGGAGGAATAATGGTACAAAATAAAAGTGTTAAGTCAACACTAGCTCCGGCTTCCTTTTCGCCGTTTCCATCATATAATCCCATTTGGATTATGAGAAATCATCAAAGTCAACCACCCGACCATATGGAAGTTGACACTTCTCTACCACCACCATCATTCTTGGTCGAGCCATTCTCAAATGCGCCTCCACCAATCCCTCCATCGTTTGAAGCTCCACAAGCCGCTTCACTTGACCCTTCGCATCAAGCCATTTTATTTCTTCCACCACCACTACCTAGCCATGACAAAGATTGCTATCATTGTCAACATATTGAAAGTTTGATACATGAAGTACGAGAAGACCAACATTTCATGTTCTATCATCTCCTCGAACGTTTTGACGAGATTAAACCTAAACAAAACTTGAGCTAGAAGATTTTAGTGGTGTCCTAGCATCAAGCGATAGTTGGTCTAGAAATTCCTAGTCATGTATTTTTATTCTCTTAGTTTTAGAGTCATGTATATCATAACTCTAGTTTTATTAAATGAAATTACATGCTACTTGTTATATTTTCGAGTATATGATTACGTTGTATTCATATCTCATTTTTGTGATAACATTACTTGTTATATCACCATTGCTGAAATTGATCATCAGCTATACGGATCCCTCATAATTGCCTAGACGGATCCCTACTAGGAGGGAACCGTGGGATCCGTAAGACAAAAAACTATTTTCCACTAACTTGGACCACATTTGCAGAAAATTGTGAATTATACTTGTTTTCTAACCTTTGTTATGTAGTTATCCAATTTACACATGAAGACTTTGACATCCTAAAGCTAGGGGGAGCTTTATGTCAAAGCAATACATTGCAAATTACTTGCAATATTAGGATTATATTTCTTGACATCCCTTGCAAAATTGCAATCATCGAGGGGAGCACATTAAATCACTTAGACGAAATCTTTTGCAAACTTACTTGCAAACAAACTAGATTAGTATTACTTTCTTGACGCCCTTATATAGGGATGGACTCGTCAAGGGGAGTAAAGACGAGATTCTTTCCGTTACTTGCTCTATATTTCTTTTTATTTCTTTCACATGTTTTCCTAAAACAATGTGTTAGTTTCCTCTCAAGCTCTTTTGTTTCGACAAAAGGGGAGAAGAAAGTAAAACTACAAATTCAAACTTTTACGAATTTTAGCTTTTCCTTAAAATAATCTTATGTTTTGTCATCAACAAAAAGGGGGAGATTGTTAATACAAATAAGCCATAAAAATGTTTATTTATATTTTACGATCTTCTAATGTTTTGTCGATAACAAACGTAAAATCATTTTAACGAAACAAATAAAATATGTAAATGGTTTGAACTAATAGTTTCTAACATATTTTCACATAAAACACTAAAACAAGTATAAGCAAGGTTTTAAAAACCGGTTTTTTAGTCGACCGGTCGAGTCACGGCACCGGTTCGACCGTTCAACCGGTTCGACCGCCGGTCAACCGGTTTTCATTTTTATTATTTTATTTTTCCGACCGGGTCAACGGTTTGATCACCGGTCAACCGGTTCGACCGCCGGGTCTAACCGGTCAACCCGTTTTCATAAAAATTTTGAAAAATATAAAAATATTTAAAAAAAAAAAAAAAAAAACGAACCGGGTTTCATGACCGGTTGACTGGTCACTCAAACCCAGCCGGGTCTAACGGTGACCGGTTTTAGAAAACCGGTTTTTTGACCGTTTTAGTGCCCGGGTACCGGTCCGACCGGTTGAACCGGCCGGGTCGACCCGGGTTTCAAAACATTGAGTATAAGTGATTTTATGATTTAATATTACATATGTACAATAACTAGTGTTTACATATTTGGGTAAAATATACACATAACTAGTATGTAGTATATTGGGTAATATAAATGGGTAGAAACTTAAGTATCATAACCCATTGGGCAAATACATTGTATGTAATTGGGTACAACCCAAAGCCCATGACCCATGGAGCTTGACCCATAACCCATTGCATGACATCATGTTTATATCATACATGGATAATATCCATAACCCATGGATCAACCCATACCCAAGTGACTAAGTGCATTGCACTCAAGAAATACATTGTATCTAGCCAAAGATCCATGGATCAACCCATGACCCATGACCCATAACCAAAATACCCATGGGTAAAGGGGAGCGTCCACGGATCCCTAGCTTTACGCTAGACGGATCCCGTGTGGAAGGGATCCGTGGGATCCGGGGAACAGTAGATTTTTTCCTCTATAAATAGTGAGCCATTTCTTCATTATTACTCACCCCTTTCTAACATACTTTCCACTAGAGTTGAAAACTCTCTAACCTCAGATCCAAGAGATCTATGTTTGTAGTTTTGTTTTTGTGTGATCTTCTTGGTTCCTCTTAAAGGCGAGATCACCACCTTTGAGTCGAGCAAGCTCAAGTCCATGAGTTGCCATGCTTCCTCATCATCAAGACTACTGAAGTCTTCTTGTTGATGATTTTTTATCTTCTCCTAAGAAGTGTTGAAGACATTTGTGAAAGGTGTCTCAAGTGTCAAGACGAAGATATTAGTGAAAGATATCTATCGTCCACATCATTAGCACTTATGGTAGGTGCTTAGAAGTCAAGACAAGAAGCATTAGTGAAAGGTGCTTAGAAGTCAAGACACAAGACATTAGTGAAGGGTGTCTTGAAAATCTAGTTAAATGCATTAGTGAAAGGTGCCTTAGATGTACATTCGATATGGTGTGTTTCGATGTACAAGATAGATTAGTACTAGATCCAAGGATATTGATATCCTTGATGATGTTGTAGAAAGGAGTTGATCTCCTTTGGGATTAGTTGTTGGTGTAGTGTTGGGTAGTAGTTCCTCCATTGCAATGGAACTAGGTGCTTAGCCTAGTACCTAATAAAGGGTAGGCGACGTTGTGTAGGTGTGGTTCACCTTGGTGTGAAAGAACTAGGTACTTAGCCTAGTACCTTATAAAGGGTAGGCGACGTTGTGTAGGTGTGGTTCACCTTGAGTGAAAGAACTTGGTGGTTAGCCTAGCACCGGAAAAAGGGTGGCGACGTTGTGAAGGCTTCTCCGCCATAAGGAGGTTGGTGTAGTGATTACGAACTCTCGAGTAGGTGACTCGGGGAGTGGAGTAGGGCAAGGAAGGTGTCCTTGTAGCCGAACCACTATAAATACTCGCGTTGTGGTTTTGTGCTTCTTACTCTTATCTTTTCATTACATACCTTTATATGCTTGTTTATCAACTTTCAACACAGACGTCCAAATATATTGACATAAGTCGATCTAAATAGTTTAAAAGGAAGTTTTAATTGGCAAAACTATTCAACCCCCCCCCCCTTCTAGTTTTCCACAGTTCTGTCTACGCGTAAGGTGCATAAGCGTTTTGGATCATCAAGTTTCACACTTTTCTGTTATTTTCGTGATATTGAAGCTTCTTCATCATAAAAATCTGGTTTAGAAACATCGTTGTGCTTAAAATCAGTTTTTGGTAAAAGTTGGCATTTCCTACGCATAAGTAAAACCCTAAAGTTACACATAAGATATTCAAGGCTTGATCTTCAGTGCTATTGGTTACTCAATGTTTTCTTGCTTGGATAAGCCTGAAAATACTTCGACTTTGGATATCTTTTACACTAGAATAAGTGTAAAGGATTTTGGGCAAAAACCCTAGTTTTACGCCTAAGCCTAAGTACTTACGCGTAAAATCCTTCTGCCTAAGCATTTTCTTACACCTAAGCTAGTCTTACACCTAAGCTAATCTTACGCATAAGCATTCTACTACTAAGCCTTTAGTCTACGCCTAAGCTAAGTGTTTTTCATTCCTACGCGTAAGCTAATCCTACGCGTAAGCCATTCTTACGTGTAAGTTGGTGTTTTTACGCATAAGGTATTTTCTTTGCCTAAGCTGGTTTTCTACACATAAGGTTACTTCATCAACTAAGTTTCATTCGACTACAAAGATCCATCATCAACACAAGTTTCAAGATGTCTCAACCACCATACTCTAGCAATTTCCCTCATGTGTATCCTCAACAACAACAATTTTATCAACAAATACAACAACAACAACAACAACAACTTCAACAACAATTTCCTCAAGGAGCAATTCAACCACAAATGATTCAACCACCACCTAGTCCTCAAGTACAACCCTACACAAACTTTCAAAATCAACATCCATCCAGGAATACTATGAAGGAACCGTCTTAGTTTGCAAAGATGTTTGAAGCTTTAAGTAGCCAACAATACATTCATGAGGCTGGATCACTTGATAGACCTCCAATGCTCACTCCCAGAAACTATGATCAATGGGTGATAAGGTTCTTTAGGTTTTGTGATCTAAAGAAGCCACATGGAAAGTTCTTAAAGAAGGTCATCCTAGAAGGTCCATTTCAGATGCCTATTGTCACTACACTCGGAGATCCAAATGCTAATCCACCAAGAGGTGATGTCACCAACGTTGTCAGTCTTAATGAACTCACTACTGATCAACTTCTACACTTTGAAGCCGATGAACTAGCAATGCAATACATCCTTTTGGGATTACCTAATCTGATACTTCGAAGTGTTGATGCTCAAAAGACTTCTAAAGCAATGTGGGAGCATATTCATCTTCTCATGGAAGGCACTGAACTCAATCAAGAATACATGGAATCCAAAATATACTTAGTATATGAACACTTCATGATTGAACCAGGGGAGACATTAGAGTCATATCATCATCGATTCTCAGATATCATCAATGACTTGGACAAACATAACATCATTATGCCAAGAATTGTTGTCAACACTAAGTTCCTGAGTAGTCTTGGTCCTGATTGGGAAAAGTATGTCATATTCATCCGTCAAGCAAAGAATCTTCATCATGCTACATATGGATTGTTGTACGACTATTTGAAGCCCCACCAAAAAGAAGTTGACAAAGAAAGGTTTATCCGTGGACTCCCTGTCTCACCTTCACTTCCGGATAATCAATAATTAGCTTTGTGGGCTCAAACTTGTTATCCTCAATTCCCGACTTTACAAATTGTCTTCACAAATCCTCCACAACCAACTGCAACAATTACACCATATGATCCGTCACAGCACCAATCTCAAGAAACTCAATTGGTTCCATACAATAACAACAATGATCAAGCACTTTACAGTGAATCTAATGAGGATACAGAAGCTTTTGATGCATTGCAACAAGGGTTTGTCATGATTGCTAGAGCTTTCGGCCGATATTCAAACAAATCCAACAATCGCATTTGTACCTCATCAAACACAAGGAATCAGGCTGTTGTTAACAATGGACGTGTTGAACTTCAGAATCGTGGTAATGTTCGTCATATGGGCAGTGGTCAAGGGTTTAATCCAATGGGAAGGAATAATATGGGTGCTCCACAACAACAAAGGGCTCAAGTGGTTGAATAGGGTAATGCTCAAAATGGGGTTAATGGTCTTCGTTGTTATAACTGTAATGAGAAGGGTCATCTGGCTAATGCATGCCCAAAGCCGAGGACAAGAGGCAGCGCTTATCACAAAGAGGCTTTACTCTTGGCTATCAAAGATGAAGCTGGTGGAACTCTTACCAACAAGGAACAGAGCTTCATGGCTAATGCAGAATCAGATGATGATATGGAGGACTTGCAGGCTAATGCAGCTGTAATGTTAATGGCAAACATGCAAGAACTCTACATGAGTGACACAGGCCTGGTGTATGACACTAACGGCTTGTCTCAGGTATCGGATCAAACTATACTCATTTTTGATCTGATATCTCCGCCAACATCTGCATTCGACAAGGCTCAGCGTGTTCAACATGAGTCGTCCACATCTCATTCCGCTGATAATCAAATAGATCCCGTAGTTATATTTGACGATCAAGATGACCTTATGGTTAACACTGATAATCAAGTTGACTCCGTGGTTATATTTGAGGATCTAAATAATGATTATGTTGCGACTCACGTTGAACAAGCTGATCTTTCGTCTAATCTAGATATTGAGCTCATGACCTTACTTACCGACCAAAAATCTCAAATGGAAACATGTCGAAACATCAATCAGCAATTAAAGGATAAAAATGCACTGCTGACTAAGGATAATGAATGCTTAAAATTTCAACTCAACATTTTTCAAACACAAGAAATCATTGGAACAACAGATACGTGATCTAGTTGCATCTAAGAATGCTTTATTGTCTCAAATAGAACAACTGCAATATGATCATAAACAACAACTTAACGCTCTCACTTTGGAAACTCAAAAAGCCAAGTCTGAGTTGTTAACTTGTCAAAAACAGCTCGTGAGTACAAAAGCATTCAAAGAAACGAATAGATGACTATCTTGAAGAAATTGTCGACTTAAAAACAAAATCAAAGAGTTTGAAATGTTGTTTATAAACATGGTGAGTTAATCACAACTATTCAAAAGTTTACTTTTAAACCAAATCCAAATGGATATGGATCGAATCTTGCCGATTACAAACCTAAGTTTTCTAATGAGCATTCAAACCAAATCCTCAAGTTTATAGTGCGAGAACACGTAATTGATGATTCCATTATGAGTGTTGTTGAATATAATCGCATGGAGGAATTAGATGCAGAAGACGAGAGTCGGTCAAAATTGGAAAATGTTGTTTATAACAAACCATTTAACTATTCAAAAGCCGTTACTTTCGTCACACAACAAGATTTTTCTAACACACCTTGGTTTGTCACACCTACTTCTGAGTCTTCTAATGAGGGTCCCCTTTCCAATACTGCACAAATTAATGGACCTTTACCTTCACTTAGTGAAATAAAGCCATTAGCCGAACAATGTAAAGTTATAAAATATTTTGAAATATTCTTATCGGACATCAAACTTTTGGAACGTGAAATTGAAATCAATTCTGAAATAAAAGTTGAACATTTTCAATCGCCTCAAGCGCGAGCCCAAAGAGATATTTTTCAGAAAAGAATTTTACCTCATGTCCGAAATTTGAAAATTTGTGCTATATATTGGGAAAGGGATTTTCACAAGGAACTTGGATTTATGAAAAGAGTTTTCGAGCAAACAGAAACATCGATTTCAAACACAAAACATAAAAAGAAAATGTTAAGAAAAGATGTTGATCGACTCTTGGAAGATGTTATATGTGCTGATATCCATAATGTTGTGTTATTACATTATGTTGCATATGCATTTGATTATATCTCTGCTGATTCTGTTGATTCCGTTGAGAATGTTGAGAATACTGATACTGTGTCACAAATCAAGTCTTTAAAAGTTGAAAATGAACGTTTGTTTAACGAGCTTTCAAATGCAAAACGTCGTCTTTAATGGTGTCAAAAAGATTGTCAGAATCGAGAACTCGCTTTGCAAAACAAAATCAACCAGTTGCACACTAAAACTTTTAATTCAAAACTTGAGCAACTGGATGATCAAAACGTGTCTTTGAAGTGTCAAATTTCAAAATATGAACAAGAAATTTCAAAAATTAAAAAGGAATATGGTGTCATATTTGATTTACTTAAAAAGACTCGTGCTCAAGCGTCAAAAGATATTGATGATCATCTTGCATATATCAAAGATGTTTTACGACAAAATGGAAATACTCGTTCTGAAAATCAAGATTTGTTACATACTATCCATGATCTAAAAGCATATTTGGTGCAACTTAAGCAAGATAGGACTAGTAACACAGCAGTAACTGCACCTAAACAGATGCAAAGTGACTCTAGAACATCTAATGACAACCCACAAGAAACTAATGTGATTCCCTTTACTAAAACATGAATACCTAAAGAATGCTGAAGTAGAAAACACCTTAGGACTTTGAGTAAAACTCAAGTTGCACCCACTTTAGATATTGCGTCTGACAAATGTAATGAACAAAGTGATGTAACGAATGTTGAATCTTTAAGTACTCTAAATGTTATGTTTGAAGCTTCTTGTGTTGGTTGTCGTAAAAGCATGTTTTCTGGTTGTCATGATAAATGTGTTGCAAAGGCTATCTTAAATCGTAAGCGGAATAATAGAAAACATAATACCTCTAGGCCCACTAATGCTTCTAAGTCTGTGCTAGGTAAACCACCTTCTAATGTTCGACTACAATCATTGGTGTACCCATAGCACCCCTTACACCTCCTAGGAAGAACTTATCACCTAGTGCATTTACTAAGACCAAAGCTAAGACTAGTTAGAGATGGCAGAAATGGTTACATAATACACTTGGATTTACATGGGTACCTAAAATTATACACATGTGTGTTTCAACTATAACTGCATCGGAACCCTATAACTCTTCGGGTTCCACATCTACTTCTATTCCATATGTGTCGTCATGTGTGTCATGCGGTGATACGAGATCATCCTATGGGTTGTTGATAGCGGATGTTCCCGACACATGACAGCAATCTTAAAGCGTTATCAAACTTTGTTTCAAAGTTCATTGGCACTATCGATTCGGGAATGATCACTGCGGCTATCATGGGCTTTGGAGATTACGTCAATAGGAACATCGAAATTAGCGTAGTTTATTATGTGGAAGGTCTCGGTCACAATCTCTTTTCATCGGTCAATTCGTGATGGAGATTTGGAAGTTGCTTTAGGGAGAAAACTTGTTTCATTCGTGATCTACAAGGAAACGATCTTATGTCCGTCAACGACATCAAGTCTTTACACAATCTCAATGCAAGACATGATTGCTTCATCTCCCATCCGCTCACTTTCTAAGGCAACATCTACAAAATCCGGTTATGGCACCGTCGTCTCTCACATTTAAACTTTCAAACCATAACCAATCTTGCACGATACAAACTTGTTGAAGGTCTCCCAAGATTTCGGTATTCTAAAGATCACCTATGCTCGACTTGTGAACAAGGGAAAAGCACTTGTGCTTACTTTCCTTCAAAGGTGGAACACTGACTCAAAGATGTGCTTCATCTTCTTCACATGGATTTGCGTGGCCCGGCGCGCGCGCGGACGATTAATGGCAAACGCCGCATCTTGGTAATTGTGGATGACTACTCAAGATGGACTTGGGTTTATTTTCTTCAAGTAAAGATCAAGCTCCATAGATGATCATCACCTTCTCATGAAAATTCAAGTTTAGCTCCAAAACACGGTGACAAATCGTAATGCATAAAGGAACCGAATTCGTGAATCAAACTCTTCGTGCTTATTATGAGAAAGTGGAATTGAGCATCAAACATCCATTGCACGCATACCGTAACAAAACGAAGTTGTTGAAAGATGAAACCGACGTTAGTGGAAGTCGCAAGAACGATGTTAATAAATGCAAAACTTCCAGTTACTTGTGGGATGAAGCCGTTTCAACCGCATGCTACACTCAAAATCGCTCAATGATTACCAAACGCCACAACAAAACACCTTATGAGCTTATCTACAACCGTAAACCGAATCTCAAACACTTTCATGTATTTGGATCCCTTTGTTACCCGAATAATGATCGTAATGACTTTGGTAAGCTCAAAGCCAAAGCTGACATTGGAGTCTTTGTTGGATACTGTGAAAATTCTAAAGGTTACCGAATCTGGAATCATCGTACAAGGGAGATTATGGAAACGATTCATGCCAATTTCGATGAGCTTACGGAAATGGCTTCTGAGCATAACAACTTGGAACTCGGACATAACCGTTTAAACTTCCCTCAAACCCCATCATCAGCTGAACCTAGTTTACAACTTACTCGACGTCAAATGGAACAGCTATTTACTCCTCTGTTTAGTGATGATATTGATGAACGTGTTTCGATGTATCAAATGTTTCACCGCTCAACCCGATAATAATCCAATACCGATACACCGCTACAACAACTCATCATTATGAAGCACCACCATTGATTCTACAACAACAATCGAACAAACCGCATCCAATGACGCCGAACCACCGATGATAAACAATGAAGTACCCCACCGCAGAGTATGATCCAAATGCGTTCTTCAACCCTTTTGATAATGAAACCGCCACACCGATGTTGTAGAATCATCCACAAGCCATTTAAATCTTCCTAATCTACGAATGTATATCAACATCAACCCTCCACACATCGTTGGACGAAGACCATCCTCTAGTGAACATTATTGGCAACCCGAATCAACCGAACGTAAAACGACTTCAGATCGATGGTGAACATTGCATTTATGCATTTACCGTCGCCAAGTCGAACCCAAAAACATTAAGGAAGCCATGACATGTGATAACTGGATTGAATCCATGCAAGAAGAACTTAATCAGTTTAAATGTCTTGAAGTATGGGAATTGGTTGCAAAACCAACTTGAGTCTATGTTATTGGTCTTAAATGGATTTGGAAAAACAAGCTGGATGTTGAAGGTACGGTTATCATAAACAAGTCACGTCTGGTGGCTAAGGGTTATAGACAAGAAGAAGGGATTGATTACGAGGAATCATTCGCACCGGTTGCTAGACTTGAGGTTGTTCGGATCTTTCTCGCATATGCGGCTCACATGAACATCACGGTCTTTTAGATGGACGCCAAACCGCCTTTCTCAATGGAAAACCGAAGAAACGGTCTATGTTAGCCACCGTAAGGATTCGTTGATCCGTAGTTCCCTAATCATGTCTACAAACCGAACAAGGCTCTCACGGTCTCAAACAAGCCCTCGGGCGTGGTATGATAAGTTGTCATCCTTTCTTATCGCTAATAATTTCGTCAAAGGATCGGTCGACCTACACTATTCATACAATATCACGGGCACTCATTTTAATCGCTCAAATTTATGTGGATGACATCATTTTGGATCAACACATTTAAAATACTCAAACGCTTTCTCAAAACTTATGAAAAACATTTTGAAATGTCCATGACGGTGAACTTACGCTCTTTCTAGATCGCAAGTTCATCAATCACCCCGTGGTATTTTCTTGAGTCACCCAAATATGCCCTTGAAATTTTAAACAAAATGGAATGCAAACTGTGACACCTATGCCACACCAATGGCACATACCAAGAAACCGGACGATTAGCATGGGAAATTGGTCGACCCTACCAAATACCAAGTATCATTGGGTCTCTCATGTATCTAATAGCCGAGAGACCGATATTGTCTTTGTTGTATATCTTTGCTCCGCTATCGATTCGAGACCAACCGAAACTCACCTTCGAGGCTAAAAGAATCCTCCGATACATCAAGGAACCATTAACTGGGGATCCGGTATCCGAAGGATTCGGTTTTGAACTAATAGCTTTTTCAGACGCTGATCACGCAGTTGCTTAGATTCTCGAAAAAGTACTTCAGCGCCTAAAATTTCTTGGTGATAAACCGTGTCATGGCAATCGAAGAAGCGTGATTGTACATCGTTGTCTTCAACGTAAGCAGAATATGTAGCCATTTCGTGTTGTGCTCAAGTCATTTGGATGAGAACACACCAAAGACTATGGTTACGTATTTGATGTAATCCCGATGTATCGCGACAATTGAAGTGCTATTGCGATCTCGCAACTCGTTCAACATTCGAAATCAAAGCACATCGATCTTCGATATCATTTCATCAAGGAGCATGTGGAAAAGGTACTGTTGAATTATATTTTGTGGGTACCGAATACCAACTGGCAGACCTTCTCACCAAAGCTTTAGCTCCTGCTAGGTTTACTGAGTTGGTCCACCGGATTGGTATGAGGTGTTTGACTCCAGAGGAACTGGATGAACTTTTAAAACAATCTTAAAACCAGTCAAACACCAAAACCTCTTTTGTAAATATTTATCAAAAACAAAATACAAAAATATAAAACGTATAAAGCTCAAAAATATTCTTCAATCCTAATTTCTTTCAACATGGCAAGTACAAATATTCCGATAAACGAGATGTTGGGAGAACGGGAACAGATCTAGAAGTTTCTTGATCGAGATATACAGGGTGAAATGAACAAGACGATTAGGGAATACACTCATAAGTTCCTTCTCAACACTGTTCCTGGAGTGACAAGAGAAATGTTCACCAGACAACTATATTCGAATCTCATGAAATTGGTCAAGCAAACAATGCAATCTAATCCGGTAGCTATGAAGATCAATCCAATTGAGCCTGCAGTTGTCTCTGATACTGAAATGGTTTCCAAGCTTGTGCTACAAATGTCTCAACGGTCTGCAACATTTAGTTCTGACGAAGCTAAACTATTTGACGCATTGCTGGAATAACAACTAAAAACCTCTTGCAAAGCGGCAGCTGAAAGGCCCAAGCGTCCAAGAGACGATGATGATCAGGATAAGGATAAAGAGTCCAAACGCAAGAAGAAGTTTGGTGAATCCTCTTCCATGCCTCCACCACACCCAAGGACCATCGAAAGAAGATCTCCTCCATGTTCTGCTGCTACTGAGAAACCTCAGGACTCTGAGTTACCACCCCAAACAGAGAAAACCGATGATCATTTCGAATACACTGGTGGTGACGATGAAGACATCCCTGAGCCCCAACAACAACCCACCTCTTCTGCCACAACAAAGAAACCAGAATCATCATCAAAGCCAAAGAAAAAGAAGAAGAAGATCGCTGTTGTCTCATGGCTAGAAGAAGATACAACCGAAGAATATGACTGGTTTTCTAGACTTGTTGATGCTACCCCTTCATTACCCGAAGGTCAAGAAATAGTAGATGGCCGTACAATGGAGCATGTGAAGCTTATACAATAAAAATTCAAAGTGAAGAAGATGACTAAGGCAGAGTTGAGGCGAATCAAGAACGATGCTTTTCAACTGCTTAAGGACAGCTCAGAAACAGTGCCATTGAAGTCGAATATCATCTCGACAACATAGCACGAGCCATGTCCAACGACATTGATTGGCTCAATCCTGAATCAACCATTGACTTCACCAGACCAGACAAAGCTCCATACTACACGATTGGACCAGACCACTACCTACAATTGGCCGACCGGATCAACCTAAGATTACCTACCGCTATTTCTTCAACAACGACTTGGAATTCCTTCTACACGCTAGCGATGTCTCCACAAAATACGCTACATCACTTACCTTCCCTTTCCCGGCTGCAATCTACTCTAACAATCCAGCCATCGAGGAAGAAGCTACACACATGTTTGCTAACAAAGTGGAAAAGTATGACCTCGATGCACTGTATGGGATTCCTCATTGGCCTGAACGCCGAAGAATCTACTACAAAAGCTGCCAGGTTCTTAAGTCAAAAAAGGAAGTGTTTAGTGATAAACGGATCGTTGCTATTCAGCATGTCTCTTTGTCATCGAAGTGGGACTACACATTCCTTAAGAAAATAGTGGTCAAACGACAAGACGAAGAGGAATATGACTTCTGTGAAGCGGATTTTCCGAGATTGTCTCTAAACGACATTGAAGATATGTATCTTGCAAAGGTACAAGGACGAATGAGACAATTCTCTACAACTATCCAACACGAGTACATCAAGTCACTGATAATCTTCATCAGAAGCATTGTGATCCAAGAACGTGTAGAAGACATTCAACTTGCCGTGGAATCTTATCAGAAACGTGTAAATCTCACAAAACCACAGCTAGATCTTCCCGACATAAATCAAATTGCTCAGTACACCCTTATCAAGAAACCATTTGGGGTAGTCTACCAAAGTAAACTACACTACTACAGGTTAAAGGAGATACATGACGGCATAGGGTCACCGAAGAGATGGAATTCGAGGGACATAAGGGATGTAAAGAAGATCATCACGAGAATTGATGAAAGGTTGTTTAGGCTGGATCAGATCAGAACATTGGAGAGTTTCGTTGGTGGTCGTCCAAGCATATCTCTCACAGCTACCAACGCCCGTAACGCATTCTCGAGTTATTGCCGGAATACCGAGACTCCGGTACCCCTTGATTTGTTTCTCTTATCATTATTTGGATGTGTATTTATATCGACTATGGCTTGTGCACACATAACGATGTACAACCCATACTTCTCATGAAAGGACCCTGTGGTACGCTTCAGTGCCACAATCCTTATAAAAGGAGCGAAAGCTTCTTACTTTTGAGTAAAACTAATCAAAACTTTCACTTTCGAAGTTTTATTCAAAAGAACAAGTACTTCCGCTTATGCCTTCAAAACCTCAAAAGTTGATATCACTTGTTGAGGGGGAGTATTTGCTTAAAAACTTTGTTCACAAAATTGTTCTTCGTGGTAATCTTCCCACAAAACTCAAAATGGACATATTCAATATCTAAATTTCATCAAAAACAATATTTATATGCCATTTTTTGGGGAGAAAAATTATGTGATAAGAAATATGTTGTGAATTGCTAATGAATCGTTGTGCTAAAAAGACTTAACCAATGAATTGACGAGATCTTAAATGTTAGTAACTCGAAAAGACTTGTCTAGGACGGGTAATAATTTCAAGCTAGTTCGCTAGTAATGTAAACGTGTCTCGCAAAGGACTTGTCCTAGTAGAATGTACCATCCGAGAAACTCTTGGTAGACATGAACTTTGACGGGTTTGACAATCTTTCGAGGCTTGTCCACACCTTCAAGGTAGTTATTAGAGCTAGTTGTCACCTAAAAGCTGACAATGTAACTCTTTAACTATGCAACGTAACCGTGTCTCGTAGGGAATTGTCTATCTTGAGTTGATCAATTCAAAAGTGCGCTCTCTTCTCTCACCGTGCAGATTTCTGTCTAAATTCTTAAGCACGTATGGAGGGGGGGTATTTCTGCAAAATGTAAAACTCTTTCAGTGGTACAAAATGTTTTAATCATAACCACTCTGAGAGATTTTCATGAAAATGGTTTTATGGCAACTTAGGTTAGACATGGAGTTATAAGGTGACTAAGGTTAGGAATAACCGTTCTATGATCCGCCAGAGCCGGAGGGATCTACCCAAGGACACCACCAATAGTTAGAATTTAGAAGTCCTTAGGTATGACTATAAAAAGGAGAAAATGAGAATCGGAGAAAGAAAGAGTTGAAGAATTAAAAGAAAAGCAAAGAAAAGGGTGAAAAGAAATAGCCTCCGCATTATTCAACTTAGGGCGCACACCGGGTTCAATTCATATGCTACTTGGTTGTCACTAGATGACACCGTATTGAAGATTAAAGTCGTCATGGACCCAAATGATTTATGCACTAAACCTTCTTAGCCACTCAAGTTTTTCTCAACGGAAGCTTGTTTCATTCTCACAGGAACCCTACATAAACTATCGGCTTTCTTAGAGATTGCCGGTATTAAAGAAGGAGACCTCTCCTAGTCTCCGCTCAGAAAACCAAAGCGCACTATTGAGTCTAGAACCACGAGATTCATCAAAAGATCTCTTAGGTACACTTGACAATTCATCGCTTGTCGCTCAACCATAAGAACACAAGTGATACATTATCTAGTCCTTCACGGATCTTAGCAATGTCGAGAACATTTATGAGGGGTTCATACATGTGATCCTCGGTGATTGAATGGAAACTCCGCCGTGGTCAACATCAAACGACCGACAAAGCAGTCACTTCGGTAACTCCTTGTGGGTTACGCTTAGTGTGTCTCAAACGGTCTACAATCGTGGGTGATGCTTGGTGTACCTCAACGACTCACCGAATCAGAGGTGTACCGATACATCGCGTTATCTCACTTGTGGGAATCCATTCAGAAACCTTTGTGAGAATTAGAGACGTGTTTTCATACTATGTCGTTAACACACTCAAGTTCAAACTTGTAAGCGTTGGATTATTTCTAACCCATGTCTTATGTTTTCTTCTTATGGATGCTCACGGTGGAAAAGATCATGCGATTCTTCACATGCTCATACCAACAACAACACTAATGAAGTTCTCTCAAAAGGCAACACAAAGTCAGAATGATTCTTCGTCAAAGTCAAAGAATCTACAAAGTTTAATGACTAAGAGAACTACATCAGTACTGAATATTCAACGTTAAAGAGCGTGTGAGCATGTTGGAGAAAGACGTGGAGACACTGGAGCAATGAAGCAGACCTGATGCAGATAACCACAACATACTATCACAACCACCACAAAGAACAAAGATCAAAGAACAAAGATAATGAAGACGTTAAAGCTGAAGAACTTCAAAGTAAACAAGATCCCTACACTGGGGAGATTGTTGGAATCAAGACACTTCTTCTCACAAGAAAGAAGAAATTCAGAAGACGTCAAAGCAACTATTACATCAGCACCTACAACCTTTTTCACTCTAAATCATTAATTACCAACACTTAAGGGGAGATTTTTGGAATCACTCCTAAATCATATTTCAAGTGTTTGTAATCAATATGTAATAGTTAGCTTAATTAAGGCTTTTAAGTTAGTAATCAAGGTTAGGCTCATGTAGAAAGCCTATGAGCCTATCCAAAAGCCCAATAAGTAAAGGAAGGGAGCTTGAGTGTTGCCCTATCTCCTTCCCTATAAATACCTTTGTAACTCTCATTTGAGAGTTGGTTGTTCACTTTCATAATATCACCTAAGCATATCATTTCTATATTGTTCATTCGTGTGTTTGTGAGTGTGTTCAACCGATCACTTCTTTTCTATTTCTTATATTGATGCTTGTGTTACAAACATGGTGACCTAACACTATGATCACAAGGATACTCTTAGCTACATCCCTAAACACCACAAAACCAAGGGTCTCACCAAGGAACAATTCGAAATCTTTAAGAGTCTAGAGCAAAGGTACTTCCATGAGGGTAGGACCATTTATTCCTCCTTTGTCGACGGAACTAATCTCCGTCAAGAGCTTGCCACTATCAACTTTGATTGTCTCCTCGACATCGATGAACCCATTTGTCTTAGGTTTGTTTTAGAATTCTATGCTAGTGTTGTCTCTTTCACTGATGAGGACGATCAAATGGCTCTTAGGTTTAGGATCAATCAAAGTGACTACTCCATCTCCCTAAACCAATTTGCTCAGGTGCTAGGAATTTCTAACTGTGGTACATGTGTTTACTCGGATAAGTGGTCACTCACTATCCTTGATGCAATCAATGACCGCTCTCTTCCCTACCAAACTCCTTTGGCAGATAAGGACGTCATCCGTGAGCACCTTTTTAAGGAAAGGGCAGCTCCAACCCGTGTCACCCGAAAAGGAAAGGAAGTAAACCAAGATCCATATGGTATGGAGCTCAATGAGCTTAAGCCCGAATTCAAGAAGTGGGAGGAACTCCTTAGAGCCAATGTAATTAGCACTATAGGAAATAGAGACCATATCAATGCTTGCCTTTGTCACATGCTCTACATCTTGTCCACTCGTCATCCATTCAATTTAGCCTACTACAGTGCTAGGAGAATGGTAGATATTCCAACTCAAGGATCGGTCGCTCTTCCTTACAGGATGCTACTCACCCGTCTCTATAGAGCATTTGCACCCATTCCACCAAGCCCAAAAGAGTTGAAGCTAGACTATGCTCTCATCCCTCACATATTTGTGCCCTTGAGTGACGAGCGAGTGGCTAAGACTAAAGTTAAAAGGGTAAAACCTCCAACTCCTTCATCATCATCATCATCATCAAATAGCTCCGAAGACGGTCTCCCAAATTCTTGTCTTCCACCTCAAGAGTACTATGCATCTCTCCCGAGATTGAGAATGAATCAACGAAGTTCAAGCAAACCGGGGGATGTTCAAGTGCCTTGGAAGGATTATGACAAAGATATACAAGAAGTTGGATAGGTGAGGTTTCTTTAAAGGAGTGTTTGGAACAAGACAAAAATAATGGTGTATGATACTTTGGTTGTTTTTGCTTTGTAGGATGATAAAATAACTTAAAACAAGGTTGTATGCTAACCGGTTTATGCAGGGGGATAGCACAAGTGTGTTATCAAATTTTACCCATTTTCACTTTTATGTGAAAATCGTTAGCCCTTGGTCAAAGTCTATGCTCCACTATGTTTGTATATGTGTTATCGACTTTTCCTAACTAGAAATAAATAATGCCATATGTTTTAAGCAAAATTTCAGGTTTCAAAAAAGTCCATGATAGTTAAAATATGGGTCTGTGAAGATTTCTGATCACCACGGACCAGACGGTACCATTTTTTGGTTCCGTCTGTTGTAATTCTTGGTACCGCCAAACCTGTACAGGCGGACCAGGCGGCACCAAAATAAGGGTTCCGCCTGTGTAAAAAATTGGTCCCGTGGATCCTACAGGTAACTTTCTAAATTTCTCTTATTTCAACATTCCAAATTACCATAACTTGCTTCTAGGATAGTTCTTACTAGTTTTTACCCATATTAGAACTAGTTTAACACACTTAGGCATATAGGATATCCATTTCCCACCAAAATTCCAAAAATTCACCCAAGGAACCCTTTTTCATAAAGGAAGGAACCAAAAATTTGGTTCCTTGCAATCCGTGGGTGATCTGATTCTAAAGATCCCACAATCATTAGAACACATTTATTGCATATCTTTGTCACTTCACTCCATCCTTCTTGTATGGATTGACTCGGGTGATATGACTTGCATTAAAACTACTTCTAAATCATTAGGAACCTCATCTCTTCTATGGTTTAACATCAAATCAAACACATTTCTCCATAATTTCATAATCCTATAAATTAAGAGCTTCTAAGATGATCTTCCTTACAGTTTCTCAAATCTTTTCATCTACTAGCAAAACCTTAAGCTAAAATGACTAAGTCTTCTCCATCAACCAAGCCTTGCAAGAGAACAGCTAGAATGAGCGTAAGACCATGTTGCTTTGTCAACATAAGCTCCTCTTCCGAGTCCTCTCCTTTAACCATCTCATCTCCCATAAGAGATGAGAAATTCCTCACTTTGGCTACTCCTACACCACCTCCAAAATCACCTATCATTGTCACTACTCCACCACCAACAAAGACTCCTATCACTAGCTCACCACTACCGGCTCCTATCCAATTATCCAAATCACCATCACCTCCTAAATCTCCAACACTCATCCCACTAGAATTATTCTCTACACCACCTACTTATCCAAACCCATTCTTGGAGGACTTGGAGGACTTACCTCCTAGTCCCAATCATCCACCACCACTACCATCCTTTGGTACTATCGAGCGAATAGCTCATGAGTCTCCACGTCCATCATTTGACCCAAATGCCCCGTTAGGGCCTAAACCTCTTCTTTTCCATCCTATTCACAAGGAAATCCATGGTCCTTTGTATGGGGATCAACCACTACCTCCAACATATATGCCTCCTCATATAGAGGACATTGAGGAATCCATGTGGGATGATCACCCCACTAAAGAGGAGATTGAAGCCGAGCTTAATCATCTCCATCAATTTTCCAATATGGTGGACTCTCACCTTAGTGAGACCATACAAATGCAAAGTGCTTTGCTAGCCTCCATAATAACCACTCCAACCACCAACACCAACACCAACAACTCCACCATTCCACCACCACAAAATCATGAACCATATTACCCTCCTAGACACGGTTGCTCAAATTATGAGCGAACCGCCCACATTACCGAAAGGACCCGAGTCATGGTCCATGAGCCACAAGATGAAATGAGGTTCATCCTCAATCACATCCTAGAGCCCATCAATGATGCTCATCCACCACCTCAATAGGAGGTTCCTAGTCCATTTTTTAAGTATTTTTATTTTTCTAGGATTATTTTTTATTTTCTAGGTTTTTATTCATGTACTAACACTTCATTGTGTTCCCTTTTCTTGATTTTCATATCATGAAAAAATTTAACAAATGAATGGTGTTTCTTATATTGTTGTTGATTGTTACATGCTGATTGGAAATGCTTGTGATGATGGTTATTACTAACATCTTTTTTGTAGCTTTTTCACAATCCATGTATATTTCTCTTGGCACCCAATTTAGGGGAGCATTGGCGAGGGGAGATAATGGCTCGCTCATTACATATTCCGCTTCGCATCTTCTTTTGTTGAGACAAAAGGGGAGAAATATTATAGAACTTGGACGACTTTGACTTTCTATAAAAGTCAACTACATACTTTGACTTTCTGAAAAGTCAACATCACACTTTGACTAATGAAGACTTTGACTTTTAAATAAAGTCAAGTGCATACTTTGACTTTTTAAAAAGTCAACATCATGTCTAAATTGGATATACTAGCATTATCATCTTTATCTAAATCTTTCAAGTTTTAAAATTAATTTCATATTTTTATAACTCTTGTACAAACTTTACATCTTTTATAAAAATAAAATTTATGTTTTGTCCTCAACAAAAAGGGGAGATTGTTAATACAAATATCGTCATTAAACGTTATTTATATTTTATAATCTTTACCTAAGTTTTGTTAACGACAAAAGTAAATTTAATTTTTATAAAGCTTGTCAAGTTTAATAGATATTAAAACAAGTTTTTTATCAAATAATATCTTCATCACTCAAGCATTTACATGTTAATTAATCATATTGTTAATATGCCTCTAAACCATAATGTATGTTAACATTTTTAGATCAAGCATGTTTTGGTTTCTTAAAAACAAAAACATTACATATGCATTTACATTTAACATATTTCTAAAATAGAAAACAACACATGACATCATGTAGTGCATCATTGAAATCTCTAGAAGATTTCACTAGATATTTTGTGTAGATTTAGACTCTACATATCTTACACAATCTTGGATAGATATGGTTGACTTTGGTAAGATTTTGGTGATCTTCTTTGTCGGACCCGTGGCACCAAATTAATACACGGGCGGAACCCTTTTGAGGGATTCGTGGTCCGTGGTGCCTGCTGATCTTTTTGGCTATAAATAGCAAAGCCAAACCAAGTTGTTTCTCATCCTTTTCTAGCATATTCACATACATTCCTTAACTCTAACATTTCTAACTCAGTTTCATATCATTATAGTGATCCTCTTTTGTAGCAAAGAAGATCAAGGCATATTCAAGCTTCAACAAATAGTTGGAAGTCTTGTTTGTTTGTTGTTGTATGATCTAGTGTTGATTCATACATCATTGTTGTACCAAACCATCATAATCTTGTGAGTGTGAGTGGTTAGTATTTTAGTCCTTAAAATACATAGTGTGTGGGAGTGGTTGTACTCTTGAAAAGAACTCGACATCTAGCTTAGTGTCGGAAATAGTGTGTTTAAGTGTAAAGGTTTCTCCATTGGTGAAAAGAGCTTGTTGACTAGTGAAGTTAAACTCGAGTGTGAGACTCGAGGAGTGTAGTAGGGCAAGGAAAAAGAATCCTTGTAGACCGAACCACTATAAACAACTTGTCGTGGTTTGATTGTTTCTTTCCTTATTTACTCTATACGAGATTTTGAGCCCGATCTTCGCTGCGGCATGTTTGAATACATAGTTATTGAACAACTTTTTCTCAAAATTCCTGCATTAGCAAGCTGTATGCCTAGCAATATATTGGAAGCTCCAAAAAAATATAGCAATCCTTCCAGCATAATGATGATACTATTTTCAGTACTTTCTGTGCTTACTGTTTTTATCAAGCTTATGAAAAATGGCATAACCTGAAATCCATGATACAAATAAGATATACTGCTAGAGCTATAGTTTTGGCTATGAATATTTTGGTTTTAGGGATTAATATTGGAAATAAAGTTCAGTATAAATAAAAGATCCATTACACTTTTTTTATCTTTTGGTGTCCTTAACACTGCTTGTTGATGTGTCGTCATCTTTATCTTTAGAGATATCCACATTTGCTTCAACATAGCCATCTGCCCTTGCCTTTTTCTTGTAATCCAGTCATCAAGTCATCACACTAAGTCATCATGTTCCATGTTAAAAATCTATACAAAATCTTAGTGTTTGGGTAGAAGGGTAATTTTAGAAACAATAATCAAACAAAAATAAGCGTATTAGTAAATGCTTATTTTTTTATAGGATAAGCATTTTAACCAAGAAATTTCAAACATCCCCTTATACACCTAAAATGAAAGCACGAATCTCAGCCTTCATTTAACTATCTTTCTTTGTTTACCCAAAACATGTTGTAAACAGTCTATTCCAAATTTTCAAAACAAATAATTGGACGATAGTATATCCAGCCTTCCACATACTTCCAGGTTGGTTATTTTTTGGACATGTCCGCCAGGAAAACATTAATAAACTTTAGTAGTAATCATTGAAACGTAACTATATGTATTATCTGACCATCAAGTTGTTCGGGTTCAGAGTACATGACAATGCAAATCCTCCATCTCCTCTCATATCTGACTGAACTTTCTCCTACTGCATCGATAACCTGCCAAGAGAATGACTTTGTGAGCCTGCAGTTTATAGAGAAGGACATATGATGCAGGCTTAAAAAATAGCAACAAAGTTGTTTAAAAACAGCCAAAAAAACTGTTTAAAAACAGCATAAAAAGCTCTAAAATTAGTGTCCAAACAACCCTTTTATATGCTGTCCATACAGCCTATAAAAGGTCTTAAAAACAGCACATAAGTTTATACCATACGGCATGAACATTCACTACTTTAAAAAAAACCTATTAAAAAACCCAAAGTACCATAATACCACACCAAAATACCTCATAAGTTTATACCATATGGCATGAACATTCACTAATTTAAGTATCAATATGGGCACCAAACCATGTTATGTTCAACCCCATGAAAAAATGATGTGCACAATTTAGTGAAATAATGAGTGGTTAAAGCTTTAAAAAAATAATAATAATAATGAGTGGTGAAAGATAATTACTCTAAACAATAAGCAATTAGGGTGTTTAGGATTGCTTATTTAATGTGCTTATATGGTTTACCATCTTGCCAAATATATACCGGAAATACCTTATTTGGACCAAAGAAGCACGTCGACTGTGGTTGCCCCTGTTCAACCCAAAACTTATCGGTTCCTATGCATGCTGCAACTATCATTCAAAGCAAATTTCATTATATATCCATAAATTATCTTTATAGAATAGTGTGTATTAATACAGAGCACGCATTTAAGATTGTGGCTAACATGTTGCTCTAATATGACGCTTTCACACGTTAATGTAATATAGGGTAGTCACATTGTAAGTTGCAACGTCTATTGTTACTTTCTTGCATATAGCCAAAATAGAACCATAAGAGAGAAATGGGTTGATATTGCAACGTAACATACCTTGATGAGTATTAGATCCAGCGAAGCCAGGTAGATGCTTCCTAGCTTTTCCTTTCCATGCCTCTTCTTATCCACCAGGTTTATTTGATAAAGGGCCAAAACCAAGCCATGATTAGTTACTATAACAATATACCATAGGCTCCTGAACACAGTTGCAAGTATTTACGACATATATACCTTCAATTAATCCACATAAGCAACAAAGTAGAAAAAAACCACAATCTTTATCGCACATAGAAACCTAAAGCATAACATCGGTCGCAAACACCCCAAACAAAATAACATATATCGATAATGAATATCTCAAAGCTGATATAAAAGTGGACATATCCATAGTACAATATTCAGTAGCTATATTATCCGATTTTAGTTACTTATATGGTCATGGAGGTGGTATGTGGCGAGGTTTTCTTTTAATTTAGTGGTCGTGTTTGTGTTTATCACAGTTACGTTAACGTTTTTTTAGAGTAAGCAATTATGTTGTTTTTCACATAATTGTATTTAGAAGTATTATTGGTACTGTATAAATTAAGCTACATGCCATGCATATGTTCAGGGGTGTTCCTGATTGCTTGTAAAAAATGTTCCAACGCTTATCGTATAGTGCATGATACTTTGTTCGTAGCATTATAGGAACCCGACGTTAATTAAATCATTATAATACATATTCCAGTAGGCAACTAAAATAATGTTTGGGTGTATGATGAACATACAAAATGGGTACAATATGTAAATTGTATGGCCAACAATATAAGGTACAACAAATGAAACAATTGACTCCAAACGACTCATTTTTTCTCCAATATATTTGAAATTCTTTCAATATATTTGAAACTCTCTTGCAGATATTGAAGTAAACATTATATAATGACTTTCAAATTGTATATAAAAAGGATTTGGAAGAACAACAGGAACCTTAATTCTTGACAAACGAATGGCAGCAAAGCATATATGGCAAGGCTCACATGAGGTGTATATCTCAGTCTGAAAGTTGGTTGCTGCTACATCGTGCACCTGTCTTGGATAACAAATCACTCCCCATTCTTTGTGTAATTCAAGCTGCTCGATCACATAATGAGTAGGTAGTTTGCGTCAGTAGTTTGCTTAATGAATCTAAATACAATATTTGCATAAGAGATTGATGCTAACGAAATAAATCATTCTAATTAAAAACTCGATAGCAGAATCATCCCTTAAAACTACTTATGCAACATTAATAGGTTGTATCAGCTAAAAAATGTGGAATCTGAAATAAATGAGCGATAAATGCCTAGGCGAGATAATTTCTGGAATCATATTAACAATATTCGTAATAGATCCTAGAAATAGCAAACCGAATGATTCCTAATTACCAGAATTATTTGATAAAGCAACTAATACTCATATTCATTTGTCTAGCAAATTAAAATACAGCATATGTAACAGACGCTAAGTCGTATATATGGCTGAAAATTGGTAAATAAATTTAATTAAAATTAAATTTCTAAAAGTACCTTCAAGCTGGAAGCTTTGCATTAATGGTGCTGACATTTGCATACATGTCTTTATTTGACCCATCATGAGATTCGGTTGTGGTTCAAATGGACCAAATGGGTTAGACTCATGTGGAACTACGATTCCTGTTCGAGGACCAGCAACAAACGGGTAGCCTGTTTCAAAATGGTTTGGTGCTACTGGCCAATAAATGTGTTGATGGCCAACTCTGTAAGCTCTTTCATTATATAAACTGTTGAGCGTGAGTGAGTCCAAACCACCACCGTGACAACACAAAACATTCAAATATCGATTTAAAGGTACCTACCTTCCATGCATTTTTCAAGCCATCAACAAACTCTGCATATCACCAAACATTTATCTATAGTGAGATTATGAAAAAACAATAATCTCATTTTCATAATCTCACTAAAAAAATAACCACAAAAAAAAGTCAATAATTTTTATGTACCTAAGGAGTATCCTCTTATAATCAATCGCATCATTTTTCTCATCTTCATCTTCATCTTCATCCCCATATGTCACTCTCCGCACCTGTAATAACTGCTTCAAACGCAATGAGCAAATTTTTCGAAACCCATTACCATTAAATCCCATAGAAAAACATAAAATAAATAAATAAATAAAAGTCAGAAATCAATTATCAGAAACAAAAACACCCCCTTTTCTAAGATAAAAATCCCAAATTGTAATGACATAAGAAACCCCCTAAAAATAAACATGTTCAAACCTGTAAGTAGGGCTGATAAACTTACAAAATCGGTGTTTCTCCGTCTTCAATCTGCCTGTTCAATATTGTTTAAGAATGAAGAATCAAATTGAATTTTATGTGAATGCTTCGATTATCCGAATGAACCTGGTGAACCGGATTGAGTTGTGTGATTTAGTTTGTATGCAAAGATGGAATAATAAGGGTGGATCGTATGGAGTGTATTGGAGTTATGATTGATGAATCTGGAAGATGACTTTTGGTTAATTTCTCCTATTTGTGTGTGAGAAGCTTCATGAAGAAGCTAGGGATATGTATATGAATAGAGTGGGTCGACCCAAAGAGGCCGGGCAAAAAGTGCCACCTATTTTTTCACTATAGCTAAGAATCCCAATAAATGTAAAGTATACTAATATATATATTGCTTGCATATTGATTAACATATCTAAGATCAATATCAATTGATCTTTTAATAATTTTCAAAACAAATTTTTTTAATCGATAAACTATTCAACCCCCCTTCTAGTTTTCCACAAGATGGTTTGGTACAACAATGATGTATGAACAAGACTAGATCACAAAACAGCAAAACAAACAAGCCTTCCAACTATTTGTTGAAGCTTGATTATGCCTTGATCTTTTTTGCTACAAAAGATGATCACTAGAATGAAATGAAACTGAGTTAGATGTAATAGAATGAGAGAATGTATGTGTTTTATGCTAAGAAGGGATGAGAAAACAACTTGGGTTGGTTTGCTATTTATAGGCCAAATGAACAGCATTGGCCACGGACCAGGAACCAAAAAAAAGGGTTCCGCCTTTTTATTTTTAGTTCCGTTGGTCTGACAGTAAAGATCACAAAAATCTTTCCAAGATCATCCAAATCTAACCAAGATCATATAGGATATGTAGAGTCCAAATCTAAACAAAATATTGTATGAAATCTTCTAAAGATTTCCAATGTGATGCAAGCCATGATGTAATATGCTATTTTCTATTTTTAGAATTAATATGTTAAAAGTAAATACATATGTAATGTTGTGTTTAAGAAACTAAAACATACTTGTTCTAAAAATGTTGATGCACATTATGATTTAGAAAGATATCAAAGTTAATTGATACATAACTAATCAAAATGTGATAAGATGTAAATGCTTAAATGATGAAGACTTTATTTAAAGAAAGCTTGTTTTAATATCTATTAATCTTGACAAGCTTTATACTTCATAAAAATGAAATTTACTTTTGTCGTTAACAAAACTTAGGTAAAGATCATAAAATATAAATAACGTTTAATGACGATATTTGTATTAACACAATTAATAAATAGGTTTCATACAATCTTAAGCAAACACTAATAATAGTACATAACTGAATAATTGATTAGATAACTTAAATCAATAATACATGAGGTCTCCAATGGCCAAAAAGGCTTAAAAAGCTGTTAAAAACGACCTAATCTAGGTGGTGTAAGTTTCTCAAAAGTTGCACACCCCATAATGAAAAAATGCGATAATATTTATAGTTTTCTTGTTGTGACGATGTCACGTTGAGGTTGTGAAGCCGCCAGCTCGCTATCTTCTAGGGTTTCGTTTTTGAACCAACATAGTTGTGACAATGTCACGTTGAAGTTGTGACACCGTCAGCCTTCATGCATTTAGCCTTGACTCCGTCAGTGGTAAACGTCTCCAGTCATTGTATGGTCAGCACCCCCAAGTGACGGCGACACGTTGTGGCTGTGACGTTGTCACAACGAGGCCTTCTCGTGACGTCTTTAGCATTTTTTTTGGTTTTTCATCTAATCGAGCTCAAAACTCGTCATTTCTAGCAAATGTCCCAAGTACCTAAAACTTAAATAGAAATGATTTAGGACAATAAATTATCAAATATATACAAATTTAGAGGCTAAATGACCCCTAAAACGCACAAAATTAAACCTCATCAAATATCCCTACACTTGGGATTTGCTTGTCCTCAAGCAAATGTGTTTTTATCCTAACCAAATTACAAATTTGGGGCATTTAACATTAATTCAAAGATAGTTTACAACATAACTTGTTCAAAAAAAATCTAACAAGAACGGAAATTATATACTAGCACCTCACATAAGTTGTAGGATCGTAAATATTATGTTGTTTGATGATTCGGGTGGTCTAGGATGGTGATAATACAAGAAAGCCATGGTTAGAGAGATGAAGAGAGTAAAGAGGGTGATTCTAGAGAGATAAACAAAAAGAAAATGTTAGATTATCAAAGAAGCACCACCCCTTCCAAGGATGGAAGGGGTATTTATACTTACAACCTACTTGTCCTCCTGTCGGACTGTGGATCAGGTATACAGTGGGTAAAGACCCGTCCTTCCTCCACGGTGTTGCTCTAAACTGATAACTAAGCTAATAACTAACTAATTAACTACTAAACAACGTAAATAACGATATGTATACGAGCTAACTTATGCTAGATTATATTTGGGGTGACCGACTCTTCACTATGGAATTTCTAATTCCTAACAATCTCCCCCTAAGGGAGGTCACCCCATGTTTTACATTTCGAATCCTATCATTCTATTTTATCTTCAGTCTTGAGCTCGTAGACTTTAATTCTTCACTTCCGCAATCTTTGTGCATAAGCAGTGACTCTTCATAGTCCGATTACTTTGTACTTTAAGTGGAGGCCTTTAACTGATCCACATCTTTGATGATCTTCGAGCTTTCTTTGAGATCATCACCACGAGAAATCTCGGATCACCCTTTATTCTGCTTCCTTCATGTGATGTTGTGACTTTTGGACCGACATGCTCACATGACCGGATCATGACATCTTTTCATCGAGTAGCGGAAGCATCTTTGTATATCTTTGATTGTCATGATTTTCTTCAATTAAGTGTGAATGCTATGAGCATGCGGTCGTGAATTGACTTCTCAATATCAATCACCGCAACCATCCAATGTTCTCGCAAACAACAAGTTAGCACTAAACACACGAAAGTGTCTTTGTTCACTTTTGTTGAATATAGTTGCAAGAACTACGGTTCCCGCTGATCAAGATAAATCGCTCGTGATCGGTAGAATTCTAAAGAATCTCCTTGACGGTGGTTTCGCGACTTGATCTAGCCATTCTCAAACCGGAGCGTCCCAAAGTAGACAACACGGAGTGAGTGAACCAAATAATCGAGATTCACTAATTGAAGAAAATTGATTTGAAAACAATCGCGTATTGCTTAGAAGAAAGAGTTTTGCAATGCGACGAAGGTTTTATGAGAAAGATCAATTTTCAATCAGAAATACTTTTTGTATTTCAAAAGAGTACACATTCGATGTGCTAGAGAAAAGAAGAGATTCGCACATCGAACGGTTTTTCCAAAAGTATTTTTTACATCAGATATACTTTTTGAATTTGAAAATGAATACACATTCGATGTGCTAGAGAAAAGAAGATTTGCACATCGAACAGTTTTTCCAAAAGTATTCGTCAATTCATTTCTTGGACCAAGGTTGATTCAAGAATGAATCGCCCCATTGTTTCTATCCAGTTGTCACAAGCTTGATCTTTAGAAAATATCTCACATGTCACCCACCAAGAGCTTATTTGATGTTGGATCTAGAAGGATTTCCATCTTCATCGTGAATACTTTTACTTATCACTCGGATGTTCTGGCAATATCACAAGGATAATGCGTAGGACTCTCAATATATATACTTACTTTCCACATTATGTGAAACAAACAAGTCTTCATTAATTTTGTGTCCTAATGAGATATTGTGGATGATCTCTTGGCTCTAGACTCAATTGTGCATTTGGTTTCCTATACCGGAGACTAGGAGTAGGTCTCCTTCTTCAATATCAACAATCTCAAGAGAAAGTCGATAGATTATGTGGGTTCCCGTGAGAATGAAACAAGCCCTTTAAGAGGAACTTGAGTAGCTTGGGAAGTTAGGTGCAGTCGTCCATCGGGTCCATGACGTCTTGTCTTCAATACCGGCGTTACCTTGGTAACCACCAAGAGCATATGTATTGAACCCGGTTTCGCCTAAGGTTGAATTATTCGAGGGCTATTTCTTTTCACCCTTTTACATTCAATTTTTTTCATTCTTCAACCCCTTCAAGCTTACCGAGACTTCATTACTAGAACCTTGTTGGGTTTATTCCAGTTCTTGCTCTATCTCACCACACTCTTCCCATATTCTCATTTTCTCCTTTTTCATCATACTTAGGACTCTACACTATCTAGTGGATTGTCCTCGGTAGATCCCTCCGCTCAAGGGATCGTGGGAACTAATACCTAACCTAACCATCCTTATAACTCCATGCATAAAGTAAATTGGTCGGTCTTTTGGTATTGTTCTTTCCTTCTCGAAACCAATTGAAAATCATTTGGAAAATCAATCAGGGTACTTGTGATATAAAATCAAAGCATTTTGTACCTTAATTGTTTTTTATCTTTTATAAATGCTCCCCCTCAACATGTGCATATGATTTTGAAATTGTTTAGCACATGGAGGCAAGAGTTCTTTGAAATGATTTCTTGATCACAATTTCCTTAGAAAAAGTCATTTGAATTTCTTTGGTAAATTCTCCCCCTCAATATGTGCATAGGATATTTTAAATCATTTTATCACATCGAGGAAAGAGTTCTTTTGAAGTACATCCACGATCACAAAAGCCATTAAGAAACCATTTGCTCCCCCTCAACATGTGCATCGATAAACAAAAGAGTTTAGCACATATTAGAGAGAACTTGCAATTTGAATCAAAACGATCATCATTTATCAGATTTCATAATTAAATCACAAATTCTCCCCCGATCAAAAATATCAAATCCTTTGGGATTTTGGATCTCAAGTGATTTAATCAGGTTTAGAAAACATGGGAGAAAATGTGGCCTGGTTTAAATACTCATCTTGTTTTTGGGTAAATGCTCCTTCTCAATCATGTGCATCATGTATATGAAATCGTTTGGCACATGGAGGCAAGAGTGCCTTTAAAGGACTAAAACAGATTTGAGATTTAAATCACGATCTCTCCCTCGATCAAAAATTTCAAACCTTTTGAGATTTGTGATCCCAATTGATTTAAATTATTTAAAAAGTTTGGGGAAAGACGTAGCCAGATTTAATTTTGAAAATTGACTGATAAGGACCAATTTTAGACAATAAAGATTGTTAGTGTCAGGTATGATAGTTTTAAGAGGTCTTTAAGTAAAATAAAACAGTTTCACAATCAAAAAAGAACAGAAAAAATTTCATTTTGAAAGATCTTTGAATCTTAAAGAAAATCATACCATGATATAACATTAAATCTTTAGATCACCACTTATTTTAGTACAAACCGGACTTTTATGAAGAAATATCGTTTGAAAATACTTAAGTTTGAAATCATTCTCCCCCTCAATCAATGACCGTAGTCGTTGATTGAGTGACTTATATTAGAAATAAAGTCCGGTTGATTTCCAAAATATGAGTTCAGTTTATTTTCAAAACAATATTTTCCCATTTTTAAAACAATTTTATCAAATTTTTGAAAAATGGTATTATTCACTACTTGTCCTGCAAAATGATACGTTAGGTGGTCAAGAAGCTTCTGTTGTTGTTGTTGTTGTAGGGCTGGAAGAAAACCATCTGCAGATGCAGTGAGACCTCTTAAGTTGCATCTATCGTGCCAGCTCTCCATGGAGATCTAATTAAGCTCCATTTCTTCATTGTCGACCTAAGAAATAGTTACCCTTTCCTTTCGGTATCCAATCATCTTCTTATGTGGGATCCGGATCGGGAACACTCTTTTAAAACATGTTATTTGCATACGTTAGTGAACACAGATAGACATATATGGTGGTCGACAATACCCAAACAGCAATCGACTAATAAAAGTCAATTCAACATATCAATCAGTTCATATGAAGCATGGAAATAATGTGTTTATCAAACTCTAATAATCTAATCCTAACAATCATATCCTAGGCACCTAGTCCTTCAACGTAGGTTAACATGTTTTACATTTAAGTATATAGGATAATTAGATAAGCTCGTTAGATGATATAGATTTGAAAACATTCTCCCCCTCAATCAATGACTTATTTTCTGAAAAGTTTAAAAGCGCTGAAGTCATTGATTGAGTTTTCAATTTTTACGAAAACTCTAAAAGTGATTGATTTACAAGTAACTCATTTTACCACCATTTTTGAAAACAACAAATATTTTTCTGAATAATTTATAGAAGGAAAAACATTTGTGTAGGAACAGCAGTCCTTCGACATACTTTCCTCAATTTGTTTTAGGATAAGTGCACAAAATATTTGAAAATTGGTTTAGCGCAGCACTTTCCTTTCTTGAAGAACGGGTTGCTATCTGAAATAATAGCAAACCATAATTTTGAAGAACGGGTTACAGTCTGAAGTAACTGCAAGCCATGATTTTAGACATGTTTTGAAAAAGAATATTTACACCTCCTGCTCGAACTTCATCTATGGTCCGTGCCATTATTGAATGACATTTCTAAGACTGTAGATGTTATCGATACCAGAAGACATGTCTTGAGAAAACATATTTTTTGGTATTTTTCAAATTTTCTGATTTTTATGGGTTTTTGTTGGTTTTATAATTTTGTATTTTGTTTTTAATAAATATATACAGATAGATTAGATGATATAGTTTAAGAAGACGATGATACGAGTACCAAGATAAGGATATCGAACAGCCCCGTTGTAGAAGATAGAAATAAACATCTCTTAAACTTTCACCACCAAAGCTTCCGAGGCTCCAGAATAGAAGATAGAACATGAGCCTTTGAGAAAGAGAGACTTTGGCAGCTTCCCCCCAAACCAAAAATCCTTATGTTGAGCAGATTCGAAGCTCTATTTCAAGTTTGCCTTAGACAGGTACACAAAGAAGCACACCATTATCATCGATCTTGCTGCTCCTTTTAAGAATGATCATCGTGATTCTTCGTTCGAGGTTATATCATCCAATAAAACAGCACCGTATCATCCCACACATGAATAGAATCTTCTCATATTTCTTTTCCACTGAATTCTGAAGTGATGCATACCAAAAGGTGTCACGAAATTGCAGTCAGTCTCTTTGAATGAAGCTCATGAACCCGAATACACATGTGGATGTGCTTTAAAGACGGAGAAACTTATAACATCGAAGTAGCAGATTAAGTCCGATAGCCAAAGAATAACCCCGATGTATACTTTTCTCTCCCCTAAAGAAAGTGTATGAAGCTCAAGAACCTAAAGTACCTGAATGCCCAAAGAGAGAATAACCGATAACATCGAAGTAGCATGCTGAATCACTGATTATCTCTGCGGATGTCAACTCCGGAATAAGTGATTATATCTCTGAATAACTAATTAAGCCCCCAAGTGAAGCAGCTAAGCATCCTCAATGTACACAATCTCTCTCCCCTGATGATTGCAATAACATCAAAATCATCACACACTTGTATACCTCTTTTATCTTCATAAACTAACTCTTCCATCTCTTCCCTCACATAGTTGGAATAAGAACACTAAACGCCATGAGATAAACATTGAGTTTCTCTGCGATAATGACCTTTGTCTTCCCGCGATATCTTCAATCACTTAGAAGTATTAAGTTCATCAAGTTTACTCGCATTTAGATGTGTATCTCCTTCCCCTTTGTTGGTTTTGATGCTTCAGAATCAGCAACACATAATAAGCCCGTATACTAGAAATCTGTTGAGAAGAACACTTGAAATCTTTGTGAGAATCAACTTGCTGAAGAATGTGAGCAAGTCTAATTGGGGATTAAATCTAACTTTTCACTCTCCCCCAATTAGTGCTCTCCCCTAAACCGAAAATCTTTTAATAAATGCCCAGAATAAGAAGAAGTCTTTTGATAATCAAATGCAACTCGTCTTTTAGTCTTCTAACATACAACAAAAAATGTAGAACCAACTGTAGACTCGACCTTCTTCTATATTGCCCATTTGCGGAATAGAAAGTTAACATCTTCATCTTACCACATGCGTTCCAATTACCTTATATGTAGCAAATCTCCTTAACTAAAATCCCTCCCAATCAAACAAGAACAGAAAGATGTTCATTAAAGAAATCAGCCCAGCAACTAGAAGCACTTTGTCATTTAATCATATCAGCCCGTATGAAGATGTCAACCAACGACTCTTAGAAGAAACTACATGTGAAGATGATCTGATAAGAAGAAGCTCGGTTCTTACATGAGTTAGGAGCCGTTTGACCATATATTCTCAAATGTAACTCAACATGTAGAGTTATCATACTTCTTCTCCCCCTCAAGAATTGCATACGGAGATGCCATTCTTGATTAAACAAGTGAATATCTTTAAAATGTAGTCTCTTCACACTTCTCCCCCTCAAAGGTTGCAAATGATGTCGTCATCGCCATTTTAATTGAGCAAGTGGAATAAGAGAACTAGCAACGATAGTCCGGTTCACTTGATAACTGAAAGCGCAAGGAAAAAGTATGAAGCATGTTGATGAGAATGGTCAAAATTGAGAAGATTTCTCTTCTTTAGAAGATAAAGCACACTGAAGCGTACACTTTTCTTTTCTATAGAGAACGAGGCTTGAACTGTTGTGTTCAAATTTCATAATCTCTCTCTTTTCAACCTCTCTTGGCAAACTTGTAATCAACCCCATTATCATTCAGTAGGCTCTTTGTTGTGACAGCTGATGGAGAAAACCCAATATGATGAATTTGACCACTGAAGTAAACTAACCCGAACTCGTGACTTAAACTTGCACATATGTAACAAAGAGCGGTGCCGAGAGTTCATCCTCCATTGAATCACTAAGTACTCTATACTCTTCATCCAACCAACCATCAAGTATAAGACGTACATCAACTCTTGAAAATCTACAATTGAATGTGACACTGAGCACTACAACGTAACTCCTTAAAGTGATAGTTATTTTGTGGTGGTAAGAGCCCAATTCCACCAAGTGGTAAAAGAAAAGGAAAAGTCACCCAAAAATAACTAGATTTCCAAGTCTTCGTTTTTGATAATAAGCTCGAACAAGGATCTTGAAGAATCTTCATCCAACCATCCCCGATACCTTCAGATACTAAGTACACTCGCCCGTGATATTTCACTTCAACCTCAAATAAATAATAGTGAATTAACCCCGTTGTCACATCTTCTGGTTAAAAGCTCAAATCTAGCCTCCTTTGACGTTTTAAGTGAACTATGATAATGGTTTTCATCCCGACCATGGTTTAATGAGCATATCCCCGTAAAACATTGAAGTAACCAAACCATCATGAAGAAAATCCAAACAAACACCCAATTCATGAAGTACAACCTTTTATCCCTTCTTTGAAGTAGAAAACGTAGCACCAGCATCAGATAAGATCCAGAATTACACTTTCCCTTTCTCCAGGATGATTCCATCATCACGGGATTTTACAATTCTATAGTTTAAACCGAGAAATAGTTTCTTTCGCGGGATTTTACAAAACCAAGAATAAACCGAGAGATCGAGCCGGAAATGCACTTTACTTATACCGGGAGCATTTCATTGTCACAGGATTTTGCAAATCTATGATTTAAACCGAGAAATAGATTCTTTCGTAGGATTTTACAAAATCAAGACAAAACTGTAAACAATGTCAGCTTGAATGTGTTATGACAACTTTGGTTTCGGTGAATATCTGTTTTAGGGGAACATGCAGCGGTTCATCAACGATTCATTCTTCATCATCAACAATTTTGTACCCATATGTAGACAGCTTCACAAACCATACTAAGTCAAGTAGTATAAACTACTTCCCTCTGAGGTTGACCGTAAAACATCAAAGTACACGTTTTCTCCCCCATGATGGTTTCGAACTTTCGGAAGCATAATTATCGTGTACGATCATCTGCACGAAAAGTTCTTGTCATAAGCAAACATCTTGAAAAATTCACGACTGACGCTGAAGATTCTTGAAAGATTTAGCTTAGACTGTGAAGTATGTTTGACATTCTGTAGTATCGAATATCACATGGGAATTGCTGATCACATCTCATCTAACAAACCCTTTGGTAAACACATCATTCACGAATTCTGTCGGCAATTGTTGTGACCATTTGCTGAAGTAAATTCGATATACCAAACTTGAACATGAAGTAGAATTCCCTAGATTTGTTACTTAAGCTTGTACTAATCCTTGTGAAAAAGAAACGGTGTACCCAATGTACAAAACCTCTTGACGTATCCTCAACTGCGTGAGACACCGAAGTGATAGCTACGTTGTGGGTTAAGTGAGAAAGAATCACAACAGTAACTAAATAGCCAAGTCTTTATCACACTCTATAAATGCCCAAACAAGTCATCTTCCCAGAAGGATAGAAAGAAAGAAGACGAAATAAGTAAACGCGCCCGGAAAACCTCACTTCAAATCCAAATAAGAAATATCGTCCAAACAACCCCATAGTCAACTTTGTTCAATAAACACTTCAAGCCGTGACAAAATATTTTTGTGAAAATGTATATACCAAAGCGCCAAATAGCATACCACAACAACTCTCATTATCATACCCAATCTCAACAAATCTCATCATCATCAAGTCTCTTAACAAATCACATCATCAATAATCATGATCAAATCTCATAAATTCCAAATCTCATATGATCAAAGCTCATATATACGATCTAATTTGGAGAAGCCTAACCACAACTTTGAGTTTGATCCATTTAAACGTTTAGAAGACCCATGTCCATAACTCCAATATTTTACCCGGTCCATTGAACACATTTCACCAAACAATAATCTCCTTTTAGCTCATTTACGAATTGTCCAAGAAAACCGATTCTAATTAAAGTCACTTCCAACAATAGGTGTCCAAATCTTGCTAAAATCATTTCGGGGCTCAAAGTATTTCACGATCCAAAAAAAATACTACTCGATCCAACATAAATAATCATTCCAGATCCAGGCACACATAAAAGCCCAAAATACACCTCTTTTGTCACACCTATCATAAATTCAGTTTGGCCCATGTTTCATATTTAAACAATGATAACACACGGTCCAATCCATTTGATTTTAAACACTTGAGGCCTGTAATAACACACGATCGATTTGATTAAAGCTCAAGAATAAAGCTCATTAAGCCCATTAACATACACGATCCATTCACACTCTCACAGTAACCCTAATAGCACGGGTATTTAACACAAAGTGTATCTCACACACACCACCTAAAATCTCTCACATCCAAACCCTAAAAATACTCTTGCTTAATCATTCGCCTCCCACAAGAATCTGAGAAAAAAAATCGCCACCTCTCCTATTCTGTATATCACCAAACCGCTCCTTTTACCAAAACGATATAATCAATCTCATCACAAATATTAAGAAGGTTTGATGATGCAAGATCCTAGGATGGGTCTTAGTCTTGAAAGATTTAATCTTTAACGACTTAATAGCCTCATAATGAGGGTGCCACAGGGATGGCATGGATCATTGAGACGACTTCAAGGTAGGTTTAAATACTCAATATTTGCTTATGTTATCATGTTAGTATTCAACGAAAACAAGGTGAAGATGATAACCAATTATGTTGTTGTCTTTTCCATCTGAGATTCGGATATTCAAAGGAGTAAACTCCTAACAAGATTTATGAGGCATATGTTCCTTTGTGAATGGATAGAATGATATCTATGTGTTTGATGAACCACTCACAAGGAACAAGGCTGAGATCTAGATTTAATCATTAGTTGTGATGAATCATGTGAGACCGAGAGAAGCAACAAAAAACCGAACAAGAAAAATGGAAAATAATCTAAGTGTTATTTTACCAATTTGAAGTTCGAACATAATTGAAGCTTTGCCTTCAAAAAAATCAATGATGATGGTTGTAAAGGGTTTTGGACCTTTGATGTCATGAAGAGTCTTTGATAAACCCGACAACAAATCTGAGATTGTGCACATTGTTATGTTTGAGAAATGAGTAGTGATGATGTAGTTTCGATTAGAGATAATTACTTGAGCCCGTACATAGCTTCTTTTTCATTTCGATTTTATTCTGTGAATCAATGCTTGGATTTTTCCTTTTCATTTCTTTGTAAGCATAAGTTGAGACCTGGTAGAATAGTCATTAGTTATGTGATAATATTGAGCTTGTTGAGATTTGATGATGTTTGAGTAGATTTAGATTCGAATTGATGTGGACTATGTTGTTTTAAGATTGTGATGCTTGTTGATGTCGAGGTGTATAGAATGATTGTTGAGATTGTTGATATGTATGAATGATGCTTGAAGTTTGTAAATAGTAGATTATGTTGATGTTTTGTAGATTGAAGAATTTGATGATTGTGATACTGATGATGTATGATGTTGTTGTAATCATGTTAAGTTTGTTCTTGTTGATGATGTAGTCTGAATCTGTAGTAGTTTGTGATTTGAAGTAGTCATATCAATATCAAACAAGTCGCTCTGTCCATAACATGACAAACCGCATTCAATTTCATTTTACCAAGTCGCTTTTGTCAAGGTTATCCCAAATCGCATCCTTATTTCAAACTGCTTCTGCCTTAAAGATTAGACAAACCGCTTCATAATACAAACTCAAATCGCTTCAGTTATCATGGTCAAAACGCATGATTTTGAAATATCAAACCGCATCGATTTAAAACAAACAAATCGCATAGAACAAAGGCGTCAAAACGCACTCCATTTCACAAGTCGCATAGCAGAATATTATGACAAATCGCATAGTAAAACTGAACACAAACCGCATACTAGGCATTGAATCTGGACAGTCTGACAAACCGCACTTTAACAGCAGGACAAACCGCACCGAAGAATCAATTCACAAACCGCTCAGAAGAACAGACTATCAACAACCAGAATTCATAATCAGACCCAGAAACATTTATCACCATCAGAAACACTAACAAACTGCTAATAATCAGGTTAAGACTTTAACATCAGATTCGACAACACTTTAAAGTTTCTTACAACAACGATCAATCTGCTGAAAAATAGTTTAAAAACCACGCATAAACCAACATCCACAAACAGAGTACAAGTCGCATCAACAAAATCACAAGAATCATGACAAACCGCATAACACAACCATACAAACCGCATCACAAGTTGCTCAAAATCCATACGAATCATCATGAAACAACACAACCATTGCTCTAGTACCATTTGTAGGATCGTAAATATTATGTTGTTTGATGATTCGGGTGGTCTAGGATGGTGATAATACAAGAAAGCCATGGTTAGAGAGATGAAGAGAGTAGAGAGGGTGATTCTAGAGATAAACAAAAGAGAAAATGTTAGATTATCAAAGAAGCACCACCCCTTCCAAGGATGGAAGGGGTATTTATACTTACAACCTACTCGTCCTCCTGTCGGACTATGGATCAGGTATACAGTGGGTAAAGACCCGTCCTTCCTCCACGGTATTGCTCTAAACTAATAACTAAGCTAATAACTAACTAATTAACTACTAAACAACGTAAATAACGATATGTCTACGAGCTAACTTATGCTAGATTATATTTGGGGTGACCGACTCTTCACTATGGAATTTCTAATTCCTAACATAAGTGTTTGGATTCTCTCATCTTCCGGTGTATAAATGATATAATAGTATGGAAACGGGAAAATGAATACTCACTACCTATCATAGCACACACATTACTATAGGCTTCATAAAGGATCAAACCTTTACTGCTTTGGCATAAGCACCTAGGATAAACTATCAAAGAGGTCTTTATAAAGGGTCGTAATGTTAGGTGTAAGGGTAAGAAAAAGCACGGTTACCCGGGGGTTATGGGGAAATTTAAACTGGTGGCAAGCTAATTATCTAAGTTAATTACATGTACAATGTGGCGTTACTAAACTAAAACTCGATAAACAAACTCTACTATTCTTTTGTTGCTTTTCTTGACACTTTCTTGACTTAAACATAAGCAGGATGGCAGTACATATTTTTTTTTTTTTTTTTTCTATTTTTTAATTTAATTTAATTTTTACCCTTTTGCCATCATTTAATCTGCTATAACATATTAACATAAATAACTTGGAATTTATAATTGCATCCCTACACTTGCATTGTTGCATAATAATAAACTAACTAATGACCCAAATTACGATGATCAAAACACGTGGAGTACTTCAACATTAACGTACATAAAGGGGTAATAATTTGACGTTATTCCCTATTACTCCATAAATAAAAATATACCATGAGTCTCAATCATCCCAAAACGATATATACAATATATGACTCGACTTAGCAACCGTGTAGCCAACTAGACAATCAACTAAGGGTTTAACATATGGTTTCACAATAATGCACTAAAAATGAGTGCATACAAGGGGGCTAAGATGATTCGGGTGTAACATTTTAGTAGGGTGTAAACAGTGCTCTTCACTAATATTTTGAAATTCACTGAAATATCATGAGAACCGCTAAAGGATAGACTCAGAAGGGTATCCTAAAAAGGAGTACAACAAGGATGTAAGGTCAATTACTTAACCGATGAGATTAATGATTATAACAAACCTGGGCTAAAAACAAGGGTTAAACCTAATGCCTATCATCATTTAGTAAATGTAACACCCCCAAAAAAACAAACATGATAGCGGAAGACTAATCGGGGTGTTACTTGGATGAGGATCACAATCAATAATCATAGAAAACAACTCAGAAGAGACGTTTTAAGAAAAGTTTTTATCATTCAAGAAAAACTCATAGTTGGATACAAAATACTTCCCAATTGTTTTAGATGATACACAAAAGACTGGTCATGAGTTTATAAGAAATGATAACGTTATGTTTTACACCAAAAATAAAGGTCTTGCATTGCTCGCTCCGTGCCATGAATATGATCTTAAATGATTACCTGAGATAACATGCTTAAAAGGTCAACAAAAATGTTGAGTGAAATCCATAGGTTTTAGTTAATCAGTTTAAACACAAGAACATGAACATGATAATTGTAAACTAACAACTTATCATAAAGAAAATCACAGATTATTATGCGCTAAGCTCATGCAACCAATACTCAACTACATACACCAAATTATTGGTGTACGTTAACAGTTTGCCCCTAAGGAGGTAATATCCAATTACCTAATGCAATTCAAATATGGTGCGCCCTGGTTATTTTTGATAACCAAGACGGGGTCGTTACTCCCCATAGTACTATTCACGATATCTGCGTTCACTCGCAAGTGACTAATAGTTCATGATGCAGGGGTCTTTCGGCTAAATACTTAGGCAATTCCAATAATCAAATAGCGAACAGTTTGTAAAACCTTGTGTTCTAGTTTAGAGCATGTATCTCCCTCGCGGGGTTTGTAAATAAAAGTAAAAAGTGAGGCTATGAACTCACCTTAGCGGAAATGAACAAGCACAAGAGATCAAGTATGATATAGCGGAGGCTCCAATCCGGAACCTAAGAACGAGATGGCAAGTCTCAGAATATGATAAACTTTTGGTTCGCGAACAAGATGATAGAGCATTGAATATACCATTCAATAGAGCATTGAATTATTCAATTCAATAGAGCGTTATAGTGTGTGTGGATAGTGCTTATTGTTGTAAGTTTAAAATACGCTCTATATCGACTTAGTTTGATATTTATCAAAATTCAGACTTTTACATAAAAATGTTCCCCATTGTTGATTTGTGAAAATAATGATGTTGTCGAGTGTTTTAGTTTGTTTACTTTCAAAGTGCGTCGATATCGATTAACGGGTTCATATAATTATTTACTTATAATTATATATATACAAGTTTAGTTAATTATCGACATAATAATACTCGTTATAGACTTTAGGTCTCCAAAATACTCATTTTCATGAAGTCGTGATAAGTTAACAAGTTTTCTAAACTTTTTCCTAAATTTACACTTTTTACCCTCAAGTTTCAAAATGTACAAGTTTAGTCCCTCAACTTTGGAAAAATGACATTGTATACCCAAAAATGTTTTATATTCAAAGTTTTCAAATTTGACAGTTTTAGTCCCTAGATAAAACTATTTTTGACAAAATATTTCAAAAGTCGATTTACACTTTTAGTCCCTCAAGTTTCCAAGTTTATATTTTTAACACAAAACTTTTATTCCACTTTTAAAACTAGTTTGCCAAAATTACCAAAATCAGTCCCTAGACTTTCCCCATCCATAAATTTCACGTACAAAATATCCCTTATCTTTCAAGAGTTTAAACAATTCACCCTAAACTTTTCATGCTTACATTAGTACGTATAAAACACCCCTTTAGCTTTTCATGTTTCACAAATTTAGTCCAATTTTACATTTAGCTTATTAAACTTTTGCAAAATAATTGTTCTAGCTTATTTGAAACTTATAGCTTATTATTTTACTAAATGGGCCGGTTTAAACCGTCATTGGGCCAAGGTTTGCATGTGTTTGGGCCTTAAGGCCCAATCTGGTGTGTTTGGTTTTGAAGAGAAATGCGACAGAGGGGAGGGTTTCATGGGGTCGAATATGGTATTGCAACGAGGGCTAGTTTGTAGCCAAGTTTTTATTTAACAAAATAACTATCGAGTGCGTTTATACACTTGGTTTATACGCGACACATACTTTTAAAAAATGATAACAAGTTTGGGTACACAAAGAAAAACGTATAACGTGTTAGGATATAAGTTTAGCGGTAGTATATGTGCATGACTTAGCTCGATGAGTTGTTAATGTCTCGTTACTTGCAAATCATTTTTATATCCTTGATGTATAATGGTGCACACAACTTATATATACGTGTGATATTGAAACGTAATCGAGGAAACAAAATAGAACGAGTTGGAAAAGAACTTACAACACTCAATGAGTGGTGATGAGATGGAAATGATCGTGACTAGAAGGAACCCTTGTTCTCCTTATAACCCAAGCTATCGATCTATCCTTCCTAAACCCCTTAGTGTTTCATTCTTTCTTTCCTTTTTCCTTCGACCCAAAGCTCCATTGTGAACTAGTGGGAGGTGTGTTTGTTTTTTAGAGTTGTGTGTGAACTAAGTAGTTCAAGGATGGTTTATGTAGGGAAGAACAAGTATGGTATTTTGTATATTTTATGCAAGTCTTTCATAGTTTCCAAGGAAGGTGGTGATGAGTCTCATTTGGTCTTGAAGCGTGCATGGTTGCAGCCAAATAAATAGGGCACGAGCTTGGTATGTCAAATCAAGATGTGCATGAGAAACACATCACCCTTTGGTTTAAGGAGTCAAAGGTGGTCAAGGTAGGATTAGTGTATTTTTATATTGCCTTAGGGTGGCTTGAACTTGGTTTGTGTCCCCTTTTCTACACACACAAGCAAACACAAGTGAGACCAAGATGGATGTATTTGGTTTGTGTTTTGTTTGCTCGACCGCACACAGAAAAGGAAGTCATAACTAAAAATATTACTAGCAATTTGTGTACAAAAATTTCTAAGTGTGGTGCTTGAGCTTGGGTTGCGATGGGCTGGGTAGAAAACGAGGCCCAAGTAGAAGGAAATGGGTGGGTTGGGTTTGGTGTTGGATCGGGTGGCACATGAGCCTAAAGAAATAGTTGGATGGTGTTGGGCTTGGCCCGGTTAGAGTTAAATAATAAAAAAAATTATTAATTGTTTTATTATATATATGTTTTATATAATTTTATTTATATAAATTTGATAATTAATAATATTATCGGGATCAAGGGGATTTTGTTCGGGTCACAACGGTACAATTTGAGCTTGTAATTCGCGTATTACAATGCATTTGACAAATGATATGCACAAACGATGACAAGAAAATTTTGTGGTGCTATAATCCGTGCTTTATTCATGATTAAGCTGTTAATGACTTATGAAATTTTCCAGGAGCTTACATACCTACCCTTTAAGAGAACCTGTCCCGCGGTTTAACTCGCAGATGTTATCGTGGGTGATTCAGTGAACAGGTGGGGATATTTGGCACGCATTACATCCTCGCCTTCCCATGTGAACTCAGCATCTCTTTTCTTATGATTCCACCGAACTTTGACAATAGGAATACGACTTTGCTTTAGCCTCTTGACTTCCCTGTCCATGATCTCAACGGGTTCTTCTATGAAGCTAAGTTTGTCATTGAGTTGTATGTCCTTTAGAGGAACAACAAGGGTTTCATCGGATAGACACTTCTTAAGGTTTGAAACCTGAAAAGTATAATGTACTCGACTGAGCTCTTCCGGAAGCTCGAGCGTATACGCTATTGGACCAACTCTTTGCAGAATTTTGAATGGTCCTACGTATCGGGGTTTGAGTTTTCCTCTTTTGCCAAATCTGACCATTCCTTTCCAAGGAGATACTTTTAGCATTACTCGGTCTCCTACTTGGAATTCCATTGGTTTTCTTCTAACATCAGCATAGCTCTTTTGTCTATCTCTAGCTGCTTGTAGACGTTGTTTGATTTGCATTATCTTTTCAGTTGTCTCTTGAACAATTTCAGGGCCAGTAAGTTGTACCTCTCCAACTTCTGCCCAACAAATGGGTGATCGACATTTTCGTCCATAAAGCGCTTCAAATGGAGCTGCTTTTATGCTGGCGTGATAGCTATTATTGTAAGAAAATTCTGCCAGAGGTAAGTGCTTATCCCATCCTTTTCTGAAATCGATCACACATGCTCCCAGCATGTCTTCCAGAGTTTGGATTGTTCTTTCACTTTGTCCATCTGTTTGAGGGTGGTAGGAGGTACTCATATCCAATTTGGTACCCATAGCGTTTTGGAGTATTTGCCAAAATCTTGAGGTGAATCAGCTATCACGATCGGATATGATAGAAATCGGTACCCCATGGCTAGAAACAATCTCCTTAAGATACAACCGAGCAAGTGTACTCATCTCGTCGGTTTCTTTGATATGCAAGAAATGAGCTAATTTCGTGAGACGATCAACAATGACCCATATGTTGTCAAAACCATTAGAAGTACGGCATTTTAGTGATAAAGTTCATTGTGATCCTTTCTCATTTCCATACGGGAAGTTCTAGCTGAGTTAACAATCCGGATGGTTTCTAATGTTTTGCCTTGACTCTTGAGCATGTTAGACACTTACAAGCATACTCCGCGATATCGGCCTTCATATTTGGCCACTAGTATAGAAGTTTAAGATTTTGATACATCTTGTTGTGGCCGGGATGAATGGAGTACTTAGATTATGAGATTCATGCATGATGAGCTCACGGATACCTCCGTAAAGTGGAATCCAACTTCGATCATTGAAACACAACGTTCCATCTGATCTCTTCACAAATCCATTTTCGTTCTCCAGCATGCCATAAATCTTCTCATTTGGCCTGTTTTCTTCTTTAAGAACTTCGATTTAAGCTTCAAGAATTTTTATGGTAGGGGTGAATTGATTACCATTCCCAATGATCTCACTCTAAGTGGCTTAGGGCGATCTTTTCTACTCAAGGCGTCTATAACGACATTCGCCTTTCCGGGATGGTAGCGGATCTCACAGTCATAATCACTGAGCAATTCTAGCCAATGGCGTTGACGCATGTGCAGTTCCTTTTGATCCAAGATGTGTTGAAGGCTTTTGTGATCAGTGTACACTATGCATTTGGTTTGATACAAATCTTGTCTCCATAACTTGAGAGCAAATACAACAGCTCCTAGTACTAGATCGTGAGTGGTATAATTTTTCTCATGAGTCTTGAGTTGACGGGATGCGTAAGCAATTACTTTGTTCCTTTGCATTAGAACAACGCCTAGACCCAAGTGTGAAGCATCACAATATACCACAAAGTCTTCTACTCCTTCAGGTAGAGCTAAAATTGGTGCTTCGTAAAGCTTTTGCTTAATGTAACATCCCGTAATTTACCAAGTCTTAAATAAGTGTTAAACACGAAGTAATTCATTGTTAAAGTTAATTAACCAATTTTACGAGTTAAATGTTTTTACAAGTGCAATTACAAAAATCGTAACTATGTGACGTGAATCACTTTTCATTTGAAATGAGCTCCCACGCATACCACGACAGTTTAAATAACGAACTAATCAAACATGATAATTCTTTTGGGCCTTATAACTCTAACCCGGCACACCATAATTAATTTTGACCTTAGCTCGTTTATTAACAAACCAAATGTATCCCCTTTTACTTAAACTCAAGCGCACCCTAACCTCTTCTCCTTACAATCAAACGTATACATTATATTTATTTTTAATTATATTTTTTTGTTTACTTGAAATCAAACGCACCCCATTATTTCTGTGTCATGCGCACATGTTTTTGAAACAAAATATGGTCAAAGGAGGGTAAGCATACTAGAGGACATGCAAGAAATCATCACCTTTGAAAAATTTGTAACGTCAAATAAATTCCATGAAACATCACATCATAATATTTTGTCCCCTTGCTTCTTGTCTTCCCATACTCATTTCATAACATGTGCAAATTTTTGTTGTAAGTTCATATTTATTTATTTAATTCAATTAAGTAAATAAAAGTTTTTTATAAGTTATATGTATGCATAATATATCCAATAATTTCACTGATTAAATTAATACATCCTATTACTTGGTAAACTACTCCAACAATTCAAATGATATTTTATAAGTCACATTTTAAGTAACTTTGCACCCTTTATGCTTTATGCGTTTTAAGTCTACGATTTAACAATGTTTTAACAATGTTTTAACGCTTCATCAAGCTCATGATTCATCTAAAATATTAAAATTCGTTAATTTGATAAGTTATAATATTTTTATAAGTTTTGAATTATTATGTTAGCCGGTATTACTTTATCGTATTTTAAAAACTCTACGTTTTAATTATTGGGATCAAACTACACATTATAACTATAAAGCTAGCTACAAAAATCAACCACTTGTGTCGTTTTTTTTATATAAGCCATGCCCCTCCTTGCCATTTCTCCTTAATTTTAGGATCTTGTCCCTTTTTTTTAAAGATATTTTCAAGACATGATATGACTAAACATTCACTTTCTTTTTCTTTTCAACAACAACACAACATATATTCTTTCTTTCTTTTTTTTTTTTTCAACAGCCACATCAAACAACAACAATCCATATATATATTTTTCTTTCTTTTCTTTCATTGATTGAAGATTTGAGTTCAAAATATATATTGGGTTACTATTAGTAACTTGGTTTATATAAGTTTAACATTTGGGGTTATATTGTGCTTGATCATACCATAAATTCATCATATTCAAGTAAGTCTACATATGTGTTTTATATATTTATTATGCTTATTTATGCATTATAAAGCTTAAATCTTTATTTAAACTCATTTAATTTCATATATCACCAATATACATGTTTGCGAATTTTTATGATGAAAACAAGTAAAATATATTTTACAAATTATGTGGATGAGAAAATGTGAACAAATAAGTCTTGGATCATTTTGTTTGATTTTGTGGAAACTATTATTGTTAACGTGATAATATAACTTCATAACTATTTTTGCACATTTATTAGTTATTTTCCTCAAGTTACACTTTTATTATGTTGTTATGATTATTTTGCAACTATAAATATTTGTTGAAAGAATTGGTGGAAGAGATTATAATAGATTTTTGAGTTGATTGAAGGAATTAGTATAGAAAAATGGATATTCAAAAATATGCGCGGAAGCGCTGCCCAAATTTTTAATTTCGGAAAAATAACTTATTTTTATAGGATTTTCTCAAAGAAATAGAAAACAGATTCTATAACGAAAACGTGGTCGATTGAATGGATAGAAACGAGTTTATACCGAAGGAGATACAAATATTTCTAAATATATTAACAATAGTTATTTTCAAAAAATGATATAAACTGTTGGGATTTTCATTATAGTAAAACCGAGCTATAACGAATAAGTTTTGACACACTGAAATTTTGGTCGAAAGACATAGAACTTAAGCTATCGGTCTACTATAGAAATGAGGAAGATAAGGAGAAGGGAGTTGATATGTGAATAAGATTTTCGGGTTCTATAAGGATTGCTTGAAACTAAGACCGGAATATAGAACGGATTGGGGAGAAGATGAATTCTTAGAAAGATGCATAATAGGGCATTACTATAACATGGAGAACCCCAATAGAGATCATCATGAGGAAGAAGGTGATGGTAATGAAGTCACGTATGGGCACGACTTCGAGTCTAGCTACAAGACTCATAAATAAAGAAAAGCGCTTCGTGGGAGGCAACCCATGCTTAATTGTTTGCTTGTTTGTGTGTCTTATATATTTTATTGATTGTTTATTCTCATATTTGAATTTGTAAAAATGCTTTATTTTGTCTTTAACCTCGTCTTAATTACATATAAAGGTATTTTACAAAAGGGATAAGTGTGGGAGGATTACACACGTTTTAAAAAGAACGTGAACATGAGAATTACGATTATTAAAAGATATACATGTGTGTTTGTTCGAGTCAAATGCTTGTATCGAGTCATAATGGATGTTTTGCGGGAAAATTTTCTGATTCTAAAATATATAAATTTTTGAAAATCGCAGACCGTTTACGTCATGATAACTGACGGCGTCAGATCGCAACTGACGACGTCGGGAGGAGCAAAACAACTTATCTTACTTTCTCTCGTTTTACGTACTACTTATAAATTTTGGAATTTTCGGTCTTAATTTTCGGAAAATCGCAAACATCCATTCCACAAGCATTATATCTTATTTAAGTCTGGAATTACATCTTGTTGTGATTTTTCTTTGTTCGGTTTGATGCTTTGGGTTGTCTGTTTTCTTAAAGTGTGCAGGTTTTATTTATCAAGAAGAAAATACAAAAGATTGGAAGGAGCTTTTCACGCATACATTCTTCTTGGAGAAGAATTTAACCACTACTTCACACGGATCCTACCGAGCTAATCAGGGGAGTATTAGTTTCTTTCGTTTTTAATTACCTTCCATTATCATAACTTTGATACTTTCGGGAACATTGGGGACAATGTTCGGTTTAAGTGTAGGAAGGAAAATAAAGCGGAACTTTGAAACTATGCTTATCCTTGACTATTTACCTTGTCCAATTTCATTTATGTAATAAACCATGAGAAATATTGGTTAGGGTAATTTTGGCACCAAATTTAAAATTTTCAGGCCATTAGTCCTAATAAAGCGTCTCATGGATAGGAAGTTATAGACTAGCACAAAACCCTTTACCACTTAAATTCCACCCAAAATGTGATGATCGCCCTTAGATTTGTAGGAATTAAAGCATTCAACTTTAATGCTTCGAGAGTGTACCGGTAGTATAATAGATTCTAGAACTTGTTTTGTGATACATTCCGAGATCGCTAGTGAGACTACACTTGTATAGTTAGGAATAACTAAATGATAAGAGGCATTAGGATAACCCTTGTTTGATACCGTATTATAATTACTTCTTCCACATCGGTTGAGTAATTCCCCACACCCTGCGTTGTACTCATCTTTAGTACATGATACCCTAGTTAACCCCTCGAGCCTATCCTTTTCGCGGTTCTCGTGATGTTTCGGTTTCCGAATATCAATGAAAGCATTGTTTACAATCCACCCCAAATGTACACCCAAATCGCCTTAGCCTACCTTGTATGCACTCACTTTTAGTGCATTATTGTTATCATACTAAACCCTTAGTTCAATTATCTAGTTGCTTGCATAAGTTGCTAAGTCGAGTCATATCCTTTGTACACGATTTTGAGGCGATTGGGACTCATGGAAAAGTTAAATTTTATGAAGTGGCGGGAATGAGCGTTAAATTCAAATTCCCTTTATTTACGTAATAATGTACTCCAAGTGTTTTGATGTTTTCAATTCGGGTCAAATTAGTGTTAGAGTAATAAAAACTCAAGTGTAGGGATGTGCCTATAAATCCCTATTATTTTGATGTTATCGTAGAGGATGGTAAAGTAAAAGTGTATGAAAAAAAAGAAAAAAAAATCGAAAAAAAAGTGATTCTAAAAAAAAAAAAAAAAAAAAAAAACGGGCTACCATCCTACATCTATTTTTAAATTTATGTTTATTTGTTTCAAGTTATCTAGAGTTTAGAGTGTCGAGTCTTGGCTTAGCAACGCCATTCTTCTCATGCTTGTAACATAAAAAATTTTGACTTGCCACCACTAAATCGACTATCCCACCAAACCCTTTGTTTCCCTACCGTAAGCCTAACGTTACAACCCTTTAAAAGACCTCTTGGATAGTTTTTCCTAGGTGCTTACGCCAAAGCGATGGAGGTTTGATCTAGTCTCAAGCCTATGGTAATCTATGTACTAGGACCGGTTAATGAGTGTTTATCTTTCATTTCCAACTTGATATATTTCATATACACCCGAGAGATGAGAGTATCCAAACACCACTTGTGAGGTGCTAGTATGTAATTTCCGTGTTTGTTATGACTTTTACGGGGCTTATACGTGTTGTGAATTGTTCTAAACTAATGCTTTATGACCCTTAACTTATAAATTAGTTGGCCAAAAGCATATTTGCTTGAGGACAAGCAAATATCAAGTGTAGGGATATTTGATAAGGATTTAAAAGGTACAATTTTGAGGGGTCATTTAAGCCCTTAATTGATCACTTTTGTATTCGTTACTACTTAATTTCGTTCCTTTTCACTTTTAGGTCTCTTGAAGGTAAATTCTTTGGAATGACACTTATTCGAGCGAAAAGCGCGAATATCTGAAAGAAATGGCCAAAGTCAAGAATCAAGACAGTCAGTGCTTTGGGCCCGAAGGAGGCAGGCGTCACGACCAATTCACGACGCCGTCGTGACACACCTTGAGACGACTCGGAGAGCAAATTGCTATTTTCACTGACGGCATCGGGTTTAAAGAGTAGGCGTCACAACTCAGACGGCCTAAATTTGGATCCGCGGCGTCGAAGATGAAGCCGACGGCGACACAAGCATAAGGTGGCGCCGTCACGAGTTGACGTGGCCAAGATGAAAACATAATGGCGGCGACCCGACGGCGTCACAATTAAAGAGTGGCGATCGTCGATATTGTAACTCTATATATAGAATTCAAATTTTCAAGATTTGAGTGAGGTAGTTTTGTGGAGTAAAACCTAAACCGAACATAGGTTGTCTTAGGCGTATCTTAGGGTTCCATACCTATTTTACAACAAGATAAGTGATTTACTTCATTAATTCAATTATGTCTTCAATTGTTTGTGTGTATGCTTGCATGTTTTCCATGTCAAGCTAATTTACTTGTGTGTTTGCTTAGATCTATGAAACCTAGGTATTGAATATTGATTGGTTGTCTCTTATCTTAATTGTGATTGACCTAGTATTGCGATAGGTCATTCGTTGTGTTTTAATGCTTGAGTAATCTTTGTGAACATTAGTTTATAATCACCTAGACTTATTGTAGTCTAAACATCCAAAGATAACCTTAGAGTTAGTTTATGAATCCTAGAGATTTCGTGAGGCAATAACCTTAAAGGCGAGACTCAAAGAGTTAAGGAAAAGCATACCCTACGACCTTAGAAGACACAAGCGTTAAGAATAAGGGCGTGACAATTCAACCATCAATAGGAGATAACTAGGAGTAATAGCATCAAAGTAAACACATTTTAATCATCATAAGAGCACACAACAATAGACATAGACTACACTCACCTTAGTTTAGTTAATTAGATAATTAGATAAGTAGAGTAATAGGTAGAAATACCACCCCAAATCCAATACCCGAGATTCGTACCTTTCAATTTTCTAAAAATATAAAAAGATAAAAATAATCTTCCTCAACCCAACCTTAGCGTAGTAATTTCTCATTAGCATTCCTATTCCCCAGAAGCTGTCACACCTCATGGGAGGCGGAAACACGAGGTGTAACGGAAAGGAACATAAGCACAAGATAATAGAACATACCAACGTTAAGATTAAAAGAAATAATACACCATTACAATACTAGTTTAATGACATCGGCAAATATATTACAAAGTTTAAATTCCAAAATATTATGTTTTAAACATAATGATTTATATTGACAAGTGAAAACTTCATTACGCAAGACACGGTAGAAAAAGCTTACTAACGATCACCTGAAATGCATGAGAGAAAAACGGGTCAACTATGAAAATAGTTGGTGAGTAAACATGTTTAGCAAAATGAGAAAACTCGTAAGAAATATCCAAAGCTTTCGGTCAGCGAAAATAGTCCATAAAGCAAAGGCATTGTAAATCCACTCGCCCAAGTCCGCCCATACAAAACTTGCAACTGTGTATTCACAACCCATTGCACAAAATATAGCGTATGAAGTAGTCAAGTATAAGCGGTCATAATAGTTCACAATATAGTACCACGAATATAATAATTCGAGGGATGCTCTTGATGAAACCAAATTAAGTTTGGGTGCCACTACCCAAAGTTATGTTGGGTGCCTTCCCAAAGATATAATGGGTGCCTCTTCCCAAAGATATCTTGGGTGCCTCTTCCCAAAGATATACTCCGAACATAGGAGACTTTATAGTGATGCTCGAACATAGGAGACTTTAGGTCAAGATCATAACATATACGGTTCAATAAGTTCAAGTAAGGCATTATTTCATAATTAAGTTCAAGGATTTGTTTCAAGTTCACAAGTTCTAGTCAAACTAGTTAATAAAAGTAGTAAACAATTTAGCTCAAGAACGGTTCATGCATTTCGCCCCAAAATATAGTAAAAGCGGTAAAGGGATGTGATTACTCACTTGATGAATAGATCACGATGACAAAAGTGGTTACACCGAAATGTAGCGTGAATCTCGGCCGACCTATTATGAATGATATGATATGCAATAAGTCATGATGTAATGTTATGCACGCATGCATTCGGATGATATTTATACCACTTATGTATTTTTGAAAACAATACTTCTCGTCGAAAATATAATCTTTTAACGTCTTGACCATTTTTAAATTACTTCACATGTATTTACATTGAAACGATATCCTACGATAGACTTTTAGTGATTTTATTAAGAGAATATAACTTTTCGTCGTAAAATAATGTCGTTGAAATTTCCATGAAAGTGACAAAAACGGCCTCTAAAAGCTAGTCGTAAAATGGTGTACGTCGAACGTTAGGAAACGAACTCAACGGTTTTGGAAAGCTTGTATCAAAATCTAGAAGTTTTGTCATTTAAGTTTTTATCCTAGAGGTCTCGTTCATAGAGAAAAATATAGGTTAAGTAGGGTGATTTTGTCCAAAATGTAGTTAAAAGTGAATTTCGGCAAAGTTTAAGCAACCGTAAATAATTTATTACAACTCCGCTATACAAACGGTTGGTCGTTTTGAAAAATATGCTTGGTGATCTCGATTTTATTAGAAGACATCTCGTTACAAAAAGTTCTACGTCAACGTTAAAAATAGCCTTCAATATGGTCGTTTTGTTTACCGTAACACTTGTCAAATAAAAATTGTAATACTTGAATTTCTAAAATTCACAAAAGACCAAAATACCCTCACAATCAAAAGTATGAATAATTAGTTTAAAGAATACCAAATAAGCTATGTAAATTCAGAGAATTTTAAGAAATATCACTCATGATCCAAATAAATATTAAACACTTTGTAAAGGTAATTTTTATAGTTTATAACTTTATAAAAATTAGTTTTGTATTTTATAATTAATAGAATATATTTAATTTGTTTTATAAAGAATTTAATTAATAAAAGCCAATATAAATTTACAAAACTAAGAGTCCATTTATTTTAAGTCCAATACAATATAAAGCCCACAAGAAAAATACTAAACCATATATATAGACATTATACGGTTCATGAATTATCCCTAAAAACCCTAAATAGCGATTAACCATAAACCGACTCCAAAACCCTCAAAATTCGACTTCCAGTTTCAGAGCTTAAGGCCATTTTTCTTGGACAAGTTTGAAGGTAAAGAAGGTGAGAAAATAGTGTTCGAGTTCCTAAGTTCTTTGTTTTGATCGTGGTGAGTTTTTGAGTGAATTAGGGTTTCGGCGAGTAGAGATTTTTGGCTTCTTTTGTTCTAACGATCCAAGCTCATCAAGGGTATGTTCCTAATGTTGATTTCAGTCCTATAAGTCGCATATAACACATAAAAATTGGCCATGCATGTTTTATAAGTCGTATGGAATTATTTGGAATCTAAAACCCTAAAAAGCGTATACAAATAACGAATGGGCATATAATAATTTTTAAGATCATGAATTGATTTTTCCAGAAGCTATTACATGTTATAAGACCTGAATAAAATGCATAATTGTGAATTCGAAGCTTGTGTGAATTGTCTTGGGTTTTTTCTTGTTCGAAAACGCATAAAAAGGAAGGTTTTAAAAAGGAACGATTAGGGTTTGCATGAACTAGGGTTTTCTTGTTATCATTAAGGGTCATTAATGCAGTGGTAATGATGAATTAATGATGGGTTACACCTAGGTTTAGGGCTTGTACTTGAATAATGCATATTCGGTTCTAAATAAAAAGGTTTGGGTTGGTTTTGTAAATATTGAAACTTAAAGGTTATTTTTGTAAAACAGTAAAATACATGTACTAAACGTATAAAATAAGTGTGGGGGTTAAACGTGTGATTTTGGGTATTTAGAGGACCATTCGAATTGTATTTAACTTAAAGGGGTATGTTTTGTAAATTCTAAAACCTTTGGGCTAGAAGTGTAAAATCTGATAATAGAAGGTTAGATCGTATAATTAAAGATGTTAAAGATGCAACATGTAATTTTGGGTAACTATGGGTCAACATGTGTAAATGAATTTCGTAAGGACATGCATGAGTTTTGAAGTAACTTCGGTTTGTTTCCATATACGTTCTAGGTCAAAATGGAAATCATTAAAAGGAGTAACATGTTAATTAAATGCGTAATGAATGATATTGAAAGAAGAGAAACCCTAGAACCTAAATGGGAAGTTGATTAAGGGTTAAAAGCTAAGTGTGTAATTTCGTTATTTCATATAAGTTATAGTTTATGTAAACTATTTTGGAAGAGAGTCTTAAAATCCGTCTTTGACATTTGTAAACCCTATACTTTGAAAGATGATTACATAAGTCCTCAAATAAGATAATTATCATATTAAACCCTTAAGTTACCATTTGTCATTTGCAACCCATGAGTTTGGCTAAGTAATGATTAAGACTCTAAAACATTGTAATTCTGTCCGTCACTAAAAATGAGAATAATCTGACAACTCTAAAAAGTATTAATGAAATTAATCCGTTATACTAATAAGTATTAAATAATCATAATCCGTGTAGATTCGTTGGAGGAGACGCGACGTTACATTTTCGTATTCGTTCATTCGTTTGCTTTTCTTCTCATTTGCTTTAAGGTGCGGATATTACATGCTTACTTTAAGACACTTGTGTTATCGTCTGAGATATTACGACCTTTCAAGAAAGGTTCCGTATGATGTTCTTTTCGTTCGCTCTTCTATTTTACTTATTAGGATTCCCAATGCCATTGCTATGAACCCTTTTCTGAATGTTTGATCTGTTATTTATCTGAACTGATGTTCTAGTAAACTATGCAATATCTGATGTGAACTTATGTTAGGAAGACTTTGATATATACATTTGTTGAATCCTGCTATATTGGATTATGAACTTATGATTATGAATCTCTGGTTATGAACTTCTGTTATTGAATATATGATATGCCTCTATGATATGAACTGATGATTTCTGACTATCTGAATATGAACCTTATGATATGAACTATCTAATATGTTATCTGTGACCTTGTGTTGACTATGATCTGTGCTATATCTGAAATCTGTTTGACTTAAGTTGGTTGATGATAACCAAATATTTAACTAGTCATGGGGGTTCCATGTCCGTATCAGTGATGCACCTCTGATATGACTCTGAGGCGATAGAGTGATGTTACGCCACGTCTCGGATGGTGAAGCATATTTTTGAATATGTAGGAAGAGGCGTATGGATGCATCCTAGATCTGATCTGTTATCTGATATGTTATCTGGTGAATGATGTCGTGTGCAATACGCGTCTTCACGAAAATTCTGGGAGCTAGCTACTCCATTTATTTTATGAAGTTACTTTTGAAGAAGAAAGATATTTCTGATATGATATGTTATTGAATGTGCTTCTGACGTATTGGTTTAAGTGATTATGAATTGCCATGCTAGGATAGAATTAATATGTTTAAAACATGATTCGTATATCTGATATTATGATTTGTTATCATTACGTGAATGCGTTGATTTGCGAGATGAATGTGCTAGTATATAATTGAGTGTTTTGAAGGTTTAATTATCATGCGCATATGTGACCGCCATGTTAAAAACTCGCTAAGGTTAGGATTTGATCCGAGAACCGGTTTAGCTATTATGTCTCAAATGATCATCTGCTATTTTCATTGCTATAATATTGAATTAAGTGCTTTAAATGTTGATTAATTGATTTGTATGAATGCCATGTTTATTTACTAGAATTGTTTCCGTTAGTTTTGAGATTTTCCGTTTGGCTTATACGTGTCTGTTATTTGATATGTTATCGTTTGGTTGTTACGATGTGTTTGTTTTGTGTCTTTAATGTGCTATGTGATGTCTAAACATTATGTGGTTGCTTGGATTTACTTATTTATGTTTCCATGAGAATCCTATAAGATCCTTCGTCATTATTTCATTTTATTATCATTATTCGTATATTTGTTTTGTTTAGCTTTTGTTTCTGTATATATCATTCCTTTGGGCTTTGTAAGCTCACCGCACTTTCTTTTCTGCGGTGTATTTAGCATTCGAGATGAGCTTATGGGATAGGCGATCCGGGTTTGAGAGTAGAGTGAAAGCAAGACTTTACCATAGAGATCTTAGATTTATTTTGAAGTTTTAGTTATTATGTTTTCTTTTTGGATATTTTGTAAAGGCTTCCGCTTTTGTACATTAGTTAAAGTTCTGATATGAAACCGTATTGTGATATCTTTACCCTTGTCGGGTCGGGGTGTTACAAAAATAATATAGTTTTTCTTAACTAATAAAGTTACGGCAATTTTGTAAAAACGTGTATATCTTAGTCGTTACAAATCCGTTTTCTACGTATTATACGTCCTTAGCTTCGTATCAAAGTATACTAATATATTTTTGATAAGTCGAAATAATTTATGAAGCTTAAGACTCGTTTTGAATCGTATAAAACAAAAACAACTTTTTGAAATTTTCGGAAAATATATATTTCGTCGTCAAACTTGAAAAATTCATAACTTCTTCGTTATAACTCCGTTTTAATCCGTTCAAGCGGCCACGGATTCGTTTTAAAGTATATTTTCTAAATATCTAGGCCAAAAATTTGTGCCTACTGTCGGATTTTCCAGAAATACAAAATAAGATCAGACCACTTTTTAGACTTGTCGAAAAGAGTTTTTCTCGTACTAAACCTATTCCAATCCCTTCAAAACAACTCCAAAGCTATTCTAATCCTACCATACACCTTCTTAGGGTGTCATGGGTTCCTAAACATCATCAAGACCAATATATAACAAGGGATAATTTATAGGATGACTTATATATATCAAACTCTTAAAAACAATGTAAAAAGGGTATAAATATCCATAAGTCTTGCATGCTTGCTAAAAAGATAATGAAATACATATGAAATGAAAATGAAAGATGTAAATGAAAATGATATGCTTACAAGTTACTTGATGAGGTGATAAGGACAAGGATTAAACCTAAACACCCTAGGTTTTTATTTCAAAACCTTTAATAAGAGTGTAACTAGATTGTTAATACTTGATCTTGGAAAATTTTGATGATCTCTTCTAGCTCCTATGGTGTGACCGGTTTTGAGAGGAACAAAGAAAGAGAGAAAAACCAACTTTACCAACTTATGAAAAAAATGAGAATGAATGAATGAAGTGAAATTTAAGTGAAGTGTAGATCTATACTATCAAGAAAAAAATTACCAACTCATTAATTGCATACCCCCCCTTGGTCGGCCAAGGGGGGAAGTATTTGTAAAAATACTTTTTTTTTTTCTTTTATATATTGTATAATTGTTAAAAAGATGTAAGTAAAATGTATAGTTAATAACAACTTGTAAGATTGTATATACATTAGTGTATTTAAGGTAGTTTTAGGTAAAAGAAATTTTTAATAGATCAAAGTAAAGTATAATGAGATCATAAAAATTGTAAAAATACATTTCTTGTAAAATTTGAGTGATATAATAATTATCGTGTAGTTTTTAAGAAAAGTGTCGTAATAATATAAATATAACAATTTATATACAAAATAAATTTAAAACACTAGGTAAACTCAAAATATCATTTTTATAAACTAAATGTAAGTATAAAAATATATCGGGATCATTTTTAGAAGTATCGGATTAAATGTTCAAAATAATAACTTACGCGATAACGTTTATTTAATATGAAATTTACGCATTTAATGTGAAATGCAAAATCATGAATGAACTAACATGATGAAAATGATGTTAGTGAAATGTAGACTAAACTTAGTCTATATGAAATGTTCGTGATGATATGATCATGAATTCGCCGCTAAACCATTAAGGTTACGCGAATTTGGAACACGTAAACCTAGTTTACGATAAATGATGAAATTGTGAAGCATGAATTGTTTTGAGAAATGACCGGAATTTGAGAATTGTGACAAGAACGATATCAATTCCCGAGGCTTACCCTAATACTACACTACAACGATTAAGTTCACTGCCTAGGGTATTGAAAAACTTGCTCGACGAAAAGGAAGTTCCTTTGACCCCGAACGTGCGTTGTACGCGTATCAAAATACCACCCCCAAATCCCATACCCCGAGATTCGTATTTTCAATTTTCTAAAAAGTATAAAAAAGATAAAAAAAATAATCTTCCTCAACCCCAACCTTAGCGTAGTAATTTCTCACTAGCATTCCTATTCCCCTAGAGAACGATATCAATCCCGAGGCTTACCCTAATACTACACTACAACGATTAGGTTCACTGCCTAGGTGGTTGAAAAACTTGCTCGAAGAAAAGGAAGTTTCCTTTGACCCCGAACGCGCATTGTAGGCGTATCACTTACCATTGAGGAACCCCGATTCCATCTCTCTCACAACCCACTTACACCACACGAGACTTACAACAACGAAACCCTAATGCGGGTACTTTCAAATACAGGAACGAACCATAAAAGTAGGGATCTTTAACCGTTAAGGACACCACCACTTGCTGCACACGACCCTTATAGTGAACGAACATAAGTCGTCTTTATGGAGGATGAAGGTAATCGCATCATGAACCAAATAGACACGCTGGGATTAAACCCTAAAGAATAAAGTATTCGCAAACCTAGATCTGAGAACGAACCCTAATAACTAATCAGTACAATCAGTAATCAGGGATTGTAACCAAGATAATAGGATCACAAAAGCAATAATTAGAAGAGGAATAATCAAATCGCATTCTTTATAAGACAAAACCTAGGTCGATTTTCAGAAAACCCTAATAAACCGATTCTCCAAAAATTAAAACCGTGTAATAAAGCAATGAAATTGAGAATTATGAACAAATCACAATCCTATGTAACAGGAAACACGAATCTAATTGATGGAGAAAGGAAAATGATGGAGCGGGTTAGGGTTTTTTGGAAGATCACCTAGGGAGAGAATAGTTAGGGTTTAGCTAATATAGCAGAGTTTTGTAACTCGTTTTCAAATGGTTGGATCATGTGTTGGGTAGTAGTTCCTCATTTGTAATGGAACTCGGTATCTAGCCTTATACCGGATAAAGTGTAGGCGACGTTTTAATAGGTTTGGTTCTAGCTCGTGGAAGAACTCGGTGTCTGGCCTTGTACCGGATAGAGAGTAGGCAACGTTGTGAAGGCTTCTCCGCCACATTAAGGAGCTTGTGTTGTGTAGTGCTTACAAAATCTCGAGTGGGGTACTCAGGGAGTGGAGTAGGGCAAGGAAGGTGTCCTTGTAGCCGAACCACTATAAATACTTGTGTCGTAGTTTTGTGTTCCTTAGTCTTTATCTTTTGCATTACTTACTCATATGCTTATCTATCAATATCCAACACACGAACTAAATAGATTGACATAAGTCGATCTAAATACTTTAAAACGAAGTTTTAATCGGTAAAACTATTCAACCCCCCCTTATAGTTTCCACAAAGTTCATAAAGATTCATAAATTGCAAGAAATAGAGTTTGTGGTGCAAAGTGGGTATTATACCTTCTTGCACCAAGAAAATACCTTATAAAAATGGTGATGGTGGTGGTGGTGGTATGGTTGGCCTTCAAGAGGGAGGAGGAGGAGAACAAGATGCTTTGTGTGTGAAAAGAATGGGGAGTGTGAAGAATGGTTAAGTGTAGGTGTTGTTCCCTTTTCACAATCGTATAAAAACAGTTTAAGCAATAAGTAAACAGATTGTGAATCAATGATTGAAAAGACGTAAGTAAAAACACACTGATAAATTTTCAACGTTTATATTCTTTATTAAAAATGAATCAAAAGAATACATTACCCAAGTACTTGCGGAATAATACTTGGGATTGAAATGACAAAGTATACTAACTCCTCACTAAGCTCAGGCTAAGTCTGAGCACAACTACAAGGAACCACTGAGCTATCTCAGGGACAACGTTGTATTTGGAGGAGTGAAAGATGGCTTGTGTGTGTGTTTTACAATTAGTTCACAAGCTTATAATCTTCCACTCCAACTCTTATGCTATTTATACAAGTATGATTTTTAACTCTTTCCTAGAGGACAAACTGACAGGTTACAGAAGACAAAATATTGATGTATTTTATCTCTGTTTACAAAGGCTATATCGGGTAAGTGACAAGGTTGCTTTCTTCTAGTCAGTGATGACACTGAGCCTGATAGTTAGCCATTCAGGGAAAGTTGACTTTGTTTGATAAGGACTTCGTCTTATATGTTCAAACTTATCCCGCCTTGTCCCGCTCATTCTTCAGTCTTCATTGCCTTCAGTCTTCAACTTCAATTTGTCTTCAGTGTAAGTAGTTGGTGAGGAGTTTCGGGATTCAGTGAGTTATTGTCATCACCACCGAATCCACCATCTTCTTCTTGACTCGGTCTTTACCCTTAAGTTCCGCCTTCGAGTGGAGAGACTTCTTCTTTGTCTCTTCTTGAGTATCTCGAAGATAGCTCACTGAGAGACTATGCGCTTAGTGACTTGTTAGTGTTTAAGGGACAACACTTAGGGTATTTTCTATTCAAATCCTAGACTTAAGGGGTTTGGGTATTTGCTGAACCCAACAGTAGGACAGTTGTATGGGGAAAACAAAGGGAAATAGTGTGTTTGTAACCAAAAATGTGATTGGTGGCTTGAAAGGTGGGGATGGCCGGTTTAGGGGGCTTAAAGGGGAAAGGAAAACTTAAATTTTGTGTATTAATTTGTTTGTAATGTGTATAATTAAAGTACAATGTATAATGTAAAATGTGTAAGTGCTGAATTAAAATGTAAGCTTAAGAAAAACGTAACTTTTGAAGAAAACAAGTTAGTTAAACTAACTTTTCCAAGGGTGATGACACTAATTTAAAATGACTTGAGCATATCGTTGACCGTTTATGACATTTAAATAAGACCGCAAGTTGAAGGTACATTCGTAAAGTATGGGTTCCTAAGAAAAATGAATAGGTAGCACAAAAATGACCCGACAATCATAAGGCTAACTCAACAACATAGAATTAGTCAAAAATGTTATAAATTACCCTCGGTTACTAACCGAGTTTAGATGGTTGTCATCATCGCCCTTGACGCAAATTGGTATGGATGATTTTGTGCCTGGTCGTGCGGTGACTGAGGCCGCACAACGTAAACGCGTCAAGTATGAGACTAAGTGTGCAGATATTGGATATGGGTTTCTCCCATTCTCGTTCTCTTCTTTTGGGGAACTTGAGAAGGATGCGGTGACCTTACTGAAGCAGATCCGAAAATTCTCTGTGACTCAAAAGATTAGGGCACGTGTTGCTACTCATATCTTTAGTAGGATTAACTTTGCTATAGCTAGAGGAATGGGAACCCATATAGTATCTCGGTTTCCTATTAATTTCTTGTAAATCATATGAATTTCTAATAAAGTGACATTTTATATGGAATGAAACAACAACAACAACAATAACAATTATCTACACTACTTATAATGCATGAAGGCACCTCACTCTTAATCTTAAGACGTACAAGAAATTAAGCATGGTTTACAACACTTTAATGCACCCAATTTTCAGAATTACAACAAAGTAAGCATATTGTACAACAAAATAAAGCGTGGTGTCATTTTAAGACCAAAATTCTATCAAACAACATTAATGCTATTAAAAACACCCCTTCACCAAAAATTACAACCATTTAAGCACAATGTACAATAGCTACAACCAATTTTCAGATTCACAACAAAATAAGCATTATGTAATTTTCATACTTATTTTCAGACTTACAACATTAATGCTATTAAAGTGGTCAATGTTATTAATGACTATAATGACTACTACTTACAAGAAAAGAAACATAATGTACAACACTTTAATGCACATAATTTTCAGACGTACAATACAAGAAGCATAGTGTACAACAAAACACCACATTAATGTTATTTAATGTAGTTAATTATTTAACTGGTCAATAAATACAATTAATCTGATTATTAAAACACCTTACATAAAAATACAAATTATCAAGCATATTGTACAACCAAATTAAACACAATTCGTGCATTAAATTTCACTACTACAAATAATAAAGCACATTATACAAATACTAGCAGGGTACCCGCGCGTTGCGGCGGCGGATACCATGAAATAAATTTTTCGATGAATTATGTATTTTAGTTTAATATGTTCTTTTTGAAAATAAATTTACGGATATCAAGAATTTCGTTTAGCTCGTGCTCGTTGGGGCTCGAGCCCGTTTGGCCCGCACTCGTTCGGGCTCGAGCCCGTTTGGCCCGTTTTTGTATAGTGTGTTTTATTATTTGTATTACTGACATTTAATGCAAGAATTGTGTTTAAGTTGGTTGTACAATATGCTTGATAATTTGTATTTCTTATGTAAGGGGTGTTTTAATAACTATATTAATTGTATTTATTGACCAGTTAATTAATTGATTACGTTAATTATCTTGACCACATTAATAGTGCTTTGTATTTTGTACATTAAGCTTTAAGACTTGTAAGTCTTAAAATTAAGATTGTTGAGAAAGCTCATTAATAGTGCATTGTGTATTGTCTGATAGGCATTGTATTTTGTAAGTATTAATTTTAAGGCCATGAGGGAGAGATTCATTCTACATTATATGTAGTATAGATTCAAGCCCGAACAGCACGACCCAAATGGGCTTGAGCGTCTAATCAGCGGACCAAAGCAGGCTCGAGCCGAGCGACAGGCCAAGCAGGCACGGGCTATCTGAAATTATTGATATCGGTAAATTTATTGTTAAAAAGAACATAATAAACTAAAATACATTATATATCGAAAATTTTTATTACAGGGTACCCTCCGCTGCAACGCGCGGGTACCCTGCTAGTTATAAATAATGATATTTTAAAATGTAAATATTGAATTACAACGTAATTTAAAACTTTCCATTTAATTTGTCATGTATGTGAATTCCCCCATTGAATATAATTTGAGTGAATTACATTACAATAACGTTGCAAACCAAACAACTTATGTAATGTAATATGAATTATAATTTTCTATTTTCAGTGAACCAAAACATGATCAACAATAGAATTCAGGGCCCGTTTGTTATACATGATTCACTATCAAGTAATGAATTCTTCTTTAAAAAACATTGTTTGGTTTAATTTTGATTATGAAATTTGGAATCAATTATGTCACAAAGACCATAGAACAATTCCGGGCAAATATGGTGGGGTTTCTCTCACATCTAATAATTTGTTTTGTCCATATTTGTTTTTCTTTCTTTTTTTATTTATTTCTTTTTTGTCTTATCTTCTTTTTAACATTTATTTCTTTTTTTTTAATATCTCATTTATATATTTTCTCTCTCATACTTTTTTCTAAAACCTATACCAAATTCAATTATAAATCCAAAACCAAATCCGAATCCGAATCTGAATTTGAATCTATTAACAAACCAAACGGGCCCTCAAATTACAATTATGCTACATTAGAGCACAAGGTGTCAAAACGAAGTGAAGCTTCGTCGTCGTGCCAACTCAGCGCCACATCAGCATCCCATTTTTTCACAACTAACCACAACAAACCCCCCTCACTCATAACAAACCTCAACCTCTTCATTTGGGGCCCACCACTACCACTTTATTTTTTTTATTCAATTTTCATTTCCAAATAAAACTAAATAAATTCATTTCATTCAAATTAAAAATACAATACATAACATAATAATAAAAAACAACACGATGGGAAAAAAAAACACGAGTAAAAAAAATACAACACATACTCTTGGTTTAATCTTGACATCCCACTGGGCGATTTTTCAAAATCTCCCAAACGTGAACATACTTGAACTCTTTTCTACCAAATTGTTCTTTGGAAGCTTAGTTTCGCATTTTGAGATGAGTGTGGTCATTTTGAGCACTTGACCAGCCTGTTGTTTGTAAATTGCGTTGAACTTTTGCAATCGGCGTTAATCCTCGTCCATTTACCGTGATTGAATTTTTGTACGATGGTCATCGGTTGTCGATTATTGAACATATGCATAACGTCGTTCCAAAAATATTTTCGAACGGTTATTTTGCATATCCATAGCTTCGAAATTTCTATCCAAACTTGCAGTTAAAATTTCTTCGACTTGTTCCAAACGAGTTTGAGACATTTGTGTGTGTTTTTAATTGATGTTGATGTGAAAAATGGTGGTTATAAGATGTTATTTATAAGGGTGGTTTTCAAATTCAAATTATAAAATTCAGATTCAAAATTCAAATTCAAAAACCGTGTCTTGTTGTTGGGGTAATTCAAATTTAAATTTTAAATTCAAATTCAAAACCCGTGTACTGTTGAGCGGGGTAATTCAAATTCAAATTTTAAATTTTAAATTCAAATTCAAACGGTTTAGTTTTTATATATAGTATCCTACCGGTCATGATTCACACACAAATAACACAATTCACACAAAAATGTCTCATGAAGACTTTTCTCAAGAATTCCCAACCAGGAGAAGTTTGGAAACCGAACTTTCCAACCCCAAATCACTTGCAGGAAACCGACTTTCCAACTCGCTGAGTTTGAAGTTTACTCAACACCACCGGAAAATGTCTTTCCGGTGGGGTTTGAAACATCTCATACCTCCCAATTGTTCCAACTCCACTGTGAGCGATCCGGGTGGATTTTCAAACCACCCAACGGGTTAAGTGAAACTTCCTCCGAACTCGAACAAGATGAAGAAACGAAGAAGCGAGAGATTATGAAGAAGAAAAGAGACGTGAAGACTCCAAGACAACTATTTCGACGTAATGGAGAGTCGATACGTGCGGGAGGCTCCGCCTCGATGGTTGGGACAACTTTTTTGAGTTTTAGTTCGATAATGTATTTTATGTTTTTATGTTTTTTATGAGATTTCGTAGTTTTAGTTAATTTTCAAGTTTTTAGGTTTAAAGGTTTAAGGTTTCGTCGTTATCGTTTATGTTCAGATTTTTTCTCTACGAACCTTTCAATATCACTATCTTACAAACACTTCACCTTTAAATATCACCTTATTAATTTCACTATCTAAAAAAAAAAAGAGAGAAAAAAAAATAATAAAAAAATAGTACACTTCTTCTCCACCGTGCAGACGGCGTAGCTTCATGACGCTTGAGACGGCGAGATAGGCGGTGTCGAAATGCGCGCCGGCGAGGTGGACGACGAGAAGAAGACGAGGCCGCAAGGCTCTTACATTACATTATAAGGAACCATTAACCCAGTAACCACAGATTCCAAGCATATTCCATAGAGTCGTACTTTGCATCCTTCTCTTGACGGGCGGAGACACCAATGACACATTTACCCTTTTTCTACCAACTCCCCCACTTTACTTCACTGCACTACACTTTTATATAAAAAAAAAACACACACACACACAGAGCACTAAAAAAACACACACGCAGCCGATTCTTTCTCATCACGATCTCCGTCAAATAAAGTCAATGGCGCCGCCTTCTTTAGTATCAAACGGCGGAAACGCACCAGTAACGAGCCGTGTGTCATCAGTGTACAGTGAAGTACAAAACAGCCGCCTTGATCATCCACTTGATTTGCCTTGTGTTTTTGAGAAACCGTTTAAAGTTGTTGATGGTTCTGTTACTTCTGCTGCTGGAAATCCCGGTATTATATCTTTTGTTTTATTTAGTTTTTGATTAGTAGATCGGGATCTGATTATTAAACTATATATTAGATCTATGACCCTTAACCTCTTTCGAACCCTTGCATTGCACATAACTTTTATACCTTATATTAATTCAAATTTACCAGAAATTACTATCTTTCGAATACATCTCATACTTTTGCTCACATGTTATATATTATAACGTTGGGTGTATTTGTGTTATTTTGACCTTAAATATATTGGTATTGTTTTAGCAGCATTTATAGTTGTTGGTTGAATATAGAGGAATTTCAATTATTTATTAGTTTTTGACAAAGAAAATAAGTTTTGATGTGGTCAACCGAGAGTCGTCTGTGTTTTAGTATTCGACTTTTTACTTTTCAAACTTTTCTATGGTTAATGGCTCGTAGATCCGAAAGATATCTTTTGCTTTTAAGCACTTTGTTTTTGTTAAGGTTGTATTAGCTGTTTGATTTTAGAAAATATGCTTCTATAAGGATTTTGAGTTCAATTTGTGGGTTTTGAAATGTGTAGATGAAATTGCAAAGCTTTTCCCATCACTATTTGGACAGCCTTCAGCAGTGTTGCAACCGAGCGAATCCAATGATCCAGCTTCAGCTTTGAAGATCGGAGTGGTTTTGTCAGGAGGACAAGCTCCGGGAGGACACAATGTTATTTCTGGGATGTTTGGTAAGGATCTAAATGTGTGATTGAGTTGTTTGTAATTGTCTTTGTACTCTATATGTATGTGGTATGGGTATATGGGTTTCATACCGATTAAATGTGTTTGTTTAGTGGGCCCAGAAATGAAATGGGTTCATCATAGCCATAGACTCATTACCCACCAATTTGGTGTCTATGAAATCTATTCCGTGGGCCCCTCTCTTTTCCACTACAAAATTCAAATATCTATACACTTTTCATACCATATTTTATCATCCAAACATTAAACAATCGTAATGATACACTTTTTAATATCCATTGTCATTCTACCCCATACCAAATCCGATACCCATTGTGATTCCTAGCAACAAACCAAACGGCCCCTTTAATAATTGTTTTTTCTTTCTTTGTGCACTGTAGATTACTTGCAGGAACGGTGCAAGGGAAGTACTTTATATGGATTTAAGGGTGGACCAGCTGGGATCATGAAGGGAAAATACGTGGTCTTGACCCCAGAATATATTTATCCATACAGGAATCAGGTACCTTTCACTTCTACATGAGAATATGCTGTATTTCATTCAAGGTTGTTGCCTTAGATGAATAATGTAGTCAGCCAGATGGCATTGTGCATGGACACTTGCAAAAGTTGGTGTTCACTTTTCTGATAATCTGTGTTCTTGTATCAAATGTTTATTCAAATTTGTTAACTATATCAACTATTTGAAAATCTCCCTGCTTTTAGATAAATTGCTCATTTTAACTGGAAATTGTCAGAACCTGCAAGTCCCTGCATGACACAATACAAGTTTATTTCTACATCCATATTATTTGTATCAGTTATAAGCAAGAATGAGATGGTTCATGAGTGGACTTTTATTTGACAGGATACAGTACTATGGTCATCTTATAGTTTCCATTTTCATAATAAAATTAGTTACATGCAGGCAATCATAAGTTCGTTAACATGCATATGGACCATATTTTACTAACAAAAGCTAATTTTTGATTTTTAACTGGTCAACTATGTGTATTATTGCAAATCAATATCTCAGTCAACAGAAATCGAAGAGATATAAATAGCCTATCCAATCACTATTAGTTACTTATCAGAATCTGGTGAATGATTTTCCATCATCACTTCACTATAAACAACCAGAGGATTTGCTACTTGAATATTTGTCCATGCTCATTGCTTGGTCCTTTACATATGACACAAAATAGTATGTAAAAACACAATAAAAGAATTTTTACTATGCTAGGATTCAGATTGAACAAATACTAGATTTCAAATAACTAATTAACTATATATACTCTGTTTGAGTTTTTTTGTTCACCTCTTGCGACAACGGCACCACAGAAAAGTTCATTATAGATCATACTATTGATTATTCTACAAGTTGCTGACTTTCTTTTGAATTTATGATATAAGGGAGGATTCGATATGATCTGCAGTGGGAGGGACAAGATTGAGACTCCAGAACAGGTTTTGTTTTTATTTTGAATCATTAATATCCATGAAGGAGAGCTATACGTCTACTGTAATACTGTTTATAAACCAAGCAAACACAATAACCGAAGTTTTATGCACTCAATTGCAGTTTAAGCAAGCTGAAGACACAGCAGCCAAGCTTGATCTAGATGGGCTTGTTGTTATTGGTGGAGATGATTCAAACACAAATGCTTGCCTTCTTGCTGAATATTTTAGGTGCAATTTTTTTATGCATGTAGTGGGTTTCATGAAAGTATTGATTCTATTTTTTACATCAGATTTCTGCTGTAGCTTACAACTAAATTGCTGTATCCGACAGGAGTAAGAATTTGAAGACTCGGGTCATTGGATGCCCCAAGACCATTGATGGGGACTTGAAATGTAAAGAGGTTCCTACAAGTTTTGGCTTTGACACAGCTTGCAAGGTAATTGCTGTTGTGTCATTACTTTTCATATCATCATTGTATTTCAATGCTCCTAATTATTCCATACGCGTTGTGATGTGAATGAACATGTACGTTTTGAACCATCATTACTTCTTTGTTTCACTCTTGACACCATTTAAGTAGAACATCAACGAATTTGGAGATCGAACTTTGTTTGAGTGAGCTATTAGTTCTTTGCTCGAAATCATGGTTAATAATATTATTTCAAATGCATTTATGCAGGTCTATGCTGAACAGATTGGAAATGTTATGATAGATGCTCGCTCAACAGGAAAATATTATCACTGTAAGCTTATTGGCTTTTTCTTTCACATAAGAGGACTTTGTATTGGTTTTTGTTATTATAGTATGTACTTCTTCAGTCTACACCGACTTTGAGACTCTATGGTTAACATTAAGAGTACCTATTTTTACATCAAATGGCTCTAACTTATGCAATAGTTTAGCCTGGTTTATTCAAGGATATGGTTATAATTGCCAACTTGTTTTGTACTCTAAGAGCATCTCTAACATTAGACGGATTATATATCTTCTAGTGTACTTCATCCGCGTCTTCCAAACTTTTTCTATTAATTTGATGGTAAAACTTATAAGGATATGTTTTATGCTCTTTAAACTGTACATATAGTGAAACTATGCAACCTCCCGAAGCTGTTTGCTTGAGCTTGCTCTCCATCTATCCCATATATGTTTTAAGTTTGGATAGATATAGGAGTCATAGGACACAATCTAGTCAAATTCATTTCGGGAGGTTTAGTCATTTTTCGTACTACCAGTCCAATCATGGACCATTTTGGTCATACCGTGGAGCATCTTGATAAGTAAAAGCGCAAATAGGTTTGGTTGGACGGAGTACTAATGGTATTTTATACTGTCCATTATTCTTGAGCACTATTCTCTTCATCTCTAACTTGTGTCAATGCTGTCACTAATCGAGTACCTAATAACCTTGAAGACTTGAATTTGAGCTCTGAAAAGTGTCCGGACAAACAGGATTTTGCCTAGTACTATTAATGTGGTCACTAACTAAAAGTTCATGGGTTCGAGTGCCGACAAGACACGTTTGCCACTATTTTCCGTCAATAATAAAGAAATAGTTTTCTTCTTGTTTGGATATAGTTTTCATATGTTCACATTTTCTACCGTTCGTTTATAAAAGCGCTAAGTTATGGATTCGTTCTTTTAAAAGTTAGCTAATGAGATTCTGAAACGTTGGTCAAGCTTTGACTAAGGAACTCCATATGTAATGATGTATGCTTTTCTATGAATGTGTTGCTTCCAATATTATAAGACGTTTGGCGAATGCATGCATAGTTTTAGCTTTAAAGTATATACGGTTGATAATTATAAGGTTTTATGCAGTTGTACGGCTTATGGGACGTGCTGCTTCTCACATTACATTAGAGTGTGCTCTTCAAACTCATCCAAACATCACTCTTATTGGAGAGGAGGTACTAATGCTACTTCTGCACTTGCACCATATAATATAATTAGCTGCTTAATTCTTTAAGAAGCTTGTTGGCAATTTGTGAAATTTATCACAATTTGTTCATATCAATAAAGCCAAAATTTGTTCATCTAAAAAAAAATGAATTTAAATTCCAAATAAGCACATTAAACACTTTTTCGAGCATCAAAAAGCTGCATTTAAGCATAAAAAACAACTCAGAATCGAAAATCCATCAGAATTTAGGGGGTGTTTGGTACGAATGAATCGCGCAGAAATAGAATGGAATCGCATAATGGAATGGAATTAAATAGAATGAGAATAGATCTAAAGAATGCAACTCAGTTCCGGTGTTTGGTACTAATAAAGAATCAAACAGATAAGTATGTTATTTTTGTGATTTTATTGTTTGGTACAATGGCGGAATGAATTTGTAGCGAAATCAAAATATAACTATACAAATTGCATTTGATTAAAACTTTTATAATTACCAAAGTTGTGAAACCACAATTATTTCCCAGCATTACAATTTAATAGAGGTGCAAATCTGAAATATTAGCAGCACATACATAGAATCAATATGAAATTGAAATATAAGTAATAATTTCATACACATCGAATGCATGTAATAATCCCAAGATAGATTGATATAGTGGTTCCAGTGTGGCCCCAAGCAATTGGAATTTGACACTATTTAACGCACGAAAGCAACAAGAATTTTAATGATGAAGATTAGTCGGAGAAGAAGATGTGGTCGTGAGAAAAAAGATATTGTCTGGTACAATGGCGAAGTATGTTATTTTTGTGATTTTATTGTTTGGTACAATGACAGAATGAATTTGTAGCGCAATCAAAATATAACTATTCAAATTGCATTTGATTAAAACTTTTATAATTACCAAAGTTGTGAAACCACAATTATTTTAAATTATTTCCCAGCATTACAATTTAATAGAGGTACAAATCTGAAATATTAGTAGCATGTACACAGAATCAATATGAAATTGAAATATAAGTAATAATTTCATACACATCGAATGCATGTAATAATCCCAAGATAGATTGATATAGTGGTTCCAGTGTGGCCACAAGCAATTGAAATTTGACACTATTTAATTCACGAAAGCAACAAAAATTTTAATGATGAAGATTAGTCGGAGAAGAAGATGTGGATATTGTCTAGTGTTTATCCATAAATTCAAAAAATACACAACATGGGAAAACACCCCATTCCGTTTCTCCCCTTTCCATTCCATTGTACAAACATCCCCAGGGCTAAACGATTCAAAGTTAAAATAAAAATGAAATGTATGAAATTTGATACCGTGAAGTCAACTTATGATGAAGATATGATGATGGGTATACTCGGGTTACATGGATTTGTACAAGAGGTGAACAAGGTATTGTGTATGAAATCAACTATTTGGAAAACCTTTTTCAATTTCTTTCCTCCGTCTAATCATAAAAATTATTTGGAAAATCAACTACATCAACATCCCGTCTTCAATGTCAAAGTGATTTTGCATTGTTACATACGTCACTTGTAGTTACAATATCTTCATATGAATCAAGTGCCCCCATCTTTGTAGATACAGTATCTTCATATGAATCAAGTGTCCCCACTTTACACAAACCATTCACACGCCTCTATTCTCTTTCACTTTTTCTCAGCCACAAACCATATCCCTTTATCAAATAATATTAAAACACAATGGGTTTATTGCTTCTCTTGAAATTCTTTTTCTTGATTCTTTCTTTGAACCGAACCTTCACAAATACGAGAACAAACCTTTCTTTGAAACACTTTAATAAAGTGACTTCTTAAGATCTTTTGATAAGATGAAATGAGTTTGGTTGTTCTTAATATGGATTTCGAAACAGGTAAGATTTCTTTTTCTTGTTCTTCCAGTACCGAATCACATAAACAAAAAAAATACAAACCTTGAATCTGGTTTTAAAACAGGTTCGTGTTAAAGGTTTGTTGTAATGGTTGTAAAAGATCGATGAAGGGTTGTAAAGTTCTTGAAAGATTCTTTTGTTAATTCGAAAAACCCGAGATCTTTACTTCTATGATGAATCAAAGTGATTTTGGATTGATACATATGTCACTTGTAGTTACAGTATCTTCATATGAATCAAGTGCCCCCATCTTCGTTCGTCGATCCGCCTTGTGATGTCGAGCCACTGATGTCGTCCGTCATCTTTGATTCGTCGCCCGCCATCGTCTCCTTTAATTATATTGAATTTTCAATCAACTTTCTATGATATGTGTCCATAGATTTAATCTTTTGCATTAATGTTCATGTTCATCAATATGTCTTATTGATTTTTGTAAATTTAATCTTGGACTTTGATGTGAATTTTTGAGTTGGTGTTGCTAGTATGCTTATGTACATGGTGGTGGGGGTTGGGTGTGGAGGTTGAAGATGGAGATGTTTGGATTTAAGATGGGAAAGTGTATTGTTTGGATGTGTAAATGGTGAAAAAACTAAGATACCCTCGTAATTAACGAGCCATTTAACAACCCTTAGATTTTTGGACTAGCAACATGCAAAAATCCAAACGTTGGGGGAGTCTGCAGTATTTATCTGTAACGGTGACTAAACACGAAATCCGGCCAAACCACAGGGACTAACGGCATAGTATGATGATTCAGCATATACACTGATGTTCCAAATTCCCAAAGCATACATGTTACTTTTTGCTCATGATTTTACCTTACGACAGGTTGCCTCCCAGAAGCTGACACTAAAAAAGGTCACATACTACATAGCGGATGTAATCTGTAAACGTGCAGATCTTGGTTATAATTATGGTGTCATTCTGATACCCGAGGGGCTTATCGACTTTATTCCTGAGGTAAGGCATAAAAGCCTATTTGCAATATAGCCATTTCTCTCACTTGTATGATAATTAAATAAAGATGCCAATTTCTACCCATATAGGCTATTTCCAGGTTATTATTATCTCCAAGTGTAAAATGGGTAGATCAAAAAAGTTAAACTAAAAGATAAATGGGCCAACTGAGTCAGAACTTAGAAGTTGCTTAAAATGTATTTATAATGGATACAGCTTTCGAAGTTGTATTATTCAAACATTTTGATTTTTATTGTAGTAATAGAGTTTTGTTTCTAGTCAATACAACCTCACCTAACGTGTACCGAAGTTACCTTTTGACCGAAACCCACTGTGATATGTTGCCCAAACAACCAGTTTTCCAAATTCCAAGTCCATATTGTTGGCCATGTAAATTACCATCTGAATTAGTTAAAATTATAGGGCCGTTAAAAAAAAGTTAAAATTATAGGATAATCAGTAATAATTATGCATTGGCGGTTTGTAGGTTCAACAGCTTATTGCTGAGCTGAATGAGATTCTGGCTCATGAAACCGTAGACGAGAGTGGACTATGGAAACAAAAACTTGTTCCCCAATCTTTGCAGCTTTTTGAGTTGCTTCCTCCAGCAATTCAAGATCAATTGTTGCTTGAAAGAGATCCTCATGGAAATGTCCAGGTATATATATCACTGTTAATATTTTACTAATTACTTTAATGTTGCTAAAATTGATAATATGAACTTGTTCCTACCGTAGGTTGCCAAAATAGAAACAGAGAAAATGCTTATTCAAATGGTTGAAAGTGAATTAGAACAGAGGAAGCAAGTGGGTCAATATACACGCCAATTTAAAGGGCAATCCCACTTTTTCGGGTACTTCGCAATTTTTTCATTTCTGCAATGTGATTTGATTGTTTCCATGTCTTGTTGAAAAATTCATGAAGATCTTGCATAAAAGTGGCAATATCTACTTACTAATGGGTCATATTCGGTTTACAATTTAACTCTAATGAGTGTAATAATCGAATTTATATATTGTTTTACAATCAACTGATCCAGTAAAGATTTATCAAAAGTTTTAATATGCTGGACAATAAGAGTTTTTAGTCACCTAACTCTACCCATTTCATCTGGTACCTGAAGTTACCTGTCTTGCTTGTTAGGCTGTTGTTACCCAACCTGACCGACCCGCTCATGTTGGCGCCTCTTTATCTTATATTTTATTTGGGTAGAAGTTGTAATTACGGATTATGATGGTTTAGTTTGGGATCTTAATGCTTAGGTACGAAGGAAGATGTGGTTTGCCCTCAAACTTTGATTCTTCATACTGCTATGCTTTGGGTTATGGTGCTGGAGCTCTGCTTCAAAGTGGAAAAACTGGACTGATTTCATCAGTGAGTGTCTATATATTTATTTCTTTTGTAGGCTCTTAATCAATTGTTGTCTTTAAATTTGTTACACTTGATCTGCCAAGTATTTTGGATATATTGTCTCCATTGTGTACATTTTTATAAGTCTTATTACCATGCTTGAAGGTTGGGAATTTGGCAGCACCAGTTGCAGAGTGGACTGTTGGAGGAACTCCATTGACTTCACTAATGGATGTAGAGAGGAGACATGGTAAACTAATTAATCTTCTCACTACTATTATATCTTCAATATTTAGCCTGGTAAATTATGTAGGGAGGATAAGAGAGTGATTTTTCACAGCATCATATTTGGCTTGTTCTTTCAAGCTGATCATTATTTTTGTAAAATTTGAATATAAAGAAAAAAATTGTTTGCAACAATGAGCAAGTGGGACATTCTTGATATGTAATTGCAGAAAAAAGAGAACATTCAACTTGGCATTTATGCTTAAGTTTAGTGTGTTATCAGCATTTTTGCAAGAATTGAGTTTCGCTTGCAACAGAAGTCCAAATATCAGGAAATTTAAGTCACTAATAAAAGTGGTAGTTTCTTGTATGAGTTAGTGACTACATGTAAATCCTTTGTACTAGATCTCAGTGTCATACGAATGTGTTTTGCAGGTAAATTCAAGCCTGTGATTAAGAAGGCAATGGTTGAGCTTGATGGCGAGTTCCTTAAATCCTATAATTTGTTTTCTAATACTCGTAACAGCTTTACCCAAAACATTTCTAACTTTAAATGTTGATAATTCCAGGTGCACCATTCAAGAAATTTGCATCAAAGCGGGAGGAGTGGGCCCTTCAGAACAGATATATTAGTCCTGGTATGTATTGGTTTTGCCGATATTGCTATTAGTCAAATTTGCTTTCTAGCTATTAACCTTAATTTTTTCAAATCATTTTTTTCCAGGCCCAATCCAGTTTACCGGACCAGTGGCTAATATCTCTAACCACACCTTATTATTGGAGCTTGGAGTTCAAGTCTAGTTACATCGCTCCATTTTGTAACACTCCCCACTGCATCTCTTGTGATCTAAATGTTGGACGGAATTCAATCAATTTTCCTATGAATTTGAACATGTTTTGGGAGATTTAATACAGTTGATTTCTGAGTTATGTTTTTGGTTTTAGTTATAAGAACATTTGGCCCTTTATGGTGGTCGTGTAATCCTGATCTTGCATAATCTTATTAATAAAACAAGATTTTATTTCTGCTGTCTTCCGGTTAGGGGTGTAAACGAGTCGAGAGTCGAACTTTGGCATAGCTCAACTTGACAATATTATGTTCGACTCGAGCTCGACTCGATAGCTGGATAAGCCTTCGTGAGTGAAGCTCGAGTTCGGCTGAAATTATGATTCGGCTCTGACTTGAAAAGCTTGATACATTTACAAAAAATTTATTACACTCGGTTTATTTACATATAAGGCTTTAAACTATACATATTATATAAGAGTAAACCGCAAATTTTTAACCAACTAAAATTTAAATATAAGATAAAATTGAATTCGGTTCAAGCTAGATTTAAAAAGAAGATTGATTACGACTCAACAAAATGATTGAGACTTTAAATTATGGTGTTTAGACGTTTATCCTCACATGGGTGAAAATGTAAGGGTCATGATGAGTGTATACATATTCAAATACCATAATTTAGAGTGTCCAATTATTTTATGGTATGTGTAATTCACCTCTCATTTAAAAAGCGATGGTTGATACATTTATAAATAAAGGAGGATGCGTATATACCCATTAAAACTTGAAAACTTGCATATTTTCCCAAAATACAAGTTTTAATGCATGATGTACAATGCAAGTTAAGCATGTTTTGGGTATATATGCAAATATCTGAGTTTTAGTGGGTATATATGCGATCAATTCTATAAATAACTAATCACACGTGGTTTATTTAAATATAAGCCCTTAAACCATACATATCATATAAAGTAAATGCAAAACCATCTTTGTGGTTTGTTGAATTTGGCACTAATCATCTATTGCGAAACTATTGGCAAATATCATCTGATAGGCCAAACTCTAGCACATTACATCCTTATGCGACTTAAAAGACTATTTACCCTTAAGTTAATTTACAAAACATCCCCAAACTACTTGTACTTCTCATAAAAAAAGAGATTTTTTTTAAATAACTCGTTTCTACTAGTACTTTACGAAATTGAACATTGCACATACATTTTTTCAAAATTAACTTTTAAAATATTATCTATTAGATTGATTAGTAGATTACTTTTTAACCATACACGTGTATGCCAACGAGTGTTGGGCGAGTCTTGAGCACAGGTGAGGGGGCGAAGTGTTGGGCGAGTCTTGAGGTGGACGAGTGCTATCGTTCTATCAAGTTAAACATTGGACAAGCAAGGCTAGGCGAGTGCGCTAAATCTTTGGCGAATATATGCACTGTGGTTTTGGTTTTGAATCTGGATCGAATATATGTTGAGTGGTTGAGTTTTTTTCACTGTGAAAAAAGCTTTATGATGGTGTCTAGAAGAAAACTAGCAGCACTATCTTTTCCTCTAGCAGCACTAACTACTTAGTGTATTTTCTTTGAAGTTTCCAACATCAGCATTATACACTAGCAGTCTTAATCTTGAATAAGCAACATTAATCATGTAACCAGCAACAGTAACAACACTTAGAGTATTTTCCATTAGTCACCATGAGCAGTCTTAACCATATTAGCATCAACAATATCTGAAAGTCTTTGAAACCCAAAAAAGTGTACATACATATTATAATCAGAAGATTTCACATAAACTTGAATCTAATTAATCGAAACTTAATTTTAATCGGTAAAACTATTCAATCACTCTTCTAGTTTTCCACACTACCGACTAATTTCTTTTGCTACCGAGAAAAAGTACAAAGTGTACCTTTTTCACTAAAAACGATCTAAAATACATTTTTTTTTTGTTCTTTTATTGATATTTCCACACTAGATCTATACTATAGGAATAATCTTTAAAAAAAATCGTCGAAGTTGACACCTTTTGGGATTGTATATACCCAACTATTTTTTCATTGTAACACAAAACTTGGTAATTTTGTTATTGTATGTATGATTTCCAACGTGTCCCATGCCGGTGTGTCCGAGTGTTACACGTGGATCGCAATGTTAATAACTACTTTTTTATTGGGATAATGCTAAAAAATGCATCAAGTTGACCACTTTTAAGATTGTGTGTAGCCAAGTATTTTTCTTTTTCATTGTAACACAAAACTTTTGAATTTGTGTTATTGTATGTATCAAGCGAAAGCGTTACATCGTTAGTCCTTTATATTAGACGTTAGTAAATAACTAAAATTTCGTTTTCTTACATTTTTATTAGTTTTCATCCGTCATTATACGCTTTCGTCCGTTTTCTTACGCTTTCGTTTGTTTTTATACACTTTCATCCGTTTTTTTTACATTTTCGTTTGTTTTCTTACATTTTCATCCATTTTTATACGTTTTTGTCCGTTTTTAAACATTTTCGTCCATTTTCTTACTTTTTTTTCCGGTTTTTATATGTTTTCGTCAGTTTTTATACGTTTTGTCCATTTTCTTACGTTTTTTATGTTTTCATCCATTTTGTGGAAAACTAGAAGGGGGGTTGAATAGTTTTACCTATTAAAACTAGGTTTTAAACTATTTAGATTGACTTATGTCAATCTATTTGTACGTGTGTGTTGGATGTTGATAGACAAGCGTATAAATAAATAAAAGCTAAGATAAAGAGAAAGAAGCACAAAACCACAACGCGAGTATTTATAGTGGTTCGGCTACAAGGAAACCTTCCTTGCCTACTCCACTCCCAAGTCACCTACTCGAGAGTTCGTAATCACTACATAACTCTAACTCCTTATGGCGGAGAAGCCTTCAACGCGCCTACTCTTTTTCCCAGACTAGGCTAGACACCGGGTTCTTCCACAAGTAGAACCACACCTATCACAACGTCGCCTACACTTTATCCGGTACAAGGCTAGATACCGAGTTCCATTTCAAAGGAGGAACTACTACCCAACACTACACAACACCTATCCCTAAGGAGATCCACTCCTTATGAGAACATCAACAAGGATATCAATATCCTTTGACCCAATACAACTCTATCTTGTACATCGACACACCATATCGAATGTACACCTTAGGCACCTTTCACTAATGCCTTTGACTCGACTTCTAGGAACCCTTCACTAATGCCTTTTGACTCGACTTCTAGGCACCCTTGACTAATGCCTTTTGACTTGACTTCTAAGCACCCTACACTAATGCTTTCAACATGGACGTTCGACACCTTTCACTAATGCCTTTACTTTGACTCTTCGACACTTTTCACTAATGTCTTCGTCTTGACCCTTTAGACATATTTCACTAATGTCTTCGACACTACACTTCTAATGAGAAAGGAGAGAACTATCAACAAGATACTATTTGTAATCTTGATGATGACGAAGCTAGGTAACCCATGGACTTGAGCTTGCTCGACTTCAAGAGGTGGTGATCTCGCCTTTAAGAGGAACCTAGAGAATCATACAAACACAAACTACATACGAAGATCACTTGGATCTGTGGTTAAAGAGTTTTCAACTCAAAGAGAAAATATATGTGAAAGGGGTGAGTTACAATGAAGAATTGGCTCACTATTTATAGAGGAAAATGTGATACTGTCCCACGGATCCCTTACTTGAGGGATCTGTCCAGTGTAAACTGGGGGAACCGTGGGACGCTCCTCTTTGCCCATGGGTTTTGGGTCATGGGTCATGGGTCATGGGTCCTAGACTTTGGACCATGGGTATCCAAGTAGATACAATGTATCTACTAGATGCAATGCATCTAGTCCATGGGTCATGGGCTAGCTCCATGTGTCATGGATAATACCCATTATGACTTATGCATGATGTCATGCAATGGGTTATGGGTTATGCTCCATGGGTATGGGTCATGGACTTTGGGTTTTACCCAACTACATTCAATGTATTTAGTCAGTGGGTCAAATACTTAAACTTCTACCCATTCCATTATCCATTACGATACATACTAATTATGTATATATCTACCCAATATGTAAACACTAGTTGTTGTACATATGCATTACTAAATCATAAAAACATTATTACTTGTTTACTTGGTTTTATATGAAAGATGTAAGTGTGTCAAGAACTATTGACTCAAACTAATTACGTATTCTATTTGTTTCGTTAAAATGATTTTACGTTTGTTATCGACAAACATTAGTAGATCGTGAAATTATAAATAAGCGTTTTACGGCTTATTTGTATTAACAATCTCCCCTTTTGTTGATTACAAAACATAAAATTATTTGAAGGAAAAACTAAAATTGTAAAAGTTTGAATTGAGTTTTACTCTCTTCTCCCCTTTTGTCGAAACAAAAAGAGCGCCGAAAAGAAACTAACACCTTGTTTTAAGAACAACATGTAAAAAAGGAAAATAAAATATATAAAGCAAGTGACGGAAGTGTTCTCGTCTTAGCTCCCCTTGACGAGTCCATCCCTTTGTGAGGCGTCAAGTAAGAAGAAATACTAAACTCGTGTATTGCAACTATGTTTGCAAATGGTTTAAATCTTTGTGACGAATATGCTCCCCTTGATGATTGCAACTTTGCAAAGGGACGTCATGTAACGTAATCCTAATGTGAAATATATTTCAAATGATCTTGCAATGTATCGCTTTGACATGAAACTCCCTAGCTTTAGGGTATCGAAGTCTTCATGTGTATATTGAAAATCTACAAAACAAAGGTTAGAAAACAAGTATCTAATGCATAATTTCCGCAAATAAGACTCAAGTTAGTAGTAAACAAGTCCTCTGTTGCACGGATCCTACGGTTCCTCCTTGGAGGGATCCGTCTAGGAAAAATAGAGGATAAATCTGATTGTAAGCAAAATACAAAGAATGGTGATGTAACAATCAAGCTTTCAACATGTTGACAATGATAACAAGGAGGAACGTGGCTCATTTATCAATGCATTACATTGATTTGCCATTATCATTAAGCTTTCAACATGTTGACAATGATAACAATCTTTGTCATGGCTCGGAAGTGGTGGTGGTAGAAAGGAAATGGCTTGATGTGGAGGATCAAGTGAAGAGGGTTAAGGATCCTCAAAAGAAGGAAGGATTGGTGGAGGCACATTCGATGATGGCTCAACTACGAATGATGGTGGAGGTAGAGAGGTGTCAACTTCCATGTGGTCGGGTGGTTGACTTTGATGATTCTTCATAATCCAAAATGGACTATTTGAGGGTGACGGAGAAAAGGATGCTGGGGCTAGTGTTGATTCAACACCTTGATTTTGTTGCGCTATTTTTTCCATAGAGAATGTTGGCAATGGTGGACGATCAGATGGCCTAGGAGGCAAGTCCTCTAGATTGTAGAGGTGTGGTGATGACAGTGGAGTGGTGAATGATATGGCTCTAGGCACTAAGGGTGATGGTTTAGTAGAAATAGGAGTGTTTGGTTTAGGGGATATAGTGGCGTTTGGCATTGGTAGTTTTGTGGGAACAATCCTTTTGGGGATTGGTTTGATAGGTGGAGGGGAGATCCTACCATTTGTGGATTTAACGGGAGATGATCCGGTTGAAGAAATTTCGTGAACAACACGAGCAAGTTTCTTGGGTGGTCCTTTGGTGCATGAGTTACCACTAGGAGCTTTTCTCATGATGAGATGATAAAGGAGAATTAAGGTTATAAGGTTTCTAGATACTGAGAATGAGGATGTAGATGATGACTTTAGAAGTCTTCACAAGATGGATTATAAGGGAAAGGATTTGGCAAGTGCATTCAAGACTTAGGCCACTAAGATCCTTAGGAATGTGAAGATTTGCATGCACAAGAGTCATCTTCAGAGTTGCACTGATCTAGGAGTTTAATTAAAACAAGATGAAGTGTTCAAGTTAGCAAGAAAAGCTTGAAATGATTGTTTTAGCTAGAGTTTTTGGTGAATCTGTCACCCGGATCCCACGGTTCCCTCCAATGAGGGATCCGTCTAGGCTAATCCTAGGGATCCGGCTCTCGTGACTAAGAAAGGAGAAAAATGATGTTTGTAAGGTCTAATACCTATACCTCTTGAGTGTTTCAGTCTTCTTAAGTGTCTTAAATGAAATGGTACTTAAATGATCAAGGGCAATGAGTGATGTAGCTAATGATTGCCTTTTATGAAAGAAAGTGGAACTTTATGAGTACCAATGAATGACCAAAGAGGACACTAGATAATTAGAGAGTGTCAAGTGGAGCTAAATGATTCTAGAGACCAGATAGTAACTTAAGATAATTTTGGAAAATATCTTAAACGTTATAAGAAATGGAAAAACTAGTATTTGATCCATTTTGAGGTAGGGATGACTAAAATCGATTTGCTAAAATTGAGAAATTTAGAAAACTAGATGTGTTGACATGTGAGGGATGATGTGTGAGTATAGGAGCAGAAGGATTATGAGTTTTGGTGAAATGATAAATTAAAAAGCATTTTGAGTGTGATCCTAAATGAGCTATGAGTGAGTGTGAAGCTTACTAAGCTTGAAGAAGACTTGAGTGGTCTTAAGGTATTATGTTTAGCTAGTGTGAAGTAGTCTAAGGACATAGTTTGAAGTATAAAGACTGCAACTGCATTTTTGTTTGCCCGGATCCCACGGTTCCCTAAGTAGAGGGATCCGTCTAGTACAAAGTAAGGGATCCGTCTCATGCAAAAACAATACCTTCACAAAAGGTATGCAAAAGTTGCACAAGGCATCGTATTTCAAAGCTAGTGTTTTCTAAGAAGTTTGAAATATAATCGAGACATCAAACGTTAAATGTTTTATTTCATGAGAGAAATTACATTACAATGATAAAAGATGAAATCTAAGGATTGAGCCTATTTTGAAAAGAAACTAAGTTTCTTAAGCGTTTTCACTAGATGGATGATGAGTATTTGCCGATTCGGGGATGAAGAAAGACTTGATGAGAGATGTGTTTAGAGGTTCCATCATCTTATTCACGAGCACGATACAACGGAATTTGAAATTGAGGGTGGAAGTACATGATGTGATGATAAAGGCGTGTCAAGAACATTCCATAAGGGATTAGTTTGTTCTTGTTGCCTTGAAGGTTTACAATTCGCCTTGCGAAATAATAGGCGAGATTGTATGGTTGTTGTGTTAGCAAACAATACATTATGTGAGCACAACAAACGGGAAGGATTTCTCGGTTTCCCCTAAGACTCCAAACATTTTCATGTAGGATGAGTGCAAGAGGTTTATACTCATCTCGGATATCCCGTGTATACATAATATTTGGATCAGAGTAATAGGGTCGAGGTTTGCATAACGTGCGAGTCAACTTGACGGAAGAATTCCAATACAAACCTTGGACAGATTTTCTCGTTAATTCTGAGAAGGCATTCTAGTCTAATGGTTTTTGGGTCATGGGTCCTAGACTTGGGTCCTAGACTTTGCCCATGGGTTTTGGGTCATGGGTCATAGACTTTGGACCATGGGTATCAAGTAGATACAATGTATCTACTAGATGCAATGCATCTAGTCTATGGGTCATGGGTTAGCTCAATGGGTCATGGATAATACCCATTATGACTTATGCATGATGTCATGCAATGGGTTATGGGTTATGCTCTATGGGTATGGGTCATGGACTTTGGGTTTTACCCAACTACATTCAATGTATTTAGTCAATGGGTCAAATACTTAAACTTCTACCCATTCCATTATCCATTACAATACATACTAATTATGTATATATCTACCCAATATGTAAACACTAGTTGTTGTACATATGCATTACTAAATCATAAAAACATTATTACTTGTTTACTTGGTTTTATATGAAAGATGTAAGTGTGTCAGTAAACTATTGACTCAAACTAATTACGTATTCTATTTGTTTCGTTAAAATGATTTTACGTTTGTTATCTACAAAACATTAGTAGACCGTAAAATCTAAATAAATGTTTTTACGGCTTATTTGTATTAACACATTTTTATACTTTTTCGTCAGTTTTTACGCCACGTATGTTTTCTTACATTTCATCCGCTTTTATCGTTTAGGCATTTTTGCGTTTCATCCATTTTCTAACGTTTTCATCCGTTTAATACGTTTTGCTCATTTTATGCGTTTCGTTTGTCTTCATCGCCACGTTCGTTTTACATGTTTTGTTCGTATAAAAGCGAGCGAAGCGAAGCATATAAAAGCGGACGCAAACATGTAAAACGAACACGGACTTGTAAAAGCGAACAAAAATGTGACGTAAACGTTAAAAAATTGAACGAAAATGTATACAAACGAGCAAAAATGTTTTAAAGCGAACATAAACGTATAAAAGCGGATGAAACGTAAAAACATAAGAAAACAAAAAAAAAAAAAAGCGAAAGCGTATAAAACCGACAAAAAGTAAGAAAGCGAATGAAAACGTTTAAAAGCGGATGAAAGCGATAAAATGGACGAAACACATAAAAGCGGACGAAACGTAAGAAACTTATAAAAAGCGGACGAAAACGATAAGAATGGATGAAAACGAAATTTGAAGTTATTTACTAACAACCATTAATATAAAGGCTAGCGATGTAGCGCTTAGCCCGTTGGATACATACAATAACACAAATTCAAAAGTTTTGTGTTGTAATGGAAAAAAATAGTTGGCTACATACAATCCCAAAAGTGGTCAATTTCGATGCATTTTTTTAGCATTATCCCAATAATAAAGTAATTCTTGACATTGGCGGTCTCGTGTAACACTCGGACACGCTGGCATGTGATATGTTAGAAATCATACATACAATAACAAAATTTACCAAGTTTTGTGTTACAATGAAAAAAAAATAGTTGAGTATACATAATCCTAAAAGATGTCAACTTCGATGCATTTTTTTAGTATTATCCCTATACTATAAGTCCTAATCTATCATATAAACACAAACTTTAACACTTTTAGCTTTTGAATCAAAGCTTTTGAAAGTGCCAAAGAATGCTAAAAGACTTACTATTTTTGTGTTTTAATTCGTTTTTGTTCCTATATAACTTATCTATTAGACCTAAGATGTGATAAAATGAAAACTTTAAACATTTTAACTGCAAAAATTACATGTTTTTGACAAGAAAGTTCTCGGTATAAGTTTAAAAGTTATGATTTTAAAACAAATGAACACTTACTTACTTTTTCGACACCAAAAACAATCCATCATCATGTATAAGCTCTGATACCAATTGTAGGAACCCTTAGTATCAAGATCAAGCACATAAATGATAAGATGTTACACAAATTTAAAGAGAGAAAGCTAGAGAGAGAAGTAGAGAAAATGATGGAACTATTTCATATTTCAAAACACATACTACACCTTCATACTAGTTCTCATACCCTCTTCGCACTTGGAGAGGGTTTATATATACCACTTCGTGGGCGTATGAGTCATGTACATGGACTAATTTTCAAAATAACTATTACAACTTAAGTTAGTTCAATACAAAATTAAGATCACCACTTTCGATCCTAACACTATTTATTTTACTCACAAGCACACACTAGATATTAGTGTGGCATACCAGAGTCCCTTCTCAACTTGTTTTCCATATACATAAGCATCTCATGACACTGCTAGTCATACGAGGGTCTCTTGACTACACATTAGTCACAAGACGTTAAAATAACGAGTATATAACATAAACCTACATCCAAATCTTAAAATATTATAATATTTATAAAATGATATAGTGTTCTAACATACCATCTACCTTAATGTGTCTTTATTTTAGTAAACCTATATTTCATTGTTTGTCAAAAAATGATTTTTGGTTCTAAAATTCTTCCTGACTATGTGAACTTGACACGTGCGTGTGTACACACCACTCTATTCCTATGTTTTAGCTTATTATAAGATTATGCAGTAGCTATTCTCTTTCACTTTTTCTCAGCCACAAACCATATCCCTTTATCAAATAATATTAAAACACAATGGGTTTATTGCTTCTCTTGAAATTCTTTTTCTTGATTCTTTCTTTGAACCGAACCTTCACAAATACGAGAACAAACCTTTCTTTGAAACACTTTAATAAAGTGTCGTCTTAAGATCTTTTGATAAGGTGAAATGAATTTGGTTGTTCTTAATATGGATTTCGAAACAGGTAAGATTTCTTTTTCTTGTTCTTCTAGTACCGAATCACATAAACAAAAAAAATACAAACCTTGAATCGGTTTTAAACAGTTCGTGTTAAAGGTTTGTTGTAATGGTTGTAAAAGATCGATGAAGGGTTGTAAAGTTCTTGAAAGATTCTTTTGTTAATTGAAAACCCGAGATCTTTACTTCTATGATGAATCAAAGTGATTTTGGATTGATACATATGTCACTTGTAGTTCTGATATCTTCATATGAATCAAGTGCCCCATCTTCGTTCGTCGATCCGCCTTGTGATGTCGAGCCACCGATGTCGTCCGTCATCTTTGATTCGTCGCCCGCCATCGTCTCCTTTAATTATATTGAATTTTCAATCAACTTTCTGCTACTATGATATGTGTCCATAGATTTAATCTTTTGCATTAATGTTCATGTTCATCAATATGTCTTATTGATTTTTGTAAATTTAATCTTGGACTTTGATGTGAATTTTTGAGTTGGTGTTGCTAGTATACTTATGTACATGGTGGTGGGGGTTGGGTGTGGAGGTTGAAGATGGAGATGTTTGGATTTAAGATGGGAAAGTGTATTGTTTGGATGTGTAAATGGTGAAAAAACTAAGATACCCTCGTAATTAACGAGCCATTTAACAACCCTTAGATTTTTGGACTAGCAACATGCAAAAATCCAAACGTTGGGGAGTCTGCAGATTTATCTCGTAACGGTGACTAAACACGAATCCGCCAAACCACGGGGACTAACGGCATAGTATGATGATTCAGCATATACACCGATGTTCCAAATTCCTAAAGCATACATGTTACTTTTGCTCATTATTTTACCTTACGACAGTTGCCTCCCGGTCGACACTAAAAAGGTCACATACTACATAGCGGATGTAATCAGAAGCGTGCGAGATCTTGGTTATAACTATGGTGTCATTCGATACCCAGGGCTTATCGACTTTATTCCTAAGGTAAGGCATAAAGCCTATTTGCAATATAGCCATTTCTCTCACTTGTATGATAATTAAATAAAGATGCCAATTTCTACCCATATAGGCTATTTCCGTGTTATTATTATCTCCAAGTGTAAAATGGGTAGATCAAAAAGTTAAACTAAAAGATAAATGGGCCAACCGAGTCGAACTTAGAAGTTGCTTAAAATGTATTTATAATGGATACGACTTTCAAGTTGTATTATTCAAACATTTTGATTTTTATTGTAGTAATAGAATTTTGTTTCTAGTCAATACAACCTCACCTAACGTGTACCGAAGTTACCTTTTGATCGAAACCCACTGTGATATGTTGCCCAAACAACCGCTTTTCCAAATTCCAAGTCCATATTGTTGGCCATGTAAATTACCATCCGAATTAGTTAAAATTATAGGGCCGTTAAAAAAGTTAAAATTATAGGATAATCATTAATAATTATGCATTGGCGGTTTGTAGGTTCAACGACTTATTCTTTGGTGAATGAGATTCGCTCATGAAACCGTAGACTAGAGTGGACTATGGAAACAAAACTTGTTCCCCAATCTTTGCGACTTTTGATTTGCTTCCTCCAGCAATTCAAGATCAATTGTTGCTGAAAGAGATCCTCATGGAAATGTCGGTATATATATCATTGTTAATATTTTACTAATTACTTTAATGTTGCTAAAATTGATAATATGAACTTGTTCCTACCGTAGGTTGCCAAAATAGAAACAGAGAAAATGCTTATTCAAATGGTTGAAAGTGACTTAGAACAGAGGAAGCAAGTGGGTCAATATACTGTAATTTAAAGGGCAATCCCACTTTTTGGTACTTCGCAATTTTTCATTTACGCAATGTGATTTGATTGTTTCCATGTCTTGTTGAAAAATTCATGAAGATCTTGCATAAAAGTGGCAATATCTACTTACTAATGGGTCATATTCGGTTTACAATTTAACTCTAATGAGTGTAATAATCGAATTTATATATTGTTTTACAATCAACCGATCCAAAGAAAGATTTATCAAAAGTTTTAATATCTTTGGACAATAAGAGTTTTTAGTCACCTAACTCTACCCATTTCATCCGGTACACGGTTACTGTCTTGCTTGTTAGTTGTTGTTACCCAACTGACCGACCCGCTCATGTTGGCGCCTCTTTATCTTATATTTTATTTGGGTAGAAGTTGTAATTACGGATTATGATGGTTTAGTTTGGGATCTTAATGCTTAGGTACGAAGGAAGATGTGGTTTGCCCTCAAACTTTGATTCTTCATCTACCGCTATGCTTTGGGTTATGGTCTTTGGAGCTCGCTCAAAGTGGAAAACTGGTGATTTCATCGGTGAGTGTCTATATATTTATTTCTTTTGTAGGCTCTTAATCAATTGTTGTCTTTAAATTTGTTACACTTGATCCGCCAAGTATTTTGGATATATTGTCTCCATTGTGTACATTTTATAAGTCTTATTACCATGCTTGAAGGTTGGGAATTTGGCAAGACCGATTGCAGAGTGGATCGTTGGAGGAACTCCATTGACTTCACTAATGAATGTAGAGAGGAGACATGGTAAACTAATTAATCTCATCACTACTATTATATCTTCAATATTTAGCCTGGTAAATTATGTAGGGAGGATAAGAGAGTGATTTTTCACAGCATCATATTTGGCTTGTTCTTTCAAGCTGATCATATTTGCCAAGCCGAGAGTCCAAGAAGCCCACAAGGTTGCGTTTGTTTTTGTGTTCGGTTGGACCAAGCCGAGCCCATACCCCCCCCCTCCTCAAGCCCAAACCGAAAATGCTACTACTATAAATATAACACATAAACTCAAAAGTGAAACCCTAGTTTAGTTTTTGCCTCTCTTTCTTTTCTTTTCTCTACTCGGCCGAACCCTAGCAACCTTGGTGTCGAGATTTTGCTTCAACCAAGCTAAGGTATAACGTGTTTCTCGTCTTCCTTTGATGCACCTTAAGTTAATATGTTGTAGCTTGTTTGTTTTAGTCGACTTTTGTTTTCTTTTTCCTTGTGTCGAGCCGTATGAAACCAAACAACACAAACCCTAATGATTTGAACCTTATAAGTATTAAAGAACATGTATGTAATATGTATTATTGAATCGGATCATGGTTAAGTCGAGCTATAAAAGAACCGAACCACATATATAAATGTTATCATGCCTAATAAATTGAAACCCTAATTGGAATGGAACCTAGGTGTAATTAATGGTCTAAACATGTGATTATAGTGGTTTTAATAAACCCTAAACTGGACAGCATCATATGTCGAACTTGTGCGTGTCATAGATCGAATTTTATAAGTACAATAATCTGGGTTTTGTTGGAAAAGTTTATTTTATGTCTTAGTTAAGTTTTCCAAGTGGTTTGGTCGGATTTGGAGCTGTCTAAGTCGTATTTTTGAATTTTACAAAATCAAGTGTCAAAGGCGAGAAAACGGGTGCGAAATTTAGTTGTATTGTTTGATTTTTCATTTTCAAACCATAAGGAATTGGGAGCTCTCCTTTTACACTGGAGTGATATTTATGACATAAATGAATTTCGGGAGTTTTGGGAATTTTTCAAGGTGTCTAAACAGGTCCAATAAGTGTAAACTTTTAAGGTGTATTTTCGATTACTTTACGGGCAGTGCGGACTTGTGATTTTCCATAGGCCATTTGGCATAGAGATAGAACCACCAATTTTGGAGACACTTTTAAATCATATGGGAACCCCAGGATTTTGCTTGATTTCATTTGAGCTAAGAAAGTATTTTATAAAATCGCTAAAGTCCGGTCCGAATATGAGTTTAAGAAATTGAAAGATAAAATATGATATCAATAGGTAACACACTTACAAAGGCATAAGAAGCTTATAAAAGGAACTAATAAGTATTATACGAATCGTAATCCGTGTAGATTCATTGAAGAAGACGTGGCGTCGTATCTTCGTGTTCGTTCATTCATTTGCTTTTCCTCATTTGCGTTAAGGTGCGGATATTACGTCTTACTTTAAGACACTTATGTTATCGTCATGAGATATTCGACCTTTTCAAGAAAGGTTCCTTATGACGTTCTCTTTTCGTTAGCTTTTCTATTTCAATTATTAGGATTCCTATGCCATTGCTATGATTCCTTTCATTTATATGAATCTGTTTGTCCGAACTTACATTTGTTGAACCTTGCTATGTTTGAGTATGAATTTCGATTATGAACTTCGATTATGAACCTCGATTATGAGCGTATGATATGTGATGCGATATGAACCTTTGATTTCGAACATTTGATATGAAACCTCGATATATATATCTCATTGACTTTTATGATGAATTATGATCCGTGTCAATTATGACAACTGTTTGACCTAAGTTAGTTTGACACCGAGCCAAATATTTCACTAGTCATGGGGGTTCCATGTCCGTATCAATGATGCACCTCGATATGACTCTAGGGCGTAGAGTGATGTTCGCCACGTCTCGGATGGTGAAGCATATTTTGTATATGTAGGGAAGGCGTATGGATGCATCCTAGATCGATCGTTATCGATATGATTTGTCGGTGAATGATGTCGTGTGCAATACGCGTCTTCACAAAATTCGGGAGCTAGCTACTCCATTGGTTACTTGAGGTCTCCCTCATATTATGTAAGGTATTCGAGGTCACCTCCGAATACAATGGTTACTTATGATATGTTATGATCGATATGTTTCGGGCTCGTGGTAGTTAACTAAATCTTTATCTGTTACTACGTGTTAAGTATTCGTATGATTTGGTATTTCAGTGTTTATATTATGTATTCGGTAATAAATTGTAATTGAAGTGCTGATGACGTATTTGTTTAAGTGATTATTAGTTGCCATGCTAGGATAAGATTAATACGTTAAAACCTGATTCGTATATCTGATATTATGATTTGTTATCGTTACGTGAATGCGTTGATCTGCGAGATGAATGTGCTAGTGTACAATTGAGTATTTTGAAAGTTTAGTATGTATGATGGTTCGATTAATTTTATAAACGTTGCCTATCGGTTAGTTATCCGTCTCGCATATGTGACCGCCATGTTAAAACTCGCCGATGTTAAGATTCGATCCGAACCGGTTTAGCTTATGATATCTGCTCGATAATTGCTAATGGCTATGTTATGTCTTTGTCTGTTTGGTTATAGCTTGTCTCATGTCTTCTATCGGTATGTGTGAATGCCATGTTTACCTTCTAGGAACCGCCTGTTAGTCCTTAGACTTTCGTTTGGTTTATATGTAATCTATCTTCTTGATATGTTAAGTGTCCGGATATTCTAATGTGTTTGTGTTTGTGTCATCAATATGCTATGTGAGTTTGCTCTTGATTGCTAGTTGTTCTTCCGGATTACGTGTGTTTGTGTTCGCAGAATCCTCTATGATTCATTATGCTCATTCAGCTGCGACTTCGTTAATCGTTTCATTTGTTTCATTTGCATTTCTGTTTTGTTTAGTTTCCGTTTTGTTATATCATTCCTTTGGGCTTTGTAAGCTCGGCCGCATTTTCTTTTCTGCGGCAGGTATTAAGCATTCAAGATGAGCTTGTGGGATGGCTGATCTGGGTTTGAGAGTAGAGTTGAGAGCAAGACTTTACCCTAGAGATCCTAGATTTCTTTTGATTATTAAGTTATTAGGTTTTTTTTTGATTATTTTGTAAAGACTTCCGCTTTTGTATAATACTTAAAGTTCTGATATGAAACTGTATTTGTGATATCTTTACCCTTGTCGGGTTGGGGTGTTACACTCGAGTTCGGCTGAAATTATGATTCGGCTCTGACTTGAAAAGCTTGATACATTTACAAAAAAATTATTACACTCGGTTTATTTACATATAAGGCTTTAAACTATACATATTATATAAGAGTAAACCGCAAATTTTTAACCAACTAAAATTTAAATATAAGATAAAATTGAATTCGGTTCAAGCTAGATTTAAAAAAGAAGATTGATTTATACCCTCACATGGGTGAAAATGTAAGGGTCACAGTGAGTGTATACATATTCAAATACCATAATTTAGAGTGTCCCAATTATTTTATGGTATGTGCAATTCACCTCTCATTTAAAAAGCTTGATAGTTGATACATTTATAAATAAGGGAGAATTGCATATATACCCATTAAAACTTGAAAACTTGCATATTTCCCAAAATACAAGTTTTTAATGCATGATGTACAATGCAAGTTAAGCATGTTTTGGGTATATATGCAAATATGCAAGTTTTAGTGGGTATATATGCAATTGACCCTATAAATAACTAATCACACGTGGTTTATTTAAATATAAGCCCTTAAACCATACATATCATATAAAGTAAACTGCAAAAACCATCTTTGTGGTTTGTTGAATTTGGCACTAATCATCTATTGCCGAAACTATTGGCAAATATCATCCTGATAGGCCAAACTCTAGCACATTACATCCTTATGCGACTTAAAAGACTATTTACCCTTAAGTTAATTTACAAAACATCCCCAAACTACTTGTACTTCTCATAAAAAAAGAGATTTTTTTTAAATAACTCGTTTCTACTAGTACTTTACGAAATTGAACATTGCACATACATTTTTTCAAAATGAACTTTTAAAATATTATCTGTTAGATTGATTAGTAGATTACTTTTTAACCATACACGTGTATGCCAACGAGTGTTGGGCGAGTCTTGAGCCTGGGTGAGGGCTGGGCGAAGTGTTGGGCGAGTCTTGAGGCTGGACGAGTGCTATACGTTCTATCAAGTTAAACATTGGACAAGCAAGGCTAGGCGAGTGCGCTAAATGCTAGGCGAATATATGCACTGTGGTTTTGGTTTTGAATCTGGATCGAATATATGTTGAGTGGTTGAGTTTTTTTCACTGTGAAAAAAGCTTTATGATGGTGTCTAGAAGAAAACTAGCAGCACTATCTTTTCCTCTAGCAGCACTAACTACTTAGTGTATTTTCTTTGAAGTTTCCAACATCAGCATTATACACTAGCAGTCTTAATCTTGAATAAGCAACATTAATCATGTAACCAACAACAGTAACAACACTTAGAGTATTTTCCATTAGTCACCATGAGCAGTCTTAACCATATTAGCATCAACAATATTTGAAAGTCTTTGAAACCCAAAAAAGTGTACATACATATTATAATCAGAAGATTTCACATAAACTTGAATCTAATTAATCGAAACTTAATTTTAATCGGTAAAACTATTCAATCCCTCTTCTAGTTTTCCACACTACCGACTAATTTCTTTTGCTACCGAGAAAAAGTACAAAGTGTACCTTTTTCACTAAAAACGATCTAAAATACATTTTTTTTTTGTTCTTTTATTGATATTTCCACACTAGATCTATACTATAGGAATAATGCTAAAAATGCATCGAAGTTGACACCTTTGGGATTGTATATACCCAACTATTTTTTTCATTGTAACACAAAACTTGGTAATTTTGTTATTGTATGTATGATTTCCAACGTGTCCCATGCCGGTGTCCGAGTGTTACACGTAGACTGCCAGCGTGTTGATAACTACTTTTTTTTATTGGGATAATGCTAAAAAAATGCATCGAAGTTGACCACTTTTAAGATTGTGTGTAGCCAAGTATTTTTCTTTTTTCATTGTAACACAAAACTTTTGAATTTGTGTTATTGTATGTATCCAGTCAGGCCAAGCGTTACATCGTTAGTCCTTTATATTAACGGCCGTTAGTAAATAACTAAAATTTCGTTTTCTTACATTTTTATTAGTTTTCATCCGTCATTATACGCTTTCGTCCGTTTTCTTACGCTTTCGTTTGTTTTTATACACTTTCATCCGTTTTTTTTACATTTTCGTTTGTTTTCTTACATTTTCATCAATTTTTATACGTTTTTGTCCGTTTTTAAACATTTTCGTCCATTTTCTTACTTTTTTTTTTGTTTTTATACGTTTTCGCCGGTTTTATCGCTTTGTCCATTTCTTACGCTTTTATGTTTTCATCCATTTTGTGGAAAACTAGAAGGGGTTGAATAGTTTTACCTATTAAAACTAGGTTTTAAACTATTTAGATTGACTTATGTCAATCTATTTGTACGTGTGTGTTGGATGTTGATAGACAAGCGTATAGATAAATAAAAGCTAAGATAAGAGAAAGAAGCACAAAACCACAACGCAGTATTTATAGTGTTTCGCCACAAGGAAACCTTCCTTGCCCTACTCCACTCCCCAAGTCACCTACTCGAGAGTTCGTAATCACTACATAACACTAACTCCTTATGGCGGAGAAGCCTTCACAACGCGCCTACTCTTTTTCCGGTACTAGGCTAGACACCGGGTTCTTCCACAAGGTAGAACCACACCTATCACAACGTCGCCTACACTTTATCCGGTACAAGGCTAGATACCGAGTTCCATTTCAAAGGAGGAACTACTACCCAACACTACACAACACCTATCCCTAAGGAGATCCACTCCTTATGAGAACATCAACAAGGATATCAATATCCTTTGACCCAATACAACTCTATCTTGTACATCGACACACCATATCGAATGTACACCTTAGGCACCTTTCACTAATGCCTTTGACTCGACTTCTAGGAACCCTTCACTAATGCCTTTTGACTCGACTTCTAGGCACCCTTCACTAATGCCTTTGACTTGACTTCTAAGCACCATACACTAATGCTTTCAACATGGACGTTCGACACCTTTCACTAATGCCTTTACTTTGACTCTTCGACACTTTTCACTAATGTCTTCGTCTTGACCCTTTAGACATATTTCACTAATGTCTTCGACACTACACTTCTAATGAGAAAGGAGAGAACTATCAACAAGATACTATTTGTAATCTTGATGATGACAAAGCTAGGTAACCCATGGACTTGAGCTTGCTCGACTTCAAGAGGTGGTGATCTCGCCTTTAAGAGGAACCTAGAGAATCACACAAACACAAACTACATACGAAGATCACTTGGATCTGTGGTTAAAGAGTTTTCAACTCAAAGAGAAAATATATGTGAAAGGGGTGAGTTACAATGAAGAAGTGGCTCACTATTTATAGAGGAAAATGTGATACTGTCCCACGGATCCCTTACTTGAGGGATCCGTCCAGTGTAAACTGGGGGAACCGTGGGACGCTCCTCTTTGCCCATGGGTTTTGGGTCATGGGTCATGGGTCCTAGACTTTGGACCATGGGTATCCAAGTAGATACAATGTATCTACTAGATGCAATGCATCTAGTCCATGGGTCATGGGCTAGCTCCATGTGTCATGGATAATACCCATTATGACTTATGCATGATGTCATGTGATTTGTCGTTTCGTACATAGATATTTTTCGAAGAAATACAAAGGTATGTATTACCCGGGTCGTTCTCTCAACGAGGGATGAATGGAGTAAACAACTCACGTCGCGTGATTCGGGATTTGAATGGGTAAAAAGGGAATTTGGGGTTTTCTAAACTACAAAGCAAGCAATAATAAAGGAAAGCAAATAAAACTACTGAATCTATGATGAAAACAAGTTATTACAACTAAATATGCAAACGATAACTTAAAAACGCGAAAAAAACGTAATTAATAAAACGCGAATAAAATGCAACTATGCTAATTTAAACCCGTAAAAATGAACTTCTATTTTTCTACAGCTAAGAATGTTATTAGAAATTTATTTGTGAATTAAAAATATTTTTTTGGATTTTTCTTGATTTATTTTGAATTAAAAACTAATTTAAGACATTTAAAATAGACTTGAAATACTAGAAATTAGGAAAATAAGCTAGAAAATTACAAAAATATTTTTTAAAATCTTAAATAACTAAAAGAATTTTCGAATCGGAATCACATTTTTTTACTTTTCTCAATTTATTATGAATTTAATATGTTAAAACTAATTAAATTCCTATAAAATACTAAAATAACTAGGAAAATCTTGAAAAATACTTTTAAGACATTTTTATTTTTCTAAAACTAAGAAAATTTAAATTGCATTTTTCTAAACATTTTATGAATTATAAGGGTTAAATGTTATTTAAAAATGCTAGAAAATGTATTAAAATGCAAGAAAATAGCAAATAAGCTGAGAAAATTATGAAAACTTCCAGATAAGTATGAAATGATACTGAGAATCCATGAAAAATAACAGAAACAGCTAACTATGGCAGATTAAGCAAATGGGCATGAAACTGATGAAATAAGCACATGAAAATAAGCAATAAGCTACCTATAAGCTACTATAAGCTAACTAAAGCTCAAAATGACCTAAACTAACTGATATAAGCCTTCTGCAACTGAATTGAACCTAAATAGCACAAGCTAGAGGCATAAAAGCTACATATCATGTTCTAACTCTATTATGCCAAACGACCCTAACTAGCTACTTTAAGCCTAGATTAAGCTAGCTAGAAAAATTCCTAAAAATTAACTAAAATGGCCATGGAGTTCACAACCAACCAAAAAGCTTAAGTTTAAAATTTCAGCCTAAAAGGATTAAAGATGAGAAAATTAAAATTCAAAAACTAAATGGGATTTGAACACTAAGACTTGACGCAGAACAGGTTCTAAAAGAGCAAATGCAGATCTGATGCAGGCAAGATAAGCTATTCTATAATCTTCTAAAGGCAAGTATAGTGATCTATAGACTGTAAGCTACAAGCATGAACAGAAATCAAGGACAAAATCCTAATGGGATAAGCAGATAACAAGCTTCTAACAAACTTAGAAGAGACAAAACAGTGGCATGTTAAAGAGGCAAAAATGAGCTAGCAAATAAGTTCAAAAGACAGATTTAAACTACATCAGATCTAATAATATCTATAAACTACTTGTGAACCAAAATTAAGGCACTAAATCCTAGTTAGGCTAAACTAAATTTGATAGCAAAATGAGTAATTTGGGAATAGAGAGAACCTGATGTGCAGGGGAAACAAGGTAAGAACTATGCTTCTTTTGACAAGAATAAGTACTCTAAACACTATGAACTACGAAATTAACTATAACAAACTGATTATGCATATACTAAGACAAAGAGAAATAACTTTTCACTATTTTGAAACTGTAAATAGACCTTAACAAACTGATGAACATGACCTTGTTAACAGAAAAATGTAACTGATACAGATTTGGAAAATCACTTGAAAACGCAATTTCTGAACTGAAAACTTAAATCTGGACTTGGAACAGCTTTAAAACTAAATTCTAACTCTATAAACTCAAATTGATCAAACAGTTAAACTCAAAACCTTGACAATCTTAATTAATCCAAACACACCTTCAAATCATCAAAATGCACATGATCTTCTGAAAATCAATGAAATCTGGGCTAGGCTCAATCCAACTAATCAAAGTACATTTAAACTTCATCAATATAACAATCTTAAAACAGAATTTATACTAAAATTTATTTGACTTTGAAAGTTGACTTTATTTGACTTATTCTAGAAAACTGAAATTAAGGATAAGCTAAAACAGAAACAACCTCACATAAGCTTGGTTGAGCTTATGTGAGCTTAAAGTTGAGACAGAGAAGCTTATAAAACAGTGGAAACTAAATATCAAAACTGAATTAACAAGGTATTTAAAGGAAAAGTGAAAATTGCATTAATGAAAAGAGAGTTTTACAAATTAAGAACTGAGATTACAGATTACTTAATTAACTACTGAAAGTAAAACATTGACAGAAAATTAAAGTGGCAACAGTTTTCTAAAAGCATTAAAAACTGGACGAAATCTCTATTGTGACTTGAATGGGCTTTTATATAGCTGATGAGGGAGCCTTGGGAAGGTTCTGGAAACTCTAATCTCAACCTTTGATCAATCAATCTTGTCATCCACTCTATCCACAGCCCTAGGATCAAATCAGTGAGGTGTCTTGGCCAATAAGAATCCTTCGTTTGTCCACCCTGGAGATCCACATGTTGTCACACTCTGACACGTTGTCAGAGGCTTCTGGAACATTTTTAAGTGTACGGGTAAATTGGCTAACTCAGGGTAAATGGTGAAAAAAGAGGGTGTACAGTAAATCCATGGTGGGAATAGTTTGGGCGCGCTTCTGTTTTGGGGGTGGGATTTTTTTATTTTTCTTTGACTTGGTTTTAGAATAAAGGTTGACCGGGGTAAAAGGGTTTGACCGTGGGTTAAAACCGGGTATGGATGGGTAAATGGGATGGGCTGGTTGGGCTATTGGTTGTTTTGAATATTGGATTTATTTTGGTTTTGGACTTTGGATTATTAACATAAGCATACTAGATCACAAGGACCTTCATGTAATTTAAAAATCACCAAGGACCAAAGGTGTATTTGTGAAAAGGTTTAGGTACAAATGGAAAGTGGGATTTATGAGGGGTGACATGTGTAATTTTGTGAAAGTTGAAAGGTGTAAAGTGACATAATGGGATAAATGAGGGGTATTTGTGTAAAATGGTAAAATGAAGGGTAAATTGTAAAAAACTCCCAAATAGTGATCAGAACTCTGTAGTTTGCACTTTTTATCATCCAAATCCCAGAAATAGCATCCCGGCATCGGCTTTTGCTTCCTTCTCTCTCTCGTGCTCGGTTTTCTTCGGTTTCGGCTTTCTTTTGTGTGTTTTGCCATATCCGTACCTGCACATGCATAAACTCAAGAAAACAACAAATATTAGGCATAAACGGCTCTGTTCTTGGTTATTTTGGGTCATATTTGATAAAGAAATAATATGTGTTTTAGCACATATCATCATGCAATGGGTTATGGGTTATGCTCCATGGGTATGGGTCATGGACTTTGGGTTTTAACCAACTACATTCAATGTATTTAGTCAGTGGGTCAAATACTTAAACTTCTACCCATTCCATTATCCATTACGATACATACTAATTATGTGTATATCTACCCAATATGTAAACACTAGTTGTTGTACATATGCATTACTAAATCATAAAAACATTATTACTTGTTTACTTGGTTTTATATGAAAGATGTAAGTGTGTCAGTAAACTATTGACTCAAACTAATTACGTATTCTATTTGTTTCGTTAAAATGATTTTACGTTTGTTATCGACAAACATTAGTAGATCGTAAAATATAAATAAATGTTTTTACGGCTTATTTGTATTAACAATCTCCCCCTTTTTGTTGATTACAAAACATAAAATTATTTGAAGGAAAAACTAAAATTCGTAAAAGTTTGAATTGGAGTTTTTACTCTCTTCTCCCCCTTTTTGTCGAAACAAAAAGAGCGTCGAAAAGAAACTAACACCTTGTTTTAAGAACAACATGTAAAAAGGAAAATAAAAATATATAGAGCAAGTGACGGGAAGTGTTCTCGTCTTAGCTCCCCCTTGACGAGTCCATCCCTTTGTGAGGGCGTCAAGTAAGAAGAAATACTAAACTCGTGTATTGCAACTATGTTTGCAAATGGTTTCGTCTTTGTGACGAATATGCTCCCCCTTGATGATTGCAACTTTGCAAAGGGACGTCATGTAACGTAATCCTAATGTGAAATATATTTCAAATGATCTTGCAATGTATCACTTTGACATGAAACTCCCCCTAGCTTTAGGGTATCGAAGTCTTCATGTGTATATTGAAAATCTACAAAATAAAGGTTAGAAAACAAGTATCTAATGCATAATTTCCTGCAAATAAGACTCAAGTTAGTAGTAAACAAGTCCTCTGTTGCACGGATCCTACGGTTCCCTCCTTGGAGGGATCCGTCTAGGCAAATAGAGGGATTCGTCTGACTGTAAGCAAAATACAGCAATGGTGATGTAACAATCAAGCTTTCAACATGTTGACAATGATAACAAGGAGGGAACCGTGGCTCATTTATCAATGCATTACATTGATTTGCCTGTTATCATTAAGCTTTCAACATGTTGACAATGATAACAATCTTTGTCATGGCTCGGAAGTGGTGGTGGTAGAAAGGAAATGGCTTGATGTGGAGGATCAAGTGAAGAGGGTTAAGGATCCTCAAAAGAAGGAAGGATTGGCGGAGGCACATTCGATGATGGCTCAACTACGAATGATGGTGGAGGTAGAGCGGTGTCAACTTCCATGTGGTCGGGTGGTTGACTTTGATGATTCTTCATAATCCAAAATGGACTATTTGAGGGTGACGGAGAAAAGGATGCTAGGGCTGGTGTTGATTAAACACCTTGATTTTGTTGCGCTATTTTTTCCATAGAGAATGTTGGCAATGGTGGAGGATGAGATGGCCAAGGAGGCAAGTCCTCTAGATTGTAGACGTGTGGTGATGACAGTGGAGTGGTGAATGATATGGCTCTAGGCACTAAGGGTGATGGTTTAGTAGAAATAGGAGTGTTTGGTTTAGGGATATAGTGGCGTTTGGCATTGGTAGTTTTGTGGAACAATCCTTTTGGGGATTGGTTTGATAGGTGGAGGGAGATCCTACCATTTGTGGATTTAACGGAGATGATTCGGTTGAAGAAATTTCGTGAACAACACGAGCAAGTTTCTTGGGTGGTCCTTTGGTGCATGAGTTACCACTAGGATCTTTTCTCATGATGAGATGATAAAGGAGAATTAAGGTTATAAGGTTTCTAGATATCGAGAATGAGGATGTAGATGATGACTTTAGAAGTCTTCACAAGATGGATTATAAGGAAAGGATTTGGCAAGTGCATTCAAGACTTAGGCCACTAAGATCCTTAGGAATGTGAAGATTTGCATGCACAAGAGTCATCTTCAGAGTTGCACTGATCTAGGAGTTTAATTAAAACAAGATGAAGTGTTCAAGTTAGCAAGAAAAGCTTGAAATGATTGTTTTAGCTAGAGTTTTTGGTGAATCTGTCACCCGGATCCCACGGTTCCCTCCAATGAGGGATCCGTCTAGGCTAATCCTAGGGATCCGGCTCTCAGCAGCTAAGAAAGGAGAAAAATGATGTTTGTAAGGTCTAATACCTATACCTCTTGAGTGTTTCAGTCTTCTTAAGTGTCTTAAATGAAATGGTACTTAAATGATCAAGGGCAATGAGTGATGTAGCTAATGATTGCCTTTATGAAAGAAAATGGAACTTTATGAGTACCAATGAATGACCAAAGAGGACACTAGATAATTAGAGAGTGTCAAGTGGAGTCGAATGATTCTAGAGACAGATAGTAACTTAAGATAATTTTGGAAAATATCTTAAACGTTATAAGAAATGGAAAAACTAGTATTTGATCCATTTTGAGGTAGGGATGACTAAAATCGATTTGCTAAAATTGAGAAATTTAGAAAACTAGATGTGTTGACATGTGAGGGATGATGTGTGAGTATAGGAGAGCGAAGGATTATGAGTTTTGGTGAAATGATAAATTAAAAAGCACTTTGAGTGTGATCCTAAATGAGCTATGAGTGAGTGTGAAGCTTACTAAGCTTGAAGAAGACTTGAGTGGTCTTAAGGTATTATGTTTAGCTAGTGTGAAGTAGTCTAAGGACATAGTTTGAAGTATAAAGACTGCAACTGCATTTTTGTTTGCCCGGATCCCACGGTTCCCTAAGTAGAGGGATCCGTCTAGTACAAAGTAAGGGATCCGTCTCATGCAAAAACAATACCTTCACAAAAGGTATGCAAAAGTTGCACAAGGCATCGTATTTCAAAGCTAGTGTTTTCTAAGAAGTTTGAAATATAATCGAGACATCAAACGTTAAATGTTTTATTTCATGAGAGAAATTACATTACAATGATAAAAGATGAAATCTAAGGATTGAGCCTATTTTGAAAAGAAACTAAGTTTCTTAAGCGTTTTCACTAGATGGATGATGAGTATTTGCCGATCTGGGATGAAGAAAGACTTGATGAGAGATGTGTTTAGAGGTTCCATCATCTTATTCACAGCACGATAACGAATTTGAAATTGAGGGTGGAAGTACATGATGTGATGATAAAGCGTGTCAAGAACATTCCATAAGGGATTAGTTTGTTCTTGTTGCCTTGAAGGTTTACAACCGCCTTGCGAAATAATAGGCGAGATTGTATGGTTGTTGTGTTAGCAAAAATACATTATGTGAGCACAACAAACGGGAAGGATTTCTCGGTTTCCCCTAAGACTCCAAACATTTTCATGTAGGATGAGTGCAAGAGGTTTATACTCATCTCGGATATCCCGTGTATACATAATATTTGGATCAGAGTAATAGGGTCGAGGTTTGCATAACGTGCGAGTCAACTTGACGGAAGAATTCCAATACAAACCTTGGACAGATTTTCTCGTTAATTCTGAGAAGGCATTCTAGTCTAATGGTTTTTGGGTCATGGGTCCTAGGCTTTGGGTCCTAGACTTTGCCCATGGGTTTTGGGTCATGGGTCATAGACTTTGGACCATGGGTATCCAAGTAGATACAATGTATCTACTAGATGCAATGCATCTAGTCTATGGGTCATGGGTTAGCTCAATGGGTCATGGATAATACCCATTATGACTTATGCATGATGTCATGCAATGGGTTATGGGTTATGCTCTATGGGTATGGGTCATGGACTTTGGGTTTTACCCAACTACATTCAATGTATTTAGTCAATGGGTCAAATACTTAAACTTCTACCCATTCCATTATCCATTACAATACATACTAATTATGTATATATCTACCCAATATGTAAACACTAGTTGTTGTACATATGCATTACTAAATCATAAAACATTATTACTTGTTTACTTGGTTTTATATGAAAGATGTAAGTGTGTCAAGAACTATTGACTCAAACTAATTACGTATTCTATTTGTTTCGTTAAAATGATTTTACGTTTGTTATCTACAAAACATTAGTAGACCGTAAAATCTAAATAAATGTTTTTACGGCTTATTTGTATTAACACATTTTTATACTTTTTCGTCAGTTTTTTACGTTTACGTCTGTTTTCTTACATTTTCATCCGTTTTTATACGTTTCCGGCATTTTTTTGCGTTTTCATCCATTTTCTAACGTTTTCATCCGTTTTAATACGTTTTTGCTCATTTTTATGCGTTTTCGTTTGTCTTCATACGTTTACGTTCGTTTTTACATGTTTTTGTTCGTATAAAAACGAACAGAAACGAAGCATATAAAAACGGACGCAAACATGTAAAAACGAACACAGACTTGTAAAAACGAACATAAATGTGACGTAAACGTTAAAAAATTGAACGAAAACGTATACAAACGAGCAAAAATGTTTTAAAACGAACATAAACGTATAAAAACGGATGAAAACGTAAAAAACATAAGAAAACAGAAAAAAAAAAACGTAAAAAAAACAGACGAAAGAGTATAAAAACTGACAAAAAAGTAAGAAAACGAATGAAAACGTATAAAAATGGACGAAAACATATAAAAACGGACGAAAACGTAAGAAACTTATAAAAAACGGACGAAAACGTATAAGAATGGATGAAAACGAAATTTGAAGTTATTTACTAACAACCATTAATATAAAAGGCTAGCGATGTAACGCTTAGCCTGACTGGATACATACAATAACACAAATTCAAAAGTTTTGTGTTGTAATGGAAAAAAAATAGTTGGCTACATACAATCCCAAAAGTGGTCAATTTCGATGCATTTTTTTAGCATTATCCCAATAATAAAAGTAGTTCTTGACACGCTGGCAGTCTACGTGTAACACTCGGACACGCTGGCATGGGATATGTTAGAAATCATACATACAATAACAAAATTTACCAAGTTTTGTGTTACAATGAAAAAAAATAGTTGAGTATACATAATCCTAAAAGATGTCAACTTCGATGCATTTTTTTAGTATTATCCCTATACTATAAGTCCTAATCTATCATATAAACACAAACTTTAACACTTTTAGCTGTTGAATCAAAGCTTATGAAAGTGCCAAAGAATGCTAAAAGACTTACTATTTTTGTGTTTTAATTCGTTTTTGTTCCTATATAACTTATCTATTAGACCTAAGATGTGATAAAATGAAAACTTTAAACATTTTAACTGCAAAAATTACATGTTTTTGACAAGAAAGTTCTCGGTATAAGTTTAAAAGTTATGATTTTAAAACAAATGAACACTTACTTACTTTTTCGACACCAAAAACAATCCATCATCATGTATAAGCTCTGATACCAATTGTAGGAACCCTTAGTATCAAGATCAAGCACATAAATGATAAGATGTTACACAAATTTAAAGAGAGAAAGCTAGAGAGAAAAGTAGAGAAAATGATGGAACTATTTCATATTTCAAAACACATACTACACCTTCATACTAGTTCTCATACCCTCTTCGCACTTGGAGAGGGTTTATATACTCACTGCTGGCGTATGAGTCATGTACATGGACTAATTTTCAAAATAACTATTACAACAAGTTAGTTCAATACAAAATTAAGATCACCACTTTCGATCCTAACACTATTTATTTTACTCACAAGCACACACTAGATATTAGTGTGGCATACCAGAGTCCCTTCTCAACTTGTTTTCCATATACATAAGCATCTCATGACACTGCTAGTCATACGAGGGTCTCTTGACTACACATTAGTCACAAGACGTTAAACTAACGAGTATATAACATAAACCTACATCCAAATCTTAAAATATTATAATATTTATAAAATGATATAGTGTTCTAACATACCATCTACCTTAATGTGTCTTTATTTTAGTAAACCTATATTTCATTGTTTGTCAAAAAATGATTTTTGGTTCTAAAATTCTTCCCGACTATCTGAACTTGACACGTGCGTGTGTACACACCACTCTATTCCTATGTTTTAGCTTATTATAAGATTATGTAGTAGCTATTCTCTTTCACTTTTTCTCAGCCACAAACCATATCCCTTTATCAAATAATATTAAAACACAATGGGTTTATTGCTTCTCTTGAAATTCTTTTTCTTGATTCTTTCTTTGAACCGAACCTTCACAAATACGAGAACAAACCTTTCTTTGAAACACTTTAATAAAGTGTCGTCTTAAAATCTTTTGATAAGGTGAAATGAATTTGGTTGTTCTTAATATGGATTTCGAAACAGGTAAGATTTCTTTTTCTTGTTCTTCTAGTACCGAATCACATAAACAAAAAAAATACAAACCTTGAATCTGGTTTTAAAACAGGTTCGTGTTAAAGGTTTGTTGTAATGGTTGTAAAAGATCGATGAAGGGTTGTAAAGTTCTTGAAAGATTCTTTTGTTAATTCGAAAAACCCGAGATCTTTACTTCTATGATGAATCAAAGTGATTTTGGATTGATACATATGTCACTTGTAGTTACAGTATCTTCATATGAATCAAGTGCCCCCATCTTCGTTCGTCGATCCGCCTTGTGATGTCGAGCCACTGATGTCGTCCGTCATCTTTGATTCGTTGCCCGCCATCGTCTCCCTTAATTATATTGAATTTTCAATCAACTTTCTGCTACTATGATATGTGTCCATAGATTTAATCTTTTGCATTAATGTTCATGTTCATCAATATGTCTTATTGATTTTTGTAAATTTAATCTTGGACTTTGATGTGAATTTTTGAGTTGGTGTTGCTAGTATGCTTATGTACATGGTGGTGGGGGTTGGGTGTGGAGGTTGAAGATGGAGATGTTTGGATTTAAGATGGGAAAGTGTATTGTTTGGATGTGTAAATGGTGAAAAAACTAAGATACCCTCGTAATTAACGAGCCATTTAACAACCCTTAGATTTTTGGACTAGCAACATGCAAAAATCCAAACGTTGGGGGAGTCTGCAGTATTTATCTGTAACGGTGACTAAACACGAAATCCGGCCAAACCACGGGGACTAACGGCATAGTATGATGATTCGAATATACACCGATGTTCCAAATTCCCAAAGCATACATGTTACTTTTGCTCATGATTTTACCTTACGACAGGTTGCCTCCCAGTCGACACTAAAACGGTCACATACTACATAGCGGATGTAATCTGTAAACGTGCAGATCTTGGTTATAATTATGGTGTCATTCGATACCCGAGGGCTTATCGACTTTATTCACGAGGTAAGGCATAAAAGCCTATTTGCAATATAGCCATTTCTCTCACTTGTATGATAATTAAATAAAGATGCCAATTTCTACCCATATAGGCTATTTCCGTGTTATTATTATCTCCAAGTGTAAAATGGGTAGATCAAAAAGTTAAACTAAAAGATAAATGGGCCAACTGAGTCGAACTTAGAAGTTGCTTAAAATGTATTTATAATGGATACACTTTCAAGTTGTATTATTCAAACATTTTGATTTTTATTGTAGTAATAGAGTTTTGTTTCTAGTCAATACAACCTCACCTAACGTGTACCAAGTTACCTTTTGACCGAAACCCACTGTGATATGTTGCCCAAACAACCAGTTTTCCAAATTCCAAGTCCATATTGTTGGCCATGTAAATTACCATCTGAATTAGTTAAAATTATAGGGCCGTTAAAAAAGTTAAAATTATAGGATAATCGGTAATAATTATGCATTGGCGGTTTGTAGGTTCAACGACTTATTCTGAGGTGAATGAGATTCGGCTCATGAAACCGAGAGAGAGTGGACTATGGAAACAAAACTTGTTCCCCAATCTTTGCAGCTTTTGAGTTGCTTCCTCCAGCAATTCAAGATCAATTGTTGCTTGAAAGAGATCCTCATGGAAATGTCCGTATATATATCATCTGTTAATATTTTACTAATTACTTTAATGTTGCTAAAATTGATAATATGAACTTGTTCCTACCGTAGGTTGCCAAAATAGAAACAGAGAAAATGCTTATTCAAATGGTTGAAAGTGAATTAGAACAGAGGAAGCAAGTGGGTCAATATACACGCCAATTTAAAGGGCAATCCCACTTTTTCGGGTACTTCGCAATTTTTTCATTTCTGCAATGTGATTTGATTGTTTCCATGTCTTGTTGAAAAATTCATGAAGATCTTGCATAAAAGTGGCAATATCTACTTACTAATGGGCCATATTCGGTTTACAATTTAACTCTAATGAGTATAATAATCAATTTATATATTGTTTTACAATCAACTGATCCATAAAGATTTATCAAAAGTTTTAATATCTTTGGACAATAAGAGTTTTAGTCACCTAACTCTACCCATTTCATCTGGTACCTGAAGTTACCTGTCTTGCTTGTTAGGTTGTTGTTACCCAACCGACCGACCCGCTCATGTTGGCGCCTCTTTATCTTATATTTTATTTAGGTAGAAGTTGTAATTACGGATTATGATGGTTTAGTTTGGGATCTTAATGCGAGGTACGAAGGAAGATGTGGTTTGCCCTCAAACTTTGATTCTTCATACTGCTATGCTTTGGGTTATGGTGCTGGAGCTCTGCTTCAAAGTGGAAAATTGGACTGATTTCATCAGTGAGTGTCTATATATTTATTTCTTTTGTAGGCTCTTAATCAATTGTTGTCTTTAAATTTTTACACTTGATCGCCAAGTATTTTGGATATATTGTCTCCATTGTGTACATTTTATAAGTCTTATTACCATGCTTGAAGGTTGGGAATTTGGCAGCACCAGTTGCAGAGTGGATGTTGGAGGAACTCCATTGACTTCACTAATGGATGTAGAGAGGAGACATGGTAAACTAATTAATCTTCTCACTACTATTATATCTTCAATATTTAGCCTGGTAAATTATGTAGGAGGATAAGAGAGTGATTTTCACAGCATCATATTTGGCTTGTTCTTTCAAGTGATCATTATTTTGTAAAATTTGAATATAAAGAAAAAATTGTTTGCAACAATGAGCAAGTGGGACATTCTTGATATGTAATTGCAGAAAAAGAGAACATTCAACTTGGCATTTATGCTTAAGTTTAGTGTGTTATCGCATTTTGCAAGAATTGAGTTTCGCTTGCAATGAAGTCCAAATATCGGAAATTTAAGTCACTAATATAAGTGGTAGTTTCTTGTATGAGTTAGTGACTACATGTAAATCCTTTGTACTAGATCTCAGTGTCATACGAATGTGTTTTGCAGGTAAATTCAAGCCTGTGATTAAGAAGGCAATGGTTGAGCTTGATGGCGAGTTCCTTAAATCCTATAATTTGTTTTCTAATACTGTATAGACTTTACCCAAAACATTTCTAACTTTAAATGTTGATAATTCCGGTGCACCATTCAAGAAATTTGCATCAAAGCGGAGGAGTGGGCCCTTCGAACAGATATATTAGTCTGGTATGTATTGGTTTTGCCGATATTGCTATTAGTCAAATTTGCTTTCTAGCTATTAACCTTAATTTTTCAAATCATTTTTTCCAGGCCCAATCCAGTTTATCGGACCATGGCTAATATCTCTAACCACACCTTATTATTGGAGCTTGGAGTTCAAGTCTAGTTACATCGCTCCATTTTGTAACACTCCCCACTGCATCTCTTGTGATCTAAATGTTGGACGGAATTCAATCAATTTTCCTATGAATTTGAACATGTTTTGGGAGATTTAATACAGTTGATTTCTGAGTTATGTTTTTGGTTTTAGTTATAAGAACATTTGGCCCTTTATGGTGGTCGTGTAATCCTGATCTTGCATAATCTTATTAATAAAACCAGATTTTATGTCTGCTGTCTTCCGGTTAGGGGTGTAAACGAGTCGAGAGTCGAACTTTGGCATAGCTCAACTTGACAATATTATGTTCGACTCGAGCTCGACTCGATAGCTGGATAAGCCTTCGTGAGTGAAGCTCGAGTTCGGCTGAAATTATGATTCGGCTCTGACTTGAAAAGCTTGATACATTTACAAAAAATTTATTACACTCGGTTTATTTACATATAAGGCTTTAAACTATACATATTATATAAGAGTAAACCACAAATTTTTAACCAACTAAAATTTAAATATAAGATAAAATTGAATTCGGTTCAAGCTAGATTTAAAAAAGAAGATTGATTTACGCACTCAACAAAATGATTGAGGCACTTTAAATTATGGTGTTTAGACATTTATACCCTCACATGGGTGAAAATGTAAGGGTCACAGTGAGTGTATACATATTCAAATACCATAATTTAGAGTGTCCAAATTATTTTATGGTATGTGCAATTCACCTCTCATTTAAAAAGCTTGATAGTTGATACATTTATAAATAAGGGAGAATTGCATATATACCCATTAAAACTTGAAAACTTGCATATTTCCCCAAAATACAAGTTTTTAATGCATGATGTACAATGCAAGTTAAGCATGTTTTAGGTATATATGCAAATATGCAAGTTTTAGTGGGTATATATGCAATTGACCTTATAAATAACTAATCACACGTGGTTTATTTAAATATAAGCCCTTAAACCATACATATCATATAAAGTAAACCGCAAAACCATATTTGTGGTTTGTTGAATTTGGCACTAATCATCTATTGCCGAAACTATTGGCAAATATCATCCTGATAGGCCAAACTCTAGCACATTACATCCTTATGCGACTTAAAAGACTATTTACCCTTAAGTTAATTTACAAAACATCCCCAAACTACTTGTACTTCTCATAAAAAAAGAGATTTTTTTTAAATAACTCGTTTCTACTAGTACTTTACGAAATTGAACATTGCACATACATTTTTTCAAAATGAACTTTTAAAATATTATCTGTTAGATTGATTAGTAGATTACTTTTTAACCATACACGTGTATGCCAACGAGTGTTGGGCGAGTCTTGAGCCTGGGTGAGGGCTGGGCGAAGTGTTGGGCGAGTCTTGAGGCTGGACGAGTGCTATACGTTCTATCAAGTTAAACATTGGACAAGCAAGGCTAGGCGAGTGCGCTAAATGCTGGGCGGATATATGCACTGTGGTTTTGGTTTTGAATCTGGATCGAATATATGTTGAGTGGTTGAGTTTTTTTCACTGTGAAAAAAGCTTTATGATGGTGTCTAGAAGAAAACTAGTAGCACTATCTTTTCCTCTAGCAGCACTAACTACTTAGTGTATTTTCTTTGAAGTTTCCAACATCAGCATTATACACTAGCAGTCTTAATCTTGAATAAGCAACATTAATCATGTAACCAAAGAATGAGAACAACACTTAGAGTATTTTCCATTAGTCACCATGAGCGGTCTTAACCATATTAGCATCAACAATATCTGAAAGTCTTTGAAACCCAAAAAAGTGTACATACATATTATAATCAGAAGATTTCACATAAACTTGAATCTAATTAATCGAAACTTAATTTTAATCGGTAAAACTATTCAATCCCTCTTCTAGTTTTCCACACTACCGACTAATTTCTTTTGCTACCGAGAAAAAGTACAAAGTGTACCTTTTTCACTAAAAACGATCTAAAATACATTTTTTTTGTTCTTTTATTGATATTTCCACACTAGATCTATACTATAGGAATAATGCTAAAAAAATGCATCGAAGTTGACACCTTTTGGGATTGTATATACCCAACTATTTTTTTTCATTGTAACACAAAACTTGGTAATTTTTGTTATTGTATGTATGATTTCCAACGTGTCCCATGCCAGCGTGTCCGAGTGTTACACGTAGACTGCCAGCGTGTTAATAACTACTTTTTTTTATTGGGATAATGCTAAAAAAATGCATCGAAGTTGACCACTTTTAAGATTGTGTGTAGCCAAGTATTTTTCTTTTTTCATTGTAACACAAAACTTTTGAATTTGTGTTATTGTATGTATCCAGTCAGGCCAAGCGTTACATCGTTAGTCCTTTATATTAACTACCGTTAGTAAATAACTAAAATTTCGCTTTCTTACATTTTATTAGTTTTCATCCGTCATTATACGCCGTCCGTTTTCTTACGCTTTCGTTTGTTTTATACACTTTCATCCGTTTTTTACATTTCGTTTGTTTTCTTACATTTTCATCAATTTTATCGTTTTTGTCCGTTTTAAACATTTTCGTCCATTTTCTTACTTTTTTCCGGTTTTATACGCCGCCGCGGTTTTATCGCTTTGTCCATTTTCACGTTTTTTATGTTTTCATCCATTTTGTGAAAAACTAGAAGGGGGGTTGAATAGTTTTACCTATTAAAACTAGGTTTTAAACTATTTAGATTGACTTATGTCAATCTATTTGTACGTGTGTGTTGGATGTTGATAGACAAGCGTATAGATAAATAAAAGCTAAGATAAAGAGAAAGAAGCACAAAACCACAACGCGAGTATTTATAGTGGTTCGGCTACAAGGAAACCTTCCTTGCCCTACTCCACTCCCCAAGTCACCTACTCGAGAGTTCGTAATCACTACATAACACTAACTCCTTATGGCGGAGAAGCCTTCACAACGCGCCTACTCTTTTTCCGGTACTAGGCTAGACATCGGGTTCTTCCACAAGGTAGAACCACACCTATCACAACGTCGCCTACACTTTATCCGGTACAAGGCTAGATACCGAGTTCCATTTCAAAGGAGGAACTACTACCCAACACTACACAACACCTATCCCTAAGGAGATCCACTCCTTATGAGAACATCAACAAGGATATCAATATCCTTTGACCCAATACAACTCTATCTTGTACATCGACACACCATATCGAATGTACACCTTAGGCACCTTTCACTAATGCCTTTGACTCGACTTCTAGGAACCCTTCACTAATGCCTTTTGACTCGACTTCTAGGCACCCTTCACTAATGCCTTTTGACTTGACTTCTAAGCACCATACACTAATGCTTTCAACATGGACGTTCGACACCTTTCACTAATGCCTTTACTTTGACTCTTCGACACTTTTCACTAATGTCTTCGTCTTGACCCTTTAGACATATTTCACTAATGTCTTCGACACTACACTTCTAATGAGAAAGAGAGAACTATCAACAAGATACTATTTGTAATCTTGATGATGACGGCTAGGTAACCCATGGACTTGAGCTTGCTCGACTTCAAGAGGTGGTGATCTCGCCTTTAAGAGGAACCTAGAGAATCACACAAACACAAACTACATACGAAGATCACTTGGATCGTGGTTAAAGAGTTTTCAACTCAAAGAGAAAATATATGTGAAAGGGTGAGTTACAATGAAGAAGTGGCTCACTATTTATAGAGGAAAATGTGATATCGTCCACGGATCCCACGGATCCCTTACTTGAGGATCCGTCCGATTGTAAACCTGGGGAACCGTGGGGACGCCTCTTGCCCATGGGTTTTGGGTCATGGGTCATGGGTCATGGGTCCTAGACTTTGGACCATGGGTATCCAAGTAGATACAATGTATCTACTAGATGCAATGCATCTAGTCCATGGGTCATGGGCTAGCTCCATGTGTCATGGATAATACCCATTATGACTTATGCATGATGTCATGCAATGGGTTATGGGTTATGATCCATGGGTATGGGTCATGGACTTTGGGTTTCACCCAACTACATTCAATGTATTTAGTCAGTGGGTCAAATACTTAAACTTCTACCCATTCCATTATCCATTACGATACATACTAATTATGTATATATCTACCCAATATGTAAACACTAGTTGTTGTACATATGCATTACTAAATCATAAAACATTATTACTTGTTTACTTGGTTTTATATGAAAGATGTAAGTGTGTCAGTAAACTATTGACTCAAACTAATTACGTATTCTATTTGTTTCGTTAAAATGATTTTACGTTTGTTATCGACAAACATTAGTAGATCGTAAAATATAAATAAACGTTTTACGGCTTATTTGTATTAACAATCTCCCTTTTGTTGATTACAAAACATAAAATTATTTGAAGGAAAACTAAAATTGTAAAAGTTTGAATTGAGTTTTACTCTCTTCTCCCCCTTTTTGTCGAAACAAAAAGAGCGTCGAAAAGAAACTAACACCTTGTTTTAAGAACAACATGTAAAAACAAGGAAAATAAAAATATATAGAGCAAGTGACGGGAAGTGTTCTCGTCTTAGCTCCCCCTTGACGAGTCCATCCCTTTGTGAGGGCGTCAAGTAAGAAGAAATACTAAACTCGTGTATTGCAACTATGTTTGCAAATGGTTTCGTCTTTGTGACGAATATGCTCCCCCTTGATGATTGCAACTTTGCAAAGGGACGTCATGTAACGTAATCCTAATGTGAAATATATTTCAAATGATCTTGCAATGTATCGCTTTGACATGAAACTCCCCTAGCTTTAGGGTATCGAAGTCTTCATGTGTATATTGAAAATCTACAAAACAAAGGTTAGAAAACAAGTATCTAATGCATAATTTCCTGCAAATAAGACTCAAGTTAGTAGTAAACAAGTCCTATGTTGCACGGATCCACGGTTCCTCCTCGAGGATCCGTCTAGGCAAAATAGAGGATCCGTCTGACTGTAAGCAAAATACAGCAATGGTGATGTAACAATCAAGCTTTCAACATGTTGACAATGATAACAAGGAGGGAACCGTGGCTCATTTATCAATGCATTACATTGATTTTCCTGTTATCATTAAGCTTTCAACATGTTGACAATGATAACAATCTTTGTCATGGCTCGGAAGTGGTGGTGGTAGAAAGGAAATGGCTTGATGTGGAGGATCAAGTGAAGAGGGTTAAGGATCCTCAAAAGAAGGAAGGATTTGCGGAGGCACATTCGATGATGGCTCAACTACGAATGATGGTGGAGGTAGAGAGGTGTCAACTTCCATGTGGTCGGGTGGTTGACTTTGATGATTCTTCATAATCCAAAATGGACTATTTGAGGGTGACGGAGAAAAGGATGCTGGGGCTAGTGTTGATTCAACACCTTGATTTTGTTGCGCTATTTTTTCCATAGAGAATGTTGGCAATGGTGGAGGATGAGATGGCCAAGGAGGCAAGTCCTCTAGATTGTAGAGGTGTGGTGATGACAGTGGAGTGGTGAATGATATGGCTCTAGGCACTAAGGGTGATGGTTTAGTAGAAATAGGAGTGTTTGGTTTAGGGGATATAGTGGCGTTTGGCATTGGTAGTTTTGTGGGAACAATCCTTTTGGGGATTGGTTTGATAGGTGGAGGGGAGATCCTACCATTTGTGGATTTAACGGGAGATGATTCGGTTGAAGAAATTTCGTGAACAACACGAGCAAGTTTCTTGGGTGGTCCTTTGGTGCATGAGTTACCACTAGGAGCTTTTCTCATGATGAGATGATAAAGGAGAATTAAGGTTATAAGGTTTCTAGATACGAGAATGAGGATGTAGATGATGACTTTAGAAGTCTTCACAAGATGGATTATAAGGGAAAGGATTTGCAAGTGCATTCAAGACTTAGGCCACTAAGATCCTTAGGAATGTGAAGATTTGCATGCACAAGAGTCATCTTGAGTTGCACCGATCTAGGAGTTTAATTAAAACAAGTTGAAGTGTTCAAGTTAGCAAGAAAAGCTTAAAATGATTGTTTTAGCTAGAGTTTTTGGTGAATCTGTCACCCGGATCCCACGGTTCCTCCAATGAGGGATCCGTCTAGGCTAATCCTAGGGATCCGGCTCTCAAAGACTAAGAAAGGAGAAAATGATGTTTGTAAGATCTAATACCTATACCTCTTGAGTGTTTGGTCTTCTTAAGTGTCTTAAATGAAATGGTACTTAAATGATCAAGGGCAATGAGTGATGTAGCTAATGATTGCCTTTTATGAAAGAAAGTGGAACTTTATGAGTACCAATGAATGACCAAAGAGGACACTAGATAATTAGAGAGTGTCAAGTGGAGCTAAATGATTCTAGAGACCAGATAGTAACTTAAGATAATTTTGGAAAATATCTTAAACGTTATAAGAAATGGAAAAACTAGTATTTGATCCATTTTGAGGTAGGGATGACTATAATCGATTTGCTAAAATTGAGAAATTTAGAAAACTAGATGTGTTGACATGTGAGGGATGATGTGTGAGTATAGGAGCAGAAGGATTATGAGTTTTTGTGAAATGATAAATTAAAAAGCACTTTGAGTGTGATCCTAAATGAGCTATGAGTGAGTGTGAAGCTTACTAAGCTTGAAGAAGACTTGAGTGGTCTTAAGGTATTATGTTTAGCTAGTGTGAAGTAGTCTAAGGACATAGTTTGAAGTATAAAGATCAGAATCGCATTTTGTTTGCCGGATCCCACGGTTCCCTAAGTAGAGGATCCGTCTAGTACAAAGTAAGGGATCCGTCTCATGCAAAACAATACCTTCACAAAAGGTATGCAAAGTTGCACAAGGCATCGATTTCAAAGCTAGTGTTTTCTAAGAAGTTTGAAATATAATCGAGACATCAAACGTTAAATGTTTTATTTCATGAGAGAAATTACATTACAATGATAAAAGATGAAATCTAAGGATTGAGCCTATTTTGAAAAGAAACTAAGTTTCTTAAGCGTTTTCACTAGATGGATGATGAGTATTTGCCGATTGTGGATGAAGAAAGACTTGATGAGAGATGTGTTTAGAGGTTCCATCATCTTATTCACGAGCACGTACAACGGAATTTGAAATTGAGGGTGGAAGTACATGATGTGATGATAAAGGCGTGTCAAGAACATTCCATAAGGGATTAGTTTGTTCTTGTTGCCTTGAAGGTTTACAACCGCCTTGCGAAATAATAGGCGAGATTGTATGGTTGTTGTGTTAGCAAACAATACATTATGTGAGCACAACAAACGGGAAGGATTTCTCGGTTTCCCCTAAGACTCCAAACATTTTCATGTAGGATGAGTGCAAGAGGTTTATACTCATCTCGGATATCCCTTGTATACATAATATTTGGATCAGAGTAATAGGGTCGAGGTTTGCATAACGTGCGAGTCAACTTGACGGAAGAATTCCAATACAAACCTTGGACAGATTTTCTCGTTAATTCTGAGAAGGCATTCTAGTCTAATGGTTTTTGGGTCAAGGGTCCTAGACTTGGGTCCTAGACTTTGCCCATGGGTTTTGGGTCATGGGTCATAGACTTTGGACCATGGGTATCCAAGTAGATACAATGTATCTACTAGATGCAATGCATCTAGTCTATGGGTCATGGGTTAGCTCAATGGGTCATGGATAATACCCATTATGACTTATGCATGATGTCATGCAATGGGTTATGGGTTATGCTCTATGGGTATGGGTCATGGACTTTGGGTTTTACCCAACTACATTCAATGTATTTAGTCAATGGGTCAAATACTTAAACTTCTACCCATTCCATTATCCATTACAATACATACTAATTATGTATATATCTACCCAATATGTAAACACTAGTTGTTGTACATATGCATTACTAAATCATAAAAACATTATTACTTGTTTACTTGGTTTTATATGAAAGATGTAAGTGTGTCAAGAACTATTGACTCAAACTAATTACGATTCTATTTGTTTCGTTAAAATGATTTTACGTTTGTTATCTACAAAACATTAGTAGACCGTAAAATCTAAATAAATGTTTTACTGACTTATTTGTATTAACACATTTTATACTTTTTCGCCGCTTTTTACGCCACGTATGTTTTTACATTTTCATCCGTTTTTATACGTTTCCGGCATTTTTTTGCGTTTTCATCCATTTTCTAACGTTTTCATCCGTTTTAATACGTTTTTGCTCATTTTTATGCGTTTTCGTTTGTCTTCATACGTTTACGTTCGTTTTTACATGTTTTTGTTCGTATAAAAACGAACAGAAACGAAGCATATAAAAACGGACGCAAACATGTAAAAACGAACACAGACTTGTAAAAACGAACAAAAATGTGACGTAAACGTTAAAAAATTGAACGAAAACGTATACAAACGAGCAAAAATGTTTTAAAACGAACATAAACGTATAAAAACGGATGAAAACGTAAAAAACATAAGAAAACAGAAAAAAAACGAAAAAAAACAGACGAAAGCGTATAAAAACTGACAAAAAGTAAGAAAACGAATGAAAACGTTTAAAAACGGATGAAAACGTATAAAAATGGACGAAAACATATAAAAACGGACGAAAACGTAAGAAACTTATAAAAAACGGACGAAAACGTATAAGAATGGATGAAAACGAAATTTGAAGTTATTTACTAACAACCATTAATATAAAAGGCTAGCGATGTAACGCTTAGCCTGACTGGATACATACAATAACACAAATTCAAAAGTTTTGTGTTGTAATGGAAAAAAAATAGTTGGCTACATACAATCCCAAAAGTGGTCAATTTCGATGCATTTTTTTTAGCATTATCCCAATAATAAAAGTAGTTCTTGACACGCTGGCAGTCTACGTGTAACACTCGGACACGCTGGCATGGGATATGTTAGAAATCATACATACAATAACAAAATTTACCAAGTTTTGTGTTACAATGAAAAAAAAAATAGTTGAGTATACATAATCCTAAAAGATGTCAACTTCGATGCATTTTTTTAGTATTATCCCTATACTATAAGTCCTAATCTATCATATAAACACAAACTTTAACACTTTTAGCTGTTGAATCAAAGCTTATGAAAGTGCCAAAGAATGCTAAAAGACTTACTATTTTTGTGTTTTAATTGTTTTGTTCTATATAACTTATCTATTAGACCTAAGATGTGATAAAATGAAAACTTTAAACATTTTAACTCAAAAATTACATGTTTTTGACAAGAAAGTTCTCGGTATAAGTTTAAAAGTTATGATTTTAAAACAAATGAACACTTACTTACTTTTTCGACACCAAAACAATCCATCATCATGTATAAGCTCGATACCAATTGTAGGAACCCTTAGTATCAAGATCAAGCACATAAATGATAAGATGTTACACAAATTTAAAGAGAAAGCTAGAGAGAAAAGTAGAAAATGATGGAACTATTTCATATTTCAAAACACATACTACACCTTCATACTAGTTCTCATACCTCTTCGCACTTGAGAGGGTTTATATATACCACTTGGGCGTATGAGTCATGTACATGGACTAATTTTCAAAATAACTATTACAACTTAAGTTAGTTCAATACAAAATTAAGATCACCACTTTCGATCCTAACACTATTTATTTTACTCACAAGCACACACTAGATATTAGTGTGGCATACCAGAGTCCCTTCTCAACTTGTTTTCCATATACATAAGCATCTCATGACACTGCTAGTCATACGAGGGTCTCTTGACTACACATTAGTCACAAGACGTTAAACTAACGAGTATATAACATAAACCTACATCCAAACCTTAAAATATTATAATATTTATAAAATGATATAGTGTTCTAACATACCATCTACCTTAATGTGTCTTTATTTTAGTAAACCTATATTTCATTGTTTGTCAAAAAATGATTTTTGGTTCTAAAATTCTTCCCGACTATGTGAACTTGACACGTGCATGTGTACACACCACTCTATTCCTATGTTTTAGCTTATTATAAGATTATGCAGTAGCTAGCCTTGACGCTTACTAAATATACAATTTTAACATGATACGGCTATCTAAACCCATTAAGCTTAGTTTTATACGCCTAAAACACTAGAGAAACCTAGCGAACGTAACTGAACATAATAATAAAGTTGTAATTATTGAGTTGCAATCCTACAAATGAAATTAACTATGGTTAGAAGTCGAGATATGATTCAGTTAGATATATTTTCGAGTATCTGTTTGAGATACCAAAATAAAATAATAGTCCATATACTATTTCGGGTATATCAACGGAGGAGGCTTTGTAAAAATAAACAATAAAGAAATAAAATAGATGATGTTGAATTTTTTTTGCATGGGAGGAGCTTTGTAGATGACGTGGCAAAAATCTTTATAGGTACATATGGTTAGGATGCCCTCACATTAATATTTTCATGTAAAAAAGTAATTCCCAATGCCGTCTTTCACGGATTATGAGTCCTAATACCATCTTCTACTGTGTATGAGGGAGGTTGAGATGTAGATAGTCTTACCCCTACCTAATATAGAGAGACTACTTCTGGTTCTATCAAAGATAGAGAAATGCCTCCGACCTTGCAATGAGTAAGAATCAATCCCTTGACCTCTATTTCCTGAGTCAAGGGTGTTAACCACTTGGTTGCTATTTTACATAATATTTTATATATCGGGCAAAGTTTAGTTCTATGATCGAACTACGACGGTCAGGTTCATTGGTTCAATGATAGGACTATAGTATGCTCGATCAGCAGACTTCCTTGGAAGTGAACAAATGAAATGAGAATATTAGCTTAATACTAAAAAGGGTAGATAGCAATCAGGCTACACGCATGGCTTCATCTTATGTTTGTACGTTGGGCTTTGTTTGGGCCTGTTTTTATCCTTAAAAGCTATAAAAAGGATTCGAAGCATAAAAAGGGCTATGACGTATGAACTAAACTGGCGGGATGAAGCATAAAAAGGGCTATGAAGTATTACTACTGCGAAGGAAGTACTGGTGGGATGCTCACACGTTCTGATAGGCACCCACGTTTTGGCCGTAAGCATTGCTCTTTCAAATTAACATTCGTAGAACCCTTTCTCAATATTTTAACCAGTGAAACGCCTACATTTTAATGCTCATTTCCATTATAAATTTCTAAATAATCAAAGAAGGTCCTTGGATAAAATAAAAATACAAAAATATTGCACAATGATGTACAAATGCCTTACATAGGGTATGACCACTTATTAAATTAAGCAAAATATGCATCTACAAGCCTCCATCAAAAGGATATGTGATCTTTTAAATCTGCAGAAACAAGAATATGTAAATGAACATCCTCAAATCAGGTGCAGCACAGAATAATAATAGAACAAAATATATAAACTTGGTAATACCCATAATAACTTTTGTATTTACCTTCGCTCATTGAATGCACAACGCCCACTATTAAGTGCCGAATAACAGAACCAAAATACACAACTGCATAACTATTTATCAGGAACCTACTTTGGTGCTTTCACGCTCCAAGATTACATTCAAAATCTTCCCAGGAACATAAACTCTTTTCTTGACAATTTTGCCATCAAGATACTTGGATAACTTTTGATCAAGTGAAGCTAGTTTAAAAGCTTCATCTTCAGTACAGGTTACCTCAACTTGTACCGTGCCTCTTGTTTTGCCATTGATCTGAACTGGTAGTGTTACCGTGGTGTCTTTTAAGTATGCAGGATTAGCCTGGAGAATAAAATTGAGACTGAATCTGTTAGCTGATACTCATCTGTGGGAAATGAAGAAACAGATAAGAGACAGATACCTTTGGGAAAGGTTCGTATGAAATTGTAGTCGTATGTCCTAACCGAAACCAAAGCTCCTCTGCCATGTGTGGTGCGTATGGAGAAAGCAACAATACAAACGGTTCCACAATTGATTTTGGAAGTTTATCCCACTACAAAAGAGAAATATTTGTTAAAGTATGTGATCGAAATTGCTGTACAGAAGGGATTCGGACCAGTGAAACAATAGATGGTCAATTAAAGTGGTTTACAACTCTTGAATAATGGAAATATGTTTTACATTATTTGCTAATCCCTAACTACATAAGCTTTAACCCATTGACAGTAATATATAGAGCTGTCAATTTCAGCCCATTTACTTATAAATGGACAGAACCAGATTGTGTACTATCTTAAAGTAGTCAAACAGAAAATTGCTAAAACGCAAACGGGCAAACAAGTTGAATGTCACCCAGTCTATTTCATATTTTTGGGTAAAGGGGATTACCCCGGTAAAATATATATTAATCACAGAAAGTTGAAGTACAATGGAATGTGGCTGAGATACCACATTAACCTCAAGCAACGCTTGAACTACCCAGTCTATTTTATATGCATACAAAGTCCTAAGTTTTTATTCAAGAGTTGATTTATTATTGTAACGATCTTTTTATGTGATCATAGCTAATGCATTATTTATAAATGAATGTAAAAACGGATAAAAAGGGTCCAGCAGAGCAACATAGTCCGTTTCAACCTGCGCTATAAATTGACCAAACCCTAAACCCTATTCTAAGCTATTACCCAACCCTACCAACCCGCCCATCTTAACTCATAAAACTGACTACCAAGCTGAGCCTTTTTACCACCATGCTCATATTGGCAGTCTGTACCAGCAATATTGTGAAATTTATCTTTTTACCACCAGTCTTGTATCCTTTAGAAAAACATAAGTTCACTACCCACGAGTCCGTAGGAACTGAGCTCATAAGCACCAGTTCATCTACTCTCAGTAGAGCATAACAAGCCAGCCAAAACATTCACAAGCCAGCCAAAGTTCAAGCTTATGAAACCAATACCAAATGAGCCAAGACCCAACTGAGTCTAGCCAAAGTTTTCAAGCATGAGCCTAACAACTTTGTCACAAGCAAAGCCTTGCTCCAATTCACTACAGAAATACTATATGGGTGGTGAAATTATGTTTAGGCCAAAGGCTCTCACTGTGTTAGCCAGATTAAGAAAAGTAGGATGAGACCTTATAGGCAGAATTAACAAACTCCATCATTGCAGATATCCCAGTATTGAACCGTGTTGCTTCAATTTCATCAGTCACCTGCAGCATTCAAAAATACCAAGTTAAAGGCGTGTGCATAACAATTTTAGCTAGAGGTGGAAAAATGAGCAGGTTGTGTAGACGGGAAATGGGTCAAAACAGATTTGAGATAATGTAGTTTTTAACAGTTCGCGAACACTTTAGACCATTTTTTCAACTAATTAAGAACTAATATGCTAAAATGATTACATGAACAATCTAAATTCGAGAATAATACACATTGGAGGTTGTGTGCATAGTTAATAAACTTTCAGTGATGTTCTGTTCGGCCCATTCGAAGTATACACGTCTGAGATAAAACATAACTCAATTCAGCCCCTTAAGTAAACGAGCAAAAATTTCCACCGCTATTTTCAATCAGATCAAGTTTGGTTAGTAACCTTCTCAATACATCTATGTAAAGATTTAAGTTGCTCAAGAGACGGGCTTTCATCAACTGCCACTGTTTGATTTCCATACGTTCCATCAGACAATGGTGAACCAACAATCAATCTCCAAGATCTCCCTAAAAATCGATGTACTCCTTCAATGCCACTAGTATTCCATGTTTTTGAGTCCCTGAAAATGTAATGTCAATGAAGTCAAGAAAATTAAAACAAACATAAATATGTTTCAAAAGCGAAAATCAAGACCAACTGGCTACCTCAAAGGCCCCATGAACATTTCATATAGTCTAAGAGAGTCCGCACCATACTCTGATACAACATCGTCAGGATTAATGACGTTTCCCCGACTTTTACTCATCTTGTGTGCCCGAGCTATCAACCGGATACTAGGATTATCTTTCAATACGAACGAGTTACTAGATTTAGTAACCTACATAAACAAGGTTTATATATGAATTAGCATAATCAGAAGAAAGACAGTAACTTGGCATTTGCAGTAACATCAGATATTTAGGTGGAGGAAGTTATATTAATTCTGGAAGATCTAAAATACCATGCTATGTTCCATAGACCTATTTTTATTGTGTAAGCTCATTTGTAATGATTATAACAGGAAAGGGGGTAATGTTAACATGAAAGTTTTCAAGAATGGGAAATGTTGCAGTTTAGATGATGAGATGGAAAACATTTCACCGTGAAATAATGTTGTGATTTTTCGAACACCTAAAAAACTCCATGAAGTAAATTTTAATAGCATCATTGATGTTAGGGTGTGTCCGTGTGTGCGCGTTTGCCATTCCAAACAAAATGACTAAATATGCAAGTGTAACACCTAAACTTTCAAAATGAGATATTGCAACTTTAAAATAAAAGGTGGAATAAGAAGAGCATGCATTTTCCTCCGGAATCCTTTCTTGCTTAAGCTCTCCCAATGCATCAACAGAATCTGCAGACACAAAATTTCCATCGTGGTCTTTGCAAGCCATATACTGTACCTGTAATTCATCTCGTTTAGAACCAACAAACACTGAGAGTCAATACTGGGACCAAGTAGGTTATGCTTACTTCTCCGAGAATAATTCCTTGGTTTATGACACATTTAAACGGTTCTTTTGTCGACACAACACCAATATCATAAAGAACCTGAATGATTAATGCAAAGAAGTCAGCAATGCAACGATAAAAGGATGTTGCATCCTTCCCCTTGAATATTTTTATAAGTTTGATTTAGCACACAATTTTTAGAATTAGTTTTGCCTATTTGTAAAATATCTGAAATAACTGAAATCCTGAATAAGAAATAAAGAAACACTGAAACCAGATCAATATTAATAGGGAGGTGATTTGCACACTCACACTTTTGATTGGGACACTCAACTGTACAAGCAGTTAAAGCACACTGTAAGCATTGTACAAGTATGTAAGGCATACAATTGAGTGTCCCAATCAAAAGTGTGAGTGCAAATCAATTCCCATATTAATATGCATATTTGTTCCCATCTGTACTTTCAACAAAACAGTGTTACAAGGGAAAACATAGTAGATTCTCTTTTACAGACCTTGTGCCAAAATCTTGAGTAGAGCAAGTGAAGAACAGCATGTTCAGCACCACCAACATACACATCAACTGGACCCCAGTACCTGCAGATTTCCAAGGATAAAAAAGTGTTCATTGCATTATAGAATAGTTTTTGTTAAAAATGCAAATCAATCTTACATCTCTTTTTTCTTGTCAACCAACTGTATTGAGTTTGTAGGATCCATAAATCTTAAATAGTACCTGTACATAGGCAGAAGAACTGAAGGTTAATGTTGTCATTTGCAGCTTTTTAGAGATGTAAGTTAAAGATGGAGTCACATTTAAACAAAAGGCTCTCATGTAAATGGTTTGACTATTAGCCAAAAACAATAAAAACAAAACTTTTATAGACACCAAAAAGTGAGAGATTTGTATGGACCAACATCAACGGTACAATACTTGGTAGCATAAAAAATAGGCGAATAAGTAACATTACCTTTTATCATTCAAAATTATTAAATTTTGTGATGATCAATTTACAATTCTTTTTTGTCAGGATACTTTAGTCAAACATCTTTACAAACTTGATTAATTTATGAGTATTTCAGAAGTTATGATTCGTACTTGTCATAGCAATAAAGATGATGGCATTACCAGCAAGAACCAGCCCATTGCGGCATAGTATTTGTTTCACGCCTAGCTGGCTTTCCAGAAGTAGAATCGACAGTCTTAACCTGAAAACCAGCAAAAAATTAACTTATGTCTATCAGAGTAGAAAACAAGTAGATGCATGAGTAACCATGAACCTTTCATGGAAACAAAAGATAGATTGGCCTATCAAAAACCTATATTTATATGCATCGAGTAGATTGTTCCATTAATTATAGGGTGTAATCAAATAGCTTTGGGAAAGATAAACAAATAATGCTTTGCAGCTTCGTGGGTCGAATAGCTACTTATCCAATTGTTGCATATCTTCTTCTTATGAAGATGTTCTCTTCCATCTACGTATCATTGCTACTATATAGACTGCAAATGTAGGAAAACTGTTGACCTACATACTCAATTTTTCTGTTTTCTTAGATAGAGCCGATATCGAGATTAAGATACCGAAGATTCAATGACCTGAACAAATATGTGCTAAATCTTTATACAAAAAGTAAACAAAACAACATAAATAGAAGGGGTACCCAAGATACTGCTTTTGTAAGTGGAGGATCCCCTGTGCCGGTTGGAGTGAAATCATCTAGCTCAGGGAGGGTAAGAGGAAGTTCAGTTTCAGGAATCGGGACAGTTTCACCATTGTCATCCAAGAATACAACAGGAATTGGTTCTCCCCAATAACGTTGCCTAGCAAACAGCCAATCTCTCAATTTGTAATTTACCTGAAAGAATGGAACTTGCACATAAGTTCCACAACGAGCACCTTGAAACATTCTCACAAGTTAGTAACTACAGTTCACTTCATCTGTCCCATGAGCAGGCCCAACCATTTAGTTTTAGGAATAATGATCTTCTATTCTTGTAATTACTACAGTGGCCAACTGTGGTTGTATGGAAACTTCTCTAATGTCACACTTTACATGGGAGTAAAGTATGTAATTACAGTAATACCTATGTTTGTAAATAGCTTATGGAAAAATATTTGACTAATAAAGCTAAATTAAAAAAAAAAAAAAACACACACACACACACACAAAAACAAAACAAAACAAAAACAAAAAATTCTTAGGTCTAATACTTTATATGAAAAGTCAAACATAGACAATATTTTTCTCTGATAAAAATATACTTTGCATGCTGATAGGAATTCCTGTTGACTCTCAATGATCAACATGTGTCTCGTTATTGGAAAGGGAGTGCTTAGTAACAAAACAAAATAGCATAAAATAAAACATGTAGCAATAGAATACCTTTCTATTCCCATTTCCGGTCTTCTCAACCCATTCGATGACTTTAACAGCAGCTTCTTTACTATGTAACCCGTTGATGTTGAGCCCCAATGCTGAACTTGAAGAATTTATAACGACACCTTCACCAGCATAAGGCTTTTCAAAATCATTGGAACATTCATCTGAGGTTACCACCCAATGAATCGGGATATTATACTTTAAGGCGAACTCATGATCGCGTGTATCATGTGCAGGTACAGCCATTATTGCTCCAGTACCATAGCTGCAAAAAGGCATTGATCAACCCAAAAAAAAGGTATTATAGAAAAAGTATATAAATACAAAGAAAACCCCACCTTCCTAAAACATAATCAGCGATCCATATTGGGATAGCTTCTCCATTAACTGGATTTTTAGCATAGCAACCACTAAAGACTCCTGATTTCTCCTTTTGAAGCTCAGTTCGTTCAAGATCACTCTTTCTAGAAGCTACCTCTTTGTATTCTTCAACCTGTGTATAAAGATAAATTAACCGCTGAGATTTAACCAGGTATGACGAAATTATATGACACAAATGAAAACGAGAGATGAGTGTACAATATTGTGTTGGGCCTCCGAAACTACAGATGACAACAAGGGATGCTCTGGTGCTAAAACCAAATAGCTGCGCCATAAGACCAATAAATAAGAATATTTATACTGATATTCAATAAAATGAACAAACATTGAGAACAAGGAGCACAAAGATAATACGTTACTCCAAATATGGTATCTGGTCTTGTCGTATAAACAACAATTTCCGAATCTGTTTCTTGACCATCTCTACCCAAAACACAAAATTCCACCTCTGCCCCTTCTGATTTTCCTATCCAATTTCTCTGCATTTCCTTAATACTCTCAGGCCAGTCAAGATCATCCAAATCATCAAGAAGACGGTCCGCATATGCAGTTATCTTGAGCATCCATTGCCGCATCGGCTGCTTGGTCATAAACAATGAACTGTAAAATTAAAAAACATCCAATATAGAGGCATAAGAAATTTTCAAAAGTCAAACGATGAAAAAATATTTCAACCAAGAGCACCATCATACCTTTCTAATAACTGGATGGCCACCACGCTCACTCACACCATCCACCACTTCTTCATTGGCCAACACAGTGCCAAGAGCAGGGCACCAATTGACCGGTACCTCAGCCTGAATAGTGCATGAAAAAACATGATAAGTATGTATAATTCCTTGTGAATAATAATCTTAAAAGGAAATTTTATCCTCACCTGATATGCTAGTCCTTTTTTCAGAAGCTGCAGAAAGATCCATTGTGTCCATTTGTAGTAGTCCGGTTCTGTGGTAGATATTTCACGGTCCCAGTCATATGAGAAGCCTAAAGATTTAAGCTGAAATCAAAAAATCATCAAAAAATGGACAAACATTAAGACTTTCAAAAGTTGAAAAAAAAAAAAAAAAAAAAAAAAAAAAACACACCCATAAAAAGAAAATCAAGTAAGTTAGATTTAGAAAGAAGAAGAAAAACATGAGAAATTGATATGTGTGTATGCATAATTGCATATAGGTTGATCCAGTAGGTCACAAATTGAAGTCAGAGAAACAGCCTCTTTGTATAATATGGTAAACATAAAGAGATCAGACCCACGAAAGTTTAGAGTGAATTACCTGTGTACGAAAGCGGTCGATGTTCCTTATGGTTGTTGTCTTTGGGTGAGTACCTGTCTGGACAACATCAAGCCCATTTTATAACATTTTTTTATAAACACAGCATATATTTGGGAATGATAGAAGCTGATGGTAAGTAATTAACATTTCACTTAAATAAATAACTCACCTCAATGGCGTATTGCTCAGCAGGCAACCCAAATGCATCCCATCCCATTGGATGCAGAACATTGAAACCTTGCATCCGTTTAAATCTAGCAAGTATGTCTGTGGCTGTGTATCCAAGAGGATGGCCAACATGTAAACCCGCTCCACTGCAACAAAAATAAGTAAACTGAAAACCTATATAACATTTATACAGATGATGATGATTCATTAAATTTGTGCAGATGATTTAGTATTCTACATATATCGCAAAATCGAGAGATTTTTAACATTGATTCAAAAAAATTTTACACATTTTGAATTTTTATCACATTAAAATGAGTTTTACACTTAAAACATGAATCAAAGTTAAAAATCTATCGTTTTTGAAAACCTTCTCAATCTTCTCAAAATAAAACCTTCTCAATCGATCCGGATTCTATATATATATATATATATATATATATATATATATATATATATATCTTCACTGCAACAAAGATAAGTAAACTGAAGACCTATATAACATTTAATGTAGAGCAGTCTAAATGAACTAAGCCCGCCCCTTCAGGGTTGTTTGAATTAAGCATTACAATTGTATAACTCGTACATAAGTGAACACTCCATCCTATGAATTCTGTAATGTTCGAATACATGTGTTAAACTGCCTATAAACTGTAACAAAATTCTCTTAACTTGCTACTTTTCCATAAAATTAACACATCTCTGTCTTCTTTTCATATAGCCTTTTTCATTCTCGCATCTACTATCTATGAACAAGTAAGCTTCAGTGACAGAGTGATCAAGAACATATAATCTTGTGAAACTAAACTAACAGTATCAATACTTTGTAATGATGACAACTGGCAATAGAGTAATTTCATAAAAAAAAAAAAAAAAACTATTGAGTAAATTGTGTTCATATTTTCATGGGATGTCTAGAATGTAAATTGCTTCATCCTACACGGTGTAAAGGACGGTTTTATCATATTCTGTGAATGTTGGCATAACTTATGCACATACGATAAACACAGGTACATGTAGAAATGCACAAAGAAACCTCTTTCACAGGACCCGATTCATGCACAAAACTTGATGCTTTATCTATTCTAGAGAGATAGTTATATTATCGGATAAAACCATTCCTTAAATGGTGGCAGGCACCCATAAATTCAGATATGCCAGAAGATGAGTAAAACCTCGGTTGTAAAATTTATCTTGGATAGAGATTGAACAAGATTTATTAAAACAAAAAGAAAAAGAAGTAATTACTTGTTATGGTGTTTAACATAGCTTATCAGTTTCATTATCCAAAATTTCATAAGATTGATACGGTCATATCCACTTATGCTCAGCTGCTGAAATGAGTGACAAAAGTCGACCTTTCTAATTTAATCTGCTACAGTATTATCTTACTGAGTTACTTTTAGAGTATTCATATAGAACCAAAGAAGCTTATTAATTTAAACAATTCCAGACTAGCTTATTAGGTCGCTAATACTTAATTACAGCGGTACCCCTTCTCACCTCCGTAACCTTTGTTTTTTTTTTTTTAAGTAGATTACATTTTTAGAAAACCAAACACCGCAGTTTAATCAAATTCCATGAGATTACAATTACAGCACATGACAAGACTAGAATTCTCTCAAAAACATTTTGCAGGAACCTAAGAATACATAATCCAAAAATGAAAATGAATATACCTTGGATAAGGAAACATATCAAGAACATAAAATTTAGGCTTAGACATATCAAGGTGTGGATCATCAGGTGTACGAAAAGTTCGATTTTCATCCCAATATCTCTGCCACCGTGGCTCTATTTCATGAAACGGATATGCCCTATTTTTAACAACTCCTTTTCCTGATTCTTCACTATTAATAATACTCACACAATTATACACTCTAGGATACTTTCCTGATAGATTGGTGAAGTGGTGACGTGGCAGAGAACGACGGCGGTGGTGGTAGTTGAGGGGAGGTTTTGGAGGAAGAAGCCATTGTTGAATTTGAATCATTTGTCTCAAGGAATGAATGAATGAATTGTGTGTGTTTGCGGATAAGTGGATGGATAATATATATTGGCGCTAAACGAATTTACTACTGTGTCCCAATTTTTGGTAATTTACGAAACAAGTATGAGCTGGCAGGGCGAGCCGGACAGGTTAATTAGAAGAGACTGAACCCAAAAAAATCAAAACCTGAAGATTTTAGATATCCTCCGTTAATCAAACTAAATCGCGTATATTGTATAATATACATGAATGTTGTCACTAAATATCCAAATATTATTGACTATATTTTACACTGCTTTTATTGTACTAGAAGGTATCAACACAATACGATCATAGATACTCGGTGACTATTTTTGTTGCGATAAAATGTTTATCATTTTAAACCTTTGTTAGGTCACTATATTATGAACACAAGTGTATAGATGTATGATAGAACAATAGATAAGGAGGGACGGTTGATTCAAGCACACGAAACAATATGAGAAAGGTTTAAGTTTAACATGAAAGAACCAACACCTCTCAAATAAGAGTTTACATAGTATTTATAAGCGAGGAACCAAGGCGATCCTCGCTTTGGGCTTTTGGCAGCTGCAGACATTTCGTGGTCTTTCTACATAAGCCTAGCTCTAATTACATACATAAAAGCCATAATTAAGCATCATATTACAAGTAAATGACTAAAACTTGATAATCCTAGTTACAAGTGATTCCAACAATCTCTCTCTAAGTGTTAGTGATGATGTAATAGTGGTTGTTTGACGTCTTCAAGCATTCTTCTTTCTTGTGAGTAGAGATGCTTTGACTCTTTTGAATTTATCAGCTTTGATGTTGTTGTATACTTTGTTCTTTGTTCTTTTGTGGATGTTGTGATTGTATTTTGTTGTCTGGCATTAGTCAGTTTTGTTGATCAGGTGTCTCCACGTCTTTCTCCACCATGCTCACAAGTCTTTTGACTTTGAATTTCAAATGTGATGTAGTTCTCAAGTCTGTAAACTTTGTAGATTCTTTGGCTTTGAAGAAGAATTGTATTGACTTTTGTGTTGCCTTTGATAATGATAGAACTTCATGTGTGGTGTTGTTGGCATGAGCATGTGGAGATCGGCACGGTCTTTCCTCCAAGGATTAATCATCAGTTCCTGCATGAATAGGTTAGTGATCATTGTGGACTTTTCATAAAGAATTGACCACTACGATTGTTTTACTGATGAATGTCTTGATTCCATTCACCTTGGTCGGGCGAATCAGCCGTCCTAATCCCGTTGAGGGACAGTTGACATTACATTGAAGATTCAAGTAATGACCCACATCTTCAGGACTCGATTCTTGAAAGGAATTTCCTTAGCGGGATTTCAAGCACTTACAAGTTCGAACTTCGAGGGTGTTAACAACATAGTGTGAAAACACATCTCTAATTCTTACAAAGGATGTTCCTGAACCTGGAGGCCCTCAGTAGGCTAACACGATATATCAAGTATACCTACGTTCGGTGAGTCACCGAGGTACACCAAAGCATCACTCACAATCGTAGACCGTTTGAGACACACTAAGCGTAACCCACAAGGAGTTATCGAAGTGACCTGCTGTCAGGGCTGTTTGATGTTGACCCTGGCAGGAGTTTCCATTCAATCATTGAGGATCACAATTGTGAATCCCCTCATGAATGTTCTCGGCAGATTGTTAAGATCTGCGAAGGACTCTAGAATGTCTCACTTGCGTTCTTAATGTTGAACGACAAGTGATGAAAAATCAAGTGTTCCTAAGAGATCTTTTGATGAATCTCGTGGCTCTAGACTCAATAGTGCGCTTTGATTTTCCTAAGCGGAGACTAGGGAGAGGGTCTCCTTCTTCAATACCAACAATCTCTAAGAGAAAGTTGATAGATTACGTAAAGTTCCCTGTGAGAATGAAACAAGCTCTTTTGAGAGAACTTGAGTGGCTAAGAAGGCTTAGTGCATTGCGTCACTGGGTCCATGACGACTTTGTCTTCAATACCGGTGTCATATTGTGACATCTAGTAGCATATGAATTGAACTCGGTGTCTGCCCTAAGTTGAATCATTTGGAGGGCTATTTCTTTTCACCCTTTTCTTTAACTTTTCTTTTTAATTCTTCAACTCCTTTTTTTTCCGATTCTCATTTTCTCCTTTTTCAACCATACTTAAGGACTTCTAAATACTAACTATTTGTGGTGTCCTTGGGTAGATCCCTCCGGCTTTGGCGGATCATAGGACGATCATTCCTAAACTTAGTCACCTTATAACTCCATGACTATCTTATGTTGCCATAAAACCATTTGCATGAAAATCTCTCAAAGTGTTTATGAATGAAAACATGTTTGTAACACTACGAGAGCTTTGTATTTTCATAAATACTCCCCCTCCACATGTGCTTATAAGTTTTGACTGAAATCTGCACAGTGAGAGTAGAGCGCTCATTTTTGAATTGATCGACTCAAGATAGACAATTCCCCGTGAGACAAGGTTACGTTGTATAGTTAAAGAGGTACATTGTCAGCTTTTAGGTGACAACTAGCTCTAATAACTACCTTGAAGATGTGAACAAACCTTGAAAAGGTTGTCAAACCCGTCAAAATTCATGTCTATCAAGAGTTTCTCGAATTGGTACAATCTACTAAGATAAATCTTGGAAGACAGTTCTTTTCGATTTATGACATTTTAGAACTCGTCTACTGTATTAGCCTATTCTGGTGTGACCACTTCTTAAGGAATAGTTCTACCGGTGGCATCCATTTTCTAGTGGGCATTATCGATTAGTTTATGACCAACGGTATCCAATAAAGCCTATTACTGCGAATATTCTTCCTGGGTTTCCATTGTTTCTAACTCTCTTCGCTTTTGCCTTTTAGCCTTTTTAGCATGAATTTTAGCATTAATAACATTAAGCGGACAATTAACATTATTAGGCGAACATTAACATCACATTCATGATTAGACGAATTCAAGCAATCATCGATTACAAGGTTTGCAAATAGTATGAATTAATTACGTCGCCTATGGCTAATACTAGAATCAACACGATTCGTTTTATTCGATTCAAACTTAAGGTTCCTAGATTGTTCTTCTCACTCTTCCGATTGCACATTCTTAGCTTGAGAGGTCCTATCATTCCTTGTATTGTCTTGAGACTTTGACTGCACTCCTTTAATGTCACCGATTACTCTGTAGAGAATGGGAACATTAGTTTGTTTTACTACTCTTTGCACCACTGTTTAGATGTCTTTGGGATCCGAACTACATCTTGGTGCACTAAGGTTCACTTTCTTAACATTAGAGGTGCTGAGATTAGTACTCCTAGAAACATTTGAGTTCACTTTCCTAGTATTGACGGATCTAAAATCAACTACTCACTGGGTGCACTCTCCTCACATTCAAACCATTGGGAATCGAGTGCATGTCATGTTTGGCCTTAGGCATTGAGCATGGAATCAAGGGTTAACTCTCTCACCTAATGTTTTTGGGCATATAGTGATCAAACATTCTAAGATTTCTTGAGATCGTTTGGCATATAGGCATGCATGTCCAATTGCATTATCATGAGGTTTCTCTGCTTATCCTCTTCAACAATCTCACGAGCATTCTAAGCAATCCTTAAGGGATGAGAAATATGTTTGAATGGCAAGTTTGTTGTTCCTTAGGTGAGGGGACATATGTCATGAGATAAAGTAGATTTATTCGAGTGAACCTTAGATACAACATTCTCCTCATTGATCATTGGCATTTTCCTTTTACACGACTCTTGATTCTCAATTTCCTTTTGCAATGAAGTTATTTGTTCGTTGTTTTTGTTACGAGTGACTTTAATTGATTCAAACAACTCATTGAAATGACGTTTAACCTTTTCATTCTCTTAGAAAACTTTCGTTTTCCTTTTGTAAAGCATTTACTAGGTTTTGAAGATGAAACGTTTGAGAATTCGAGAATCTAAAGAGGAGGCATTTGGGGCTGTCATATTGTTCGTTTGACCCTTTAATTGAGATTTGGGCTTTCAACTTTACGATCGTGTTGGGTGAGCTTGAATCTGTTCATCACGTTTGTTAATTGACGCATCAAACTCTGGAGCATCTGAAGATGTCTTGACATTTGAAGTTTTGACATTTTCTTTGAGATGTTGATATTTTAGTTGTAAATTAAAATACTCGACTTCTAGTTTAGAAAAGTGTTTAACCAACGTGTCATGATCATCCAGTTCAATTTTCTCATTAAGTTTAGAATTAGTTTTTCAAGCTCAATGACACGATCATGGGAGACTTTCGGGGCGCGAGATAGTTCATGAAATTTGGAAGCATTAATAGAGCAATTTGAAGCGGTGAAAAGACATCTTGAGCAACACATTCGATAATAAGATTCTCATTCAATGTATGGGTTCTTCCTCTCAATCTCATTATATTTTAGTGCGCTCATAATCACTAACCAAAGAACCATTGCATCAAATTCCTTTCCATACCCTTAATATCGACTTCTACCCCTTTTAAGACTCTCAAAGTGATCTTTTAGAAGTTTAAAGAAAGGCATGACCTCGATTAAATAACATTCTTTCATTTGTTCAAAACCTCTTTCACCTTGATTATACGGTGGGAGTGATCCTTTTCTTGCAAGTTTTTCAAAATCAACAAATAGTTGGAATATAACGTATTGGCTAATTAATGTCTTGCTTTTAGTGGCAATTGAATTCAAGGGTTAAGTCTTAGCATACTGACATTCTATTCACAATCCAACATATTTTGATCACATAATTTTTCTCCCCCTAAAAAATGGCATATTAACGTTATTTTGATGAAATTTTGATGAAATTTTGATTTAAAATATGACCATTTCGAGTTTTGCGTGGAAGATTTCCACAAAGAACTTTGATTTGAACAATTAGTATGCAAATACTCCCCCTCAACGAGTGATATTAACTTTTGAGGTTTTGGAAAACACGAGAGGGAATACTTGTTCTTTTGAGCAAAATTATGAAAATATTGAAAGATTCGATTAATTTTACTCAAAAGTAAGAAGCTTTCGTTCCTTTTATAAGGATTGTGGCACTGAAGCGTACCACATGGTCCTTTCTATACAAAGATCGGGTTGTACACTGCTATTTATGCACAAACCATAATGAATATAAATTAATAAATCAAATATTCAAAATCACAATCAAGTTAAGAGTACCCAAATGGTTTACACACGACCAGGAACTTTATCTGGACGTTGGTACGTCAAAATAGAGAAGCTCTGTCTTTCGCCCAGATAGCTTTCCAATCGTCTCATCTGATCCCTGTGAATCAACCTTTCATCCATCCTAGTGATAAACCGACGAACACCCTTGCGATCCTTCGAGTTCCATCTCTTTGCCTGAACCATACTCGTCTCAATGTTCTTTATACGATATGCCAGCCCATCACGAACCATCTTTAGCGTGGCGTCACAGAATTTATGGATTTCATCAAACGCCATGAAGCACGTATGATGATGCTCACTTCTGTAGACGATTCCAAACTTCGGTTTATGCAGAATTGTGTACTGAGGTTGTTGGTTGAGCTCGTTGAAGTGTAGGAGCGGTTTGGTGAGATTGATCTGTTTCTAGTATGATTCAACTTCGAGTTGCAAGTCTTCAACACGTTCTTGAATAACCTTGCTGCGGATGAAGATTAGAAGCACAATGATGTACTTGCGTTGAATTTCTTTTGAGAGTTGTCGCATCCTTCCTTGTACCTTTAGAAGATACATGTCTTCAATGTCATTGAGTGACAACTCCGAGAAGCCAGCTTCAGTGAATTCATACTCTTGTTCATCTTGTCTTTGACCTTGATCTTGGACAAGAATGATTAGTCCCACTTTGTTTCCAATGTGACCGACATCACAACAACTATTCTTTTGTCATTCTTCACCTCTTTTTTTACTTTCTTACTTTGCAGCTCCTGTAGTATAGCCTCCTCCTCTCTGGCCAATGATGAATACCAAATTTGGCATCAATGTCATACTCCACAACCTTGTCGACAAACAGGTTTGTGGCGTCTTCTTCAATGGCGATGTTGGTGGAGAATACTACAGCAGGGATGTTGAATGTTAGCGATGTAACATACTTCTTGCTGACACTGCTTCCGCGTTGAAGGAACTCTAAATCATTGTTGAAGAAGAAACGGAAGGGGATCCTCGGTTGTTCTGGTTTGCCAATTGTCGGTAAAGGTTTAGTCCAATCCATGTAGTAAGGTTCATTATCCTTTCTTGTATAGTCGATGTTTGATTCTGGGTTGAGCCAGTCAATATTGTTGGACATTGCACAGGCAATGTTGTCCAAGTGGTATTCCAGCTCAATTGCACTGCATGATATTTCTTTGAGCAGATTGAATGCATCGTTCTTGATTCTGCGGAGCTCCCGTTTCGTCATCTTCTTAACCTTGAATTCTTCTTGGATAATCTAAACCTGCTCCATAGTTCGACCATCTACTGGTTCTTGACCTTCAGGTAGTCTGGGTTGTGCCTCAACCATGTTACTGAACCATTCATACTCCTCAGTGTTGTCGTCATCTAACCAAGAGACGACTGACGATTTATTTTTCTTCGTTCTGGAGGACGACTCTGGTCGAGGTGATGGTCGGGGTGTTGGTTGACGTCGGGGCTCGGGAATGTCATGTTCCTCACCATCGGTATACGTGAAATGATCACCGGTTTTCTGCTATGGTTGTGGAGATTCTGCATCCCGAGGTTGATCAGATGATTGTTGTTTGGTAGCTTGTTGTGAGGGTGTGGTTGTTGTCCTAGTAGGTGGTGGCATGGATGATGACGACTCTCCGGTCTTCTTTTGTCTTTTTTCGTTCGGATCCTCATCCTTGTCCTCATCATCTCTCGGTCTCTTATCTTGACCAGCAGCTTCTTTGCAAGATGTTTTGAGTTGTCTTTCTAGAAGTAGATCATATAGCTTTACGTCATCTGGAGTGAAGGATGGAGTTCGAGTAGCCATTTTGTTTACTAATTATGCAATCAACTCATCTTCATAGACAGCTGGGGGCCTGACCGGTCTTGTCTGCATGACCACCGGTGTAGTAGCACTAACCTGCTGAACCAAATGTTTAACCGTGGGTTGGAGTTGCATCTTGAACATTTCTCGGGTGACATCAGGAACCTTGTCAAGGAGAAACCGATTAGTATAATTCCTTATTTGTGCATTCCTTTCACCTTGGACGTCCCTAGAGAGAAATGCCTTGACCGGTTCTCTTTCGCCTTGAAACGTGTCCATCTGGTCAGAAAGATTGATGACTACATCGGCCAGTGTGTTCATTCAAGATTCAATAAGATTTTGTTTGCGTTTTCGAGAATGAAGCACAACTTTCTGGATCTTTGCTATCGTACGAGATGCCCGCGTGTCGGCTTTCTTCTTGATGGATTTCGACGATGATTTAGTTGTTTCCTTTGTTGGTGGTGGTGATGAGTGTGAAGATGATTCGGGTTTGGAGGTGTCGAGGGGTGTTTCCGAAGATTGCTAGGGTTTATGAAAAGGATTATCAACGATATAGTTGTCAGCTTCCTCTTTTAACCTTTGTTCCTCAGCTCTAGCAGCTTCTTCTTCAACCTTTTTCTTCTTTAGTTCCTCTTAAGCTTCCAAAATGTAATCATCTGTAACTCTCTCATCTTTATCATGGTCGTCTTCTTTATAGTCGACCAACTCCTCATCCACATCTTGTAGTTTCTTCTCTACTAGTTTCTCTTCCTAAGAGACCGGTTTGGTTATGTCACTCGTGCCCTTACCGGGTTGATTAACCGAATCAGTAGCGGGTTTTGTTGAGAGGGTAGCACCACCTCTGGAACCACCTGGCCCTTCGGGTTGATTAACCGAGAAGGCAGCTGCTTGGTGTTCTAGTCTCTTCCGCTTCAATGTTTTTCTAAATTGTATTTCTTCATCCATAGAATCATACTTGTCATCATCAGATTCCTATTGTTCCAGAGGTTTCTTCCCTTTTTCAGACTTGGTCTTTTCATCAAGAGATTCGTACACATCAATGTCATGAAAGAGTTCCTCATAAGTAGGGTTGTCAAGCTTGTCCTCTTTCTTCTTATTGACAGTTGAGTCGTCAGCACGATCCTCACTGTAGACGACGACTTCCTCCGACTCAGTTTTCGAGTCATCATCTTGTTGAGATGACGACTTAGGTGAAGGTTCCTTTTTAACAACGTTGACTGGAATCTTCCTCTTAACTACCCTTGATGATTTCTTAGATTTAGATTGGGTACTTCTAGCACTTCTAGCTTTCCTTGCTCTGGTCTTGGGTTTTGGAGCAATAATCTCATCTAAGAACCCAACTTTCTTCACCTTGATAGCCTCTAGGTAGTATATGTACGATGTAGCTGCTTTAACCTTATTTGTGAGTAAGAACTCAGGGAGAACAACACCTTGTTTTTGGGTAGTTGTCCCTTTGAACCTAACTGACTTAAGAGTATGCTCTTTGATCATGGTGTGTTTGTTGGGGTCGTCAAGACGCTGGGAATGTCTTCATGTTTCCTAAGAATGTTATGAATGATCAGCTTAGTGAAACGGATGAAGGGAATCCTAGAACCTTGTTTCTTCAGATGCTGCATCATGTCTTCCCAGATGAGGCTAGCGTAGTCGATGTGATGCACTGGGAAGACCAAGCACCTGTTCTCTCTTCTGTGGTGCTGGATTGAGGGAAGTTAGCCTCTATGCAAGAGGGGCTACCACCAAAGCTCTAGAAGGCCCAACTGTTTCATCATCATCAGTGTCATGGTAGGAAGAGACAAAGCTTGGAATGGAGTTCAGATCAGAGCAGGTGTCTTCCACATGTGATGGTAGGGTAGGAAGTTCCTTAGATGAAGTACCCACAGGTGCTGGTGCTGGTGCTAGATTTGTGTTCATGAAGGTTAGTGTGGTGTGCAGGGGAGGAAAGTAGTTCTTCCATCCATCATTGGATGAAGAGCTAGATGATGAGTCAGATGAGATTTCAACAACATCAGGGTAATCATTGTATAGGACTCTGAGAAGTTTAAAGGTGTGTGATGGTTTCGGTTTGTGATTCAAAGGCTCTTTTTATAGGCAAAGTTCACTCAAATATCTTCACCAGCAACATTTAATGCGAGTAAATTTTAGTTGGTGAAGGAGTAAATATTAAAGATATTTTTACTCACAAGGGTTGACCATAAGAAGATATTTCACAAGGATTTTCTTTATCCATTTTTAGTTCTGGTCGTTAATATTGGTGGATTCATGGTTAAGTCTGGTGGTTTAATATGTTGCCATATTTTATGAGGTAACGATTATCTTTCTATACTTTGAACTTATTCACTTTCCAAAGATAAATATACTCCTCATAACTCTGTTTTCTTATACAAGTTATAAAACAGAGTCAGTCGTGATCATCTATTTTCCTTGTATCATCATGGTTTCCGTAGAATGGTGTGTAGATCAGTAATTTCTTGGAGTTGTGTACTAAGTTGTCTTCTAGAATTTCAGTCTTGGAACAAGATCTTGCTTCGAAAAAACAGGTGTTGGGAGCTAAGGTGAATCAGTTGGAAGAAGACATCCAGAACTTACAGGCCAGAGATGGTATTCTTAATGAATCGACTCAATCTCCAGAGTCTGTGAATAATCTTCATGATTCTTCCAAACATGAAGAAATCAAAGTTCATTACCTTGAAAGGGATGGTTCAAAATCTTGATCCAATAGTTGATTGGGAGATTTATTGGGATCAATTTGGAAAATCTTGGAAGGTCATCAGATACAGTGGAGAGTTTGATGTTCACAATCATCTTAAAGATTTAATAACATCTTATAATCGACAAGAGTTGGACACTTTGTGGAGTTTGGTTCAACAGAAGCTCAAGATTGCTAACAAGTCTGATGTTAAAGAGCAAGAACTTTATACAAAACTTCAAAGACTGTATGCACCTGATCCTACAGATGTATATTGGAATTTTCCATGTCAAGATTCTGGTGTGTCATGGAAATTTTATGATAAGTGTGATGTTCATCATTTGTCCACAAGAAGTGGAGTTGTTTTGTTCATGTTGGCAGAAGTAGAATATCTATTGTGTGCTGAAGTGCTTCAAGTAATGTTACTCTCAAAGCTTCAATATGAAAAAGAATCTGTGGCTGCTGAAAAGCTCATCAAAAGGATTTGTGATCAATTGTTGACCAAAATACTTGATCAGATTGAAGAAGAAACAGCAGTCAAATGAAGACGTATGAGGTAAAATTACGTGTTAGTTTAAAAAAAAATCTTGTATTCAACTCACCATATCTGTGTGGATGAAGAGTTGACTAGCCCACAAGATCATGGCTTGTGGTAAAGGCTGTGGAAAACCATGGCTAGTCCAAAAGGGTACAACTTTTGGTAAAGACTTAAAAAATCATTGATAGTCTTTGGTTTGCTAAAATCGATGGTTATCAATGTACCATGGTCTTATACACCTAAACATTGGCTACTCCAATAGTGATGGCTAATTGGTAAAGAGACATCAAATCCATTAAATTTTCTATGATTCACCTCTCACAGAAGTTAACACATTTGGAAGTGATGAGAATAGTATGAAACTTTCATGTTTTGATGTACAGATAGTCATAGTTGCTGAAAAGACCATGGAGTGCTAAGAGTTTGCTGATATGATGCTGCATAGAACTTATAATGAAGACAATCTCAAGGATGCAGCTTAAAGATAATTCCAAGATCCTCAGGCTCCTTAAAAGAACTTGAAGTTCACAAGTGAAGATCGAGTTAGGGGAGGATTGTTGGGAATTATATTTTGTAATGGTTAAGTCTAATTAAGTCTGGTAGCTGTAATAGTTAAGTCTGGTAGATCAAACTTAAGTCGGTTTTAGTTAAGTCTGCCAGTACTAAAGATGTTAAGTCGGGCAGAACAGAGTGTTGATGGTTAAGTCTGTTTATGTTCAAAACAGAATAGTTGTTAGAGTTATATTAGGAATAGATATGAACGTGTAGAGATATCTTAGGAGAAGATATCTTTACCCTTCTACAAGTTTGTTAGATAATTAGGGTTTTCTTGGTGTATAAAAGGAATCCTAAGGTGTTCGGTTAAGGCATGGGTTGTATGCATTAGCTTTCAAGCAAATTAATAGAAATTATGAAGTTAGTTTATATTGTTCTTCATACTTTGTGTGTTAAAATTCCGCATTAACACATCAAGCTTTTGCTAAAGAGTTCTTCATATAGTAAATTGAATCTATTCAAGTTTACTATTAGTCATTCATGGCTACTTAGATCCAGAAACTTTTGGACCTACATTCTTGACATCAACTCTTGAGTGAGTAGAAATGATGCCAGAAGCCTCGTCATACCCAATATTGACCAGGAATTCCAGAATCTCTGCTTCATTTGGTATGTTGACATAATCAGCAGGAGAGTTAATGTCTGGAAGTAGAAGAACTGCTCGGAGATCATCTACAAAAACCATGATCTCTTTTCTGTCAAGAGTCACTTTAACCACGTGATCGTCATCAGTCCTTTCCATCATGTACCATAACTGGTGTATATAGAATTCCGGAATAGAGGATGACTTTGTGAGCATGAACTTAAATGGATGATGCAGAAGGATGTCCACAACTATTCTGCAAGAGGATTCAGCACATGTGAAATTGTTGAAGTCGACTCGGAGATTGTTCTTGCCAATGATTCTGTCATAACCAGCTGGGAAAGTGTTTGCCATTGTGAGCTTAACTGGGGCATTGATGTTCTCTTGATTTGCAGCCATTGTGTGGGAATCTTTCTCTTTACCGCCCTCTTGGATATCTTAGACTTTGATTTGGTGGTACTTCCAGAACTTCCAGCTTTACTTGCCCTGGTCTTTGCCGCTGGAGTAGTAATCACTTCATCCATGAACGCAAAAGGAGGCTGAAGAAGAAACGACCAGGGCTGAAGAATGTTTGAAGAAGGAAACCGACAACTACATTGTCGACAATCCCTCACACAAACCCAAGCCATCTTCTGAAACACCTAAAGACACCTCCACCAAGCCTGAATCATCCTCACAATCATTACCTCCACCAACACAAGAAACAAAGAAATCAACAACAAAATTGGTTAAGAAGAAGGCTGACACGTGGATGTCTCATGTTAACTCCAAAATTCAGAAGGTTGTGCACCACTCACGGACACGAAAACAGAACCGTCTTCAAGAACAAGTAAACACACTATCCGAAGTGGTCACCGATCTTACGACACAGATGTCTACTTTTCAGAACCAAAGAGAAGCTATTTAAGAGTTCTTCTCTCAGGATGTTCAGGGACAAATGAATGAGCAAATCCAGAACTACACTTATACATTTCTCTCTAAAAAGGTTCTTGGAGTCACAAGAGAACTCTTCAAGAAGCAACTGCAACTCATGATCAAGCACATGATTAAGCAGGTCATCACTACTACACCGGTGGTTATAGAAACAAACCCGGTCAAGCCCCAGTCGTTTCCGAGGAATATTTGATTGCAGAATTAGTGACTAAAATTGCTGCTAGAGCTGCATCTTTCACCAAGGAAGATGACCAACTATATGATCTTCTTGTTGCTCGACAACTTCTTACATCATGCAAGGAAGATGCGGGGACTGATAAACGACCGAGGGACGATGAAGACAAAGACCCGGATCCCAATGCCAAAAGACAAAATAAATATGGTGGATCTTCATCAGCCATGCCACCACCACCAGCTAAGACAGCTCCCACCTCTACACAACAAAGTTCTCATCAACCACCATCTGATCCACCATAGGACTCAGAAACCACACCACCAATGGAGAAAACCGGTGATCATTTTACTTACACCGGTGGTGAGGATTATGAGATACCTGAGCCCCAACCGGAGCCTCAACCGGAACATCAACCTACGCCTCAACCATCACCAAGTCCTGAATCATCCTCTCGAAAGAAAGAAAAGAAACCTTATGTTGTCTCCTAGTTAGACAACGACATAGAGGAGTATGAATGGTTTAACAACTTGGTAGAGGCACAACCACCTCTCGATGAAGGTCAAGATATCGTGGATGGTCGCACTTTGGAACAGGTTCAAGTCCTAAAAGGTCAATTCAAAATCAAGAAGATGACCAAGAGGGAACTCCGCCGGATCAAGAATGATGCATTCAACTTACTAAATGAAAGATTCGGAAGTGCAATTGAGCTGGAATACCACTTGGAGAACATTGCCCGTGCAATGTCCAACAACATTGGTTGGCTCAATCCGGAGTCCAACATTGATTACTCTACAAAGGAACATGGACCCTACTACACTGACTGGACCAAGCCACTACCAAAGATTGGCAAACCCAAACAACCCAAGATCCCGTTTCGATTCTTCTTCAACAACGACCTAGAGTTTCTACAACACGGAAGCAACATAAGCAAGAAGTATACTACTTCCCTCACATTCAACATACTAGCTACCTCATTCTCCACCAACAAAGCTATCGAAGAAGACGCCACCAACTTGTTTGTCGTAAAAGTAGTGGAGTACAACAAAGATGCTCTGTTTGGAATTCATCACTGGCCAGAAAGGGGAAGGCTCTTCTACAGGAGCAAAAGAGTCGGTAAGTCAAACAAGAATGTGAAGCATGATCAAAGGAGAGTTTCTATCATGTCTGTCAAAACGGTTACCAAGTGGGATTACTCCTTCTTGACCAAGATAGTTGTTGTATGAGTTCTCCGAAGCTGACTTTCTTGAATTGTCTCCCAATAACATTGAAGACATGTATCTCCTCAAGGTACAAGGAAGGATGCGTCAGTTTTTGACAGATATTCAAATTAAGTACATTACTGCACTCCTAGTATTCATCCGAAGCAGAATTATCCAAGAACGTGTTGAAGATCTCCAGCTCGGGGTAGAAAGCTATTAGAAACAACTCAACCTCACCGCACCACTTCTACACTTTAATGAAGTCAACCAAGAACCACAGTACAAACTCTTCCACAAACCAAAATTTGGATTCATCTACCATAGTGAGAATCACCGTAATTGCTTCATGGCGTTCGATGAAATTTACAAGTTCTGTGATGACACTCTGAAGATGGTTCGCGATGGATTGGCTTATCGGTTAAAGGATATTGTGTTGGGTAAAAGCCAAAAGAAAATATGGAATTAAGAGGATCAAAAGGATGTTCGTCGATTTATCACGAGGATTGATGAAAGGTTGATTCATCGGGATCAGATGAGGAATCTGGAGAGCTACGTGGGAGGAAGAACAAGCTTTCTTATTTTGACGTTCCAACATCCTCAGAAAAGAGTTGGTGTTGTGTAATTATTTGGTACGCTTGAATATTCTTAACTGTGATTTTGTTTGTTTGATTGATTTATATATATACTATGGTTTGTACTCAAATAACATTGTACAACCAGTACTTTTCAAGAAAGGACCCTGTGGTACGCTTCAGTGCCACAATCCTTATAAAAGGAGCGAAAGCTTCTTACTTTTGAGTAAAATTAATCAAAATTTCAATATTTTCATAATTTTGGTCAAAAGAACAAGTATTCCCTCTCGTATTTCAAAACCTCAAAAGGTAATATTACTTGTTGAGGGGGATTATTTGCAAACTTAATTTGTTCAAACAAAAGTTCTTTGTGGAAATCTTCCCGTAAAACTCAGAATGGTCATATTTTAAACCAATATTTCATCAAAAATAACATCAATATGCCATTTTTGAGGTGGAGAAAAATATATGTGGTCAAAATATGTTGGATTGTAAATGGAATCTCTGTGTGCTAAGAATTAACCTATGAATTGAAGAGCTTTGAAATGTCAGAAACCGAAAAGACTTGTCTTCAGGACTTGTCTTAGTAGATCGTACCAATTCGAGAAACTCTTGATAAACATGAACTTTGACGGGTTTGAAAACCTTTTCAAGGTTTGTTCACATCTTCAAGGTAGTTATTAGAGCTAGTTGTCACCAAAAAGCTGACAATGGATCTCTTTAACTATACAACGTAACTGTGTGTCTCGCGGGAACTTGTCTATCAAGAGTCGATCAGTTCAAAAGTGCGTGCTCTACCCTTATAGTGCAGATTTAAGTCAAAACTCATATGCACATGTGAAGGGGGAGTATTTCGGAAAATACAAAACTCTCGAAGTGTTTCAAAACATGTTTCTATTCATAAACACTTTGAAAGATTTTCAAGTGAATGGTTTTATGGCAACATAGGATAGTCATGGAGTTATAAGGTGACTAAGTTTAGGAATAAACATCCTATGATCCACCAGAGCCGGAGGGATCTACCCAAGGACATCACCAATAGTTAATAAATAGAAGTCCGGAGAAAGAAAGAGTTTAAGAATTAAAAAGAAAAGTTACAGAAAAGGGTGAAAAGAAATAGACCTCCATATGATACAACTTAGGGCAGACACCGGGTTCAACTCATATACTACTGGTTGTCACAAGATGACACCGGTATTGAAGACAAAGTCGTCATGGACCCAGTGATGCAATGCACTAAACCTTCTAAGCCACTCAAGTTCTCTCAAAAGAGCTTGTTTCATTCTCACAGGAAACCCTACATAATCTATCGACTATCTCTTAGATATCGTTGGTATTGAAGAAGGAGACCCTCTCCCTAGTCTCCACTCAGGAAAACCAAAGCGCACTAATCAAGTCTAGAGCCACGAGATTCATTAAAAGATATCTTAGGAACACTTGATCTTTCATCACTTGTTGTTCAAAGAATAAGGACACAAGTGACACATTCTAGAGTCCTACGGATCCTCGCAATCTGCTGAGAACATTTATAAGGGGATTCACAATTGTGATCCTCAGTGATTGAATGGAAACTCCTGCTAGGGTCAACATCAAAGAGCCCTGATAGCAGGTCACTTCAGTAACTCCTTGTGGTTACGCTTAGTGTGTCTCAAATGATATACAATCGTGAGGTGATGCTTCAGTTTACCTCAACAACTCACCTAAACTGTAGATATACTTCGGTATATTGTGTTAGCCTACTTGAGGGCCTCCAGTTCAGGAACATCCTTTGTAAGAATTAGAGATGTGTTTTCACGCTATGCTGTTAACACCCTCGACATTCGAACTTGTAAGTGCTGAAAATCCTGCTAAGGAGATTCCTTTCCAGAATCGAGTCTTGAAGATGTAGGTCATTACTTGAATTTATTCAATGTAATGCCAACTGTCCCTCAACGTGATTAGGACAGCTGATTCGCCCGACCAATGTGAATGGAATCAAGACATTCATCACTAAAACAATCGTAGTGGTCATATCATTAAGAAAAGTCCACAATGACCGATTGGTATGTTTCACTAACATATTCATACATGTACTGATGATTGTTCTTTGGAGGAAAGACCGCACCAACTCCCCATGCTCATACCAACAACATCATGCATGAAGTTCTCTTATATTCAAAGGCAACATAAAAGTAAAGATGATTCTTCATCAATGTCAAAGAATTTACAAATTTGAAAGACTCGAGAACTACATCACATTTTGGAATTCAAAGTCAAGAAAAGTATGAGCATGGTGGAGAAAGACATGGAGACACCTAACCAAAGAAGTTGACGAATGGCGGACAACAACTTATGATGACCCCAACCACAAAGAACAATGAACAAAGTAAACAATGACGTCAATGTTAGGATTTAGAAAATCTTGTAGTTAAAGAGTCGGTCACCTCAAGTATATGTATTCGTTAGAAAGCTCGTAGTCGTAGTTATTTAGTGTTAGTAAGTAGTTTGTTAAGTAACACCGTGGAGGACGGACGGGTCTTTACCTACTGTATGCCTGATCCACAACCCGTAAGTGACGTGCTTTGTATGAACCTATAAACACCCTTTGCCTAGCAAGGCAAATGGTTAGATCTTTCATAATTCATTTTTCTTTGTCTCACTAAAGTTCCCAACTCTCTTCCACTTTCTCTCTCTAAACTTTATTTCATATGCTCCATATTTGTGTTTGATTGTGTGTTTATGAAAACCAATATGTTACAAATGGTATCAGAGCCAGGGTTTGATCATTCATCTTTCATGTTCTTTGATTTTTAGTGGTTTTCATAAGGTTGTTGGGTTTGAATGATTTTAGAGTAGTTTTCATCATTTGGATCATTTCTAGTGTTAAAGTTTGAATTTTGATAGTACTTTTGTGTTTAGAATCATTATAAGTGTTTAGGTTTTGTTTTGGAAGGCTTGAATCATCGTGGTTGGACCATTTTTAGATTGAAAAGTTTAAGTTTTTGAATGTTTCTATGATGCGGTTTGTCCCTCGAATGACTTTTCTTTGAAGCGGTTTGACAGCCAAATCAAGCGGTTTGTCTCAATTATTAAGCGGTTTGTCTCATTTCTTTGAAGCGGTTTGTCAAAGAAGCGGTTTGTCTATTGAGACAAAACGACAAGAAAGGACAAAGTAGTGGAAGTAGTGCGTGTACTTGTGTACTAAGCGATTTGTCAAGTTAAGCGGTTTGGTGTTAAGCGATTTGTAAGCATTAAGCGTAAATACTCATCATTTTGTCAACTTAAGCGATTTGTCTCTTAGCGATTTGTCAAGTAAGCGGTTTGAGTTTCTAAAATTGTCAAAAATAGTCCTTGAGTCAAAATTTGACACTTGTCAATTTCAGCCCACGAAACATCTTTAAGCAGGTCCACAATTTTGAAATTGCATAATTAGTCCTTGATTATTATAAACCTTTTATACACATTTGGACTTGTCAAATCCCAAGAAACCCCTGCCAATTACCCTTTTGGACCCCTGTCAATTGAATTTGAACCCCTCCCTTTTAATAATCCAAGTCAAACCAACTTTGACTCCTCTTTTTCCCTCCAGTCACGGGCTTCACCATCTCCGTCATTTCCCCCCCCTGCAACCTCTGCAAACACTCCACCATCATCACCCATGTCCCCCCTCCAAACACTACATCCAAGAAGCATTGATTACTTTTTGCTTATAGATAAGCTCAAACATAGGTACTGCTTTTACATTACATTCGTGACCTTTTTCTCTTAGCCACTTTTGTTTTGAGCTCTAGCTTCTTCATTACTAGTCCATATAAGCTGTAATTTTGCTGTTGGACTTATTGAATAAGCGGTTGAGTGGCTTAAACGTTTTGCTTATTGAGCAATTAGCGATTTGTCAACTATGTGATTTTTCATTATTTAATTCGGTTTTAATCATTTTAAATAGCTTTAATTGCAAATAATTGAGAAAAGCGGTTTGTCAATTTAAATTAGATTTAAATAGTATTAAATTCATAGTGCGATTTGTCTATCTAAGAGACTTGTCATTTCTTCATATTTTTAGGGTTAATATTGCTTTAGTTTCACATTTTATTTATGCGTCGTCGTAGTTTTTAATTTGTTATGTTTATTTAATATCTTTTATCTTTTAATTTCCTTTAATTTGCATTTAACGGTTTAGTTATAATCTTATCTCTTGATTTAGTAAAATTACCTTGAATGAATCTATTTCTGGTTTAATCAAAGAGTAGTAAAATCCGTGGAATCGGTAATCATGTCTACAATCACTTCTTCTCTTGATTTAGTTCTTGATGAATCTATTTCGTTTAATCAAGTCGGTAATCATACTACAATCACTTCTTCCGCTTGAGGATCCGATACTCGTCCTCCCATCTTTGGATAGAACCGACTATGACTCTTGGGCTCAAAGAATCGATTGTATTGCTTAGGAAAGGAAAATGGGGTTAACATCCTTATGTCAATTGATGAAGGACCATATCAAATTGAAACTACCGAGATATCCTTGAAAGCTGCTGGCGATGGTTCGGTTGTATTGGGATTGGATAGACCAAAGATGTATGATGAGCTTGATGATAAGGAGAAGAAGAGATACAATGCGGACATCGAGCTTCAAACATTATACTTTAAGGTTTACCTAAGGACATTTACAAGTTGATCAATCACAAAGCGAAGCTAAAGCGATGCAGGATAATGTTAAGATGCTTCTCTCTAGTTGAAGCCGACTAAGGAAGATAGGAGTCTCATTTGTATGATGACTTTGAGAACTTTAAAATGAAACCAGGGGAAAGTGTTACTGAATATTATGTGAGATTCCACAAGCTTGTGAATGATATGAGGAATATCAAAATGACAATGCCAAATATCCAACTAAATTCAAAGTTTGTAAACAACATGAATCCCGAATGGCACAAATTTGTCACTGCAGTCAAACTAAACAAAGGATTGAGGAACACCAATTACAAGTAATTGTATGCTTATTTGCTCCAAAATGAGAAGCATGCTGCATTTGAACGAATGATCATGGAAAAGTTCAATACCAATGCTGGAGATGCAAGTTCTTCAAATGATTCCACTGCATTCTACACAAATGTGGGAATCACTACCAAAGCATCACAAGTCATACCTACTGGGGATGGTAATCACAGACTTATTCCGGATCCAGAATATAAGCCTTCAGATTCATTCATGGAACATCTTGTCAATCAACTAGCTCTAATGGTTACGCAAAACCTGAACTTTTACCCACATACCAACAATCATCTCAGAACCGCATCTAACCTTCACAATCATGCCACGGTTAAATATGGAAAGGTAGTGGTGCAAAACGTGCAAGGAAGACAGAATGCATACCTTCCACATAATGAACAAGGGAACGCTGTAGCTGGTTATGGGAATGCTGGTATAGGTGAAGGATATGTGGGTAATCAGAATCGTGGAAGGAACATGGCCCAGGGTCAAGGAAAGCCAATCAAGTGCTATAACTGTGGTGGAGAAGGACACATCGCAAGAAACTGCACTTTTCCAAAACGTCCACAAAATGCAGAGTACTTCAGGGACAAAATGCTATTGGTGCAAGCTCAAGATAATGGAGCCATGTTGGATGAGGAAGAATTGCTATTTCTTGCTGAGGGAAATGCCAAAACTTTTGATGCTGATGCGGATGAATAGCCAGTGTAGGGTATGGCTCAGAACAATCCCAATGCATTCCAAGTTGCAGACTGTGATGCATTTGACTTGGATGTTGATGATGAACCAACGACCCAGACCATCTTCATGGCTAGTATCTCACCAATGGTCTCTCCAAATGTTCCTTCACCACAACAGGCCAATCCCTCCAAGTAATCGATCATATCAGAGGTACTAAAATCATACGATGAGGTTGATGAGCAAAAGATTTACGACAAAGTACAATCAACTGAAATTATTGAATCAGATATTGAAAATATGGGTAATAGCAATGTTGTCACATATGATGAATATGTGAAGCAAGATGAAAGTGAAATTTTACCAAGTAATGTATCTTCTGCACTCAATGATGACTATATTTTTGATGAATACACTGCATGTGCTCCTGATGATTCCATAACTTCTAAACTAAATGCCTACAAGGAACAAGTTGCCATATATGAACAACGTGCTAAGTTTGAATTGACTACCCGTGAGCAGGAGATGGATAACCAAATACGTACACTTATCAGAAAAAGTAATTTTAAGGAAGAAATATTAAAACAAGAGTTAAATTCCTTACAAGAAAAACTTAATAAAACTGTTAAGCAAAAGAAAGAGCTTCAAGAAAATGTAAAAGTGCTCAAACAGGAATTTAATGCTAAGGAATCGAAACTTTTAAATGATTTTTCCAACCTAAAAACTTTGAAAAACAAACTCGAAAACAAGTTGTACGTACAAGGGAACACCATTCAAAGCGCTCACTTGATCAATAAGCATATAGTATTAGCGATAAGCAGTACCAATCTTTTAGAGGAACCCAATCCTGAGGTTGGTAAGAAAGCTAAAGCTGCTCAAAAGGTAATCTATGATGGCAATGAAATTCTTAAACCTAGACAAAAGCCTACATGTGTTGAGTGCACTGAGGAGGATAGAGAATTAGAAGATGCCACTAGAGAGAAATTGGATAAGAAACTAAAAGATCCATGGTGCATAAAATATAATATCACATTTAAAACACCAAATTATGCTAAGGAAAATTGGATTGCCTTTAATAAGTTTAGACCTCAGACCCACTAAACCCCTGAGCAAGTGTTCTGGAAGAAAGATTTGGATAAGCAAAAAGCTGATGATCTTGTTGAAAAGAATCCCCCTTGTAGGAAATTGCCTCCAGCCACTGTATATCCTCCAAATACACCTATGCATTTAGTGCCTAGAACTCTTTCCACACAAAGCAAAACCTTAGTCAGCTTATATGTAGTTTACCAACTGTTTGTAGACTTTGAGAAAACTTGCAAGAAGAGAATCACTCCAACAGGAATTACTGAAGGGGAAAGGGGTTTTGAGCAAACTAAAGAATGTTACTTAACTGATGTCATGCCTTTCTTTAAACAACTAAAAGAACAATTTGTGTCTCTCCAAAAGGCCATAGATACCGAGGTTAAAGACATGAAAAGAATGTTTAATGAAATGGAAATTAAAGTCAAAGATTATGAATGTGAGCTTAAAAGTAATGAGATTAAGAGGAAAAATCTGCATATCTTAAATGATAACTTGATTTCTAGATGTGTTGCTCAGGATGTGTTCTACACTGTTACAAATTATTCTATTACTTCTTCTCAATTTCATGAATTATCTGTTGCCTTGAAAGTTTCCCATGATCATGTCATTGAGCTTGATACCACAAATTCAAAATTGCACGAGAAAATTAAACGAGATGATCATGATAGTGTGGTCAAACATTTTTCTAAATTGGAAGTTGAACATATTGCTTTGCAATTAAAATATCAACACCTCAAAGAAAATGTTAAAACCTCAGATGTCAAGACATCCTCAGATGCTCCTGAGTTTGATGCAGTTTTTGAAATTAGCAAATGTGATGAACAAATTCGAGCTCATTGCAACACGATCAAAAGATTGAAAACCCAAATTTCACAATTAAAAGGTGATAAGAATGATGTGACTAGCTCCCAAATGCCTCCTCCTTTAGATTCTCAGAATTCTCAAAACTTCCATCTTCAAAACATCATTAATGCTTTACAACAAGAAAATAAGTGTTTTCAAGCAGAAAATGAAGAAGTTAAACAACATTTCAAATAATTATATGATTCAATTAAGGTGACTCGTGACAAGAACAATGAAAAATAACTTCTTTGCAAAAGGAAATTGAGAATCTGAAGAGTCGGGTAAAAGGGAAAATGCCAATCATTTGTGATGAGATTTTTGCACCAAAGGTATCTGCTTGTTCTAAATATGCTGTCACTGTAAAGTATATTCCCCTCATCTTAGAAACAATGAACTTGTATGTCAAGAATATATTTCGTACCTTAAGGATAGTCTAGAATGTCTCCGTGAGATTGTTGAAGAGGATAGCCTAAATAAACCACTTGATAGAGAGGTTTGGTATGCATGCTTATACACCAAACGATCTCAGGAACTTTTAGAATGCTTAAGAGCAATATGTCCTAAACCCTTAGTAGGAAAGATAATGTCGTTATGCCATGGTCTATGCCTAAAGTCAAGTATGCGACCCTTGATATGCGTTGTTCTATGCCAAAAGTCAAGCATGTGACCTTTGATGTGCCTACTAGTATTTCAGACCCCAACACTTCTAGACCAGGAATGCGGAAAGTAGTGAAACCAACTAATGTTCCCATCATTCCCTCTACATGAGTAATCAATATCACTAAGGCAAGCGGGTCAAAGCCTTCAGGCAATACAAAGCAAGATAGGACCTCGCAAGCTAAGAGTGATCAAGGGAAGAAAGTAGAAGACCACCCTAGGAACAATAAGTTTGTGTTGAATAAGATGAATCGTGTTGATTCTAGTATTAGCTAAGCGTACTATAATTAATTTGAATTCTGCTACTATTTTCAAAACATGTAATGAATGTTTGGTTTCTGGTATTTATCATGAATGTGCTGTGAATGAATTGAAATATGTTGCTAAATCTCCAATCAAAACCATAAGAATGGCTAAACAGGTTAAGGATGTCAGAAAACCAAGGTGGAATAAGGTTAAAAACCATTGGAAACCAATAGGAAGAAAATTTAGTAATGTAGGTTATCAATGGATACCTACTGGTCGTAAATTCAATCTAAATGAATTATGCCCTAAATTATCTAGATCAATGCCCATTAGGAAATGGATGCCAACTGGTAGAATCATAACTTTAAGAAGTGAACACACTTTGAATAGATCTACTGTCACTACTAGTCCTGCATCTACCTCTAATGATATCATTAATTCTGCTTCTGATGTGGGTGTTCCAATATCGTTTACTAACCAAATAGAACCCATTCTCTCATGGGGATCAAAATTGTCCAGTCATCCATACTTGTCTGTGTTCAACTGCAGGTCGTACAAATCATTTTGTGGAATTTGGACTCAGGCTGTTCCAAGCATATGACTGGAGATAGCTCACGGCTCATGAACTTCGTGAGTAAATTCATCGGGACTGTTAGATTCGGGAATGACCACTTTGGAGCAATTATAGGTTACGGATATTATGTTGTTGGTGACAGTGTAATTTCCAGGGTTTATTATGTTGAAGGTCTTGGTAATAATTTGTTCTCTGTTGGTCAATTCTGTGACTCTGATCTAGAAGTGGCCTTTAGAAAACATACTTGCTTCATTAGAGAACTAGATGGTGGTGAACTGTTAAAGGGAACACGTGAAACTAGTATTTACACCATCTCTATCGAAGATATGATGAAGTCTTCTCCAATCTGCTTTTTGTCAAAGGCCTCAAAAACAAAGTCATGGTTATGGCATCGTCGTCTCAATCACTTAAACTTCGGGACCATAAATGATCTTTCTAGAAAGGACCTCGTTAGGGGCTTGCCCAGATTAAAGTATGAAAAAGATCATCTTTGTTCAGCATGCCAATTGGGAAAAAGCAAGAAATACGCCCATTAACCCAAACCTGCAAACTCAATTATGGAAGTTCTTCATACTCTTCATATGGATTTATGCGGACCCATGAGAGCACAAACCATAAACGGGAAGAAATATATGCTAGTCGTGGTTGATGACTATTCTCGGTTTACTTGGGTTAAGTTTTTGAGGTCAAAGGATGAAACTCCAGATGTCATCATCAAAATTATTAAGCAATTGCGAGTTCGACTTAATAAAATGGTCGGGATTATCCGAGCAGACAATGGGCGAGTTTGTAAACAAAGAACTAAGTCGGTTTATGAAATCATTGAATCGACCATCAAAGAAGTGTTCCACGACTCCTCAATAAGCGGTGTAGTTGAAAGACGAAATCGGACTCTTGTCAAGCCGCAAGGACTATCTTCGATCTACTCAAAGGTTCCAATGTTTCTCTGGGCGGAAGCCAGTGCCACTGCATGCTACACCCAAAATCGTTCCCTTATTCACACCACTCATGGAAAAACTCCTTATGAACTTGTCCACAACCGAAAACTAGATCTCTCTTTCCTTCGTGTATTCGGTGCATTATGCTATCCAACGAATGATGGTCAAGACTTAGGAAAGTTGAGAGCTAAGGCGGACATTGGAGTTTTCGTTGGTTATGCACCAAACCGGAAGGGTTACCGAATCTAAAATAAAAGAACCCGAGATATCATGGAAACTATTCACATCACGTTCGATGAGCTGTCTGAGCAAATGGCTCCTGGACAATCTAGTTCTGGACCCGCATCTCAACATCTATCAAGAAGTCCCATTAGTTATTCTCTTGTACATAAACCCTCACCTGTAGTTCCATATGTACCTCCTTCTGGAAAAGATTTGAAGAAATTGTTTGATCCGATGTTTGATGAATACTATGAACCTCTTGATAATGATCATTCTACACCATCAACAGTGGCGGCTCCTAATCCAATCAATGCAGATAACCCATCAGTTTATGTGTCTCTATCTCAAGAAGTGCCTGCTGCAGATCACTCATCATCATCATCCGAATCCTCAATCCTCGAATGTACATCATGGAAATGATATTGCATATTTTGATGAGGTAACCCTTTTGCCACTCACGAAGATGCTCAGTTTGAAAATATATTTGCCCCTGAACCAACACCTGAAACCCAAATTCTGCTACATTAGTTCCTCATCACCAACCACATGAACATCTCAGAAAATGGACACATGATCATCCATTGCACAAAATTATTGGGAACCCGTCTCGCCCGGTATCCACTCGTAAACAACTTACCACTGATGCCTTATGGTGCTTCTTTAATTCGGTATTATCAAAGATCGAACCTAAAATGTCAAAACAACAATGTCTGAGGACAACTGGTTTAGTGCTATGCAAGAAGAAATCCAAGAGTTTGATCGTCTTGATGTATGGGAATTAGTACCAGCTCCAGATTATGCTATGATCATTGCTCTCAAGTAGATCTTTAAAGTAGAGCTTGATGAGCACGATGATGTTCTGAAGAATAAGGCAAGACTAGTGGCGAAAGAATACCGACAAGAGGAGGGTATTGACTTTGAGGAATCATTTGCTCCAGTTGCACAAATTGAGGCTATCAGAATCTTCCTGGCTAATGCTGCTAGCAAGAACATGGTGGTTTATCGGATGGATGTAAAGACAACGTTTCTGAATGGAGATCTCAAAGAAGTAGTCTACGTCAGCTAACCCAAAGGTTTTGTGAATCTAGAGCATCCTACCCATGTCTACTGCTTGAAGAAGGCCCTCTACGGTTTGAAGCAAGCTCCAAGGGCATGGTATGATACAATGTCAAAGTTTCTAGTAACTAATGGATTCAGCAAAGGAGTAGTTGATCCCACATTGTTCACCAGAAAGTCAGGCAAACACTTAATTCATGTTCAAATTTATGTTGATGCTATTATTTTTGCCTCGACCGACCCTAATGAATGTGACCAATTTTCAAAGGAGATGGGCTCCAAATTTCAAATGTCTATGATGGGACAAATGTCATTTTTCTTAGGATTACAAATTTCACAAAGTCCCGGAGGCATTTTTATTAATCAATCTAAATATGCAAATGAAATTTTAAAGAAATTTGGATTTGATTCTTGTGACCCTATTGACACTCCCATGGTGGAGCGTACTAAAATGGATGAGGACCACTCAGGAACCCCGATTGATCAAACGAAATATCGAAGTATGATTGGGTCCTTGATGTACCTCACAGCCTGTAGACCAGATATTCTATTCGCTGTATGCATGTGTGCTAGATATCGTGCAAAGCCTACCAAAAGCACCTTGAAGCGGTTAAGCGGGTCTTCGGTATCTCCAAGGAACCATTAACAAAAAGCAAGAAGTATGCCCATAAACCCAAACCTACTAACTCATCACGTAAGTTCTTCATATGATTCATATGGATTTATGGACCAATGAGGGTGAATATCTTTGAAAGAAATATGTGTTAGTTGTGGTTGATGATTATTCTAGATTCACCGGGTCAAGTTCTTAAGGACAAAGGATGAAACTCCGATATCATCATCAAACTCATCAAACAAATTGCAGTTAGACTAAACAAACCGCCGTAATCATCGTAATGCATAATGGAACCGAGTTTGTCAACAAACAACTTAGTGAATTCTATGAAAGCGTTGGAATCGACCATCAAAGAAGTTTCACGAACCCCTCAACGTAATCGTGGTAGTGGAAGAGCTAAATCGCACTCTTGTTGAAGCTCGCTAGAACAATGCCGATCTACTCAAAGGTTCCAATGTTTCTCGGCTGAAGCAATTGCCACCGATGCTACACACAAAATCGTTCTGATTCACACCATTCATGGAAAAACTCCATACGAACTTGTCCACAACAGAAACCCTTAGAGCTAAAGTGACATTGGAGTATTTGTAGGATATGCACCAAACAAAAGGGATACCGAATCTACAACAAAAGAACCCGAAATATCATGGAAACAATTCACGTTACGCTTGATGAGTCGATCGGTCAAATGGCTCCTGACACCCACCGTGACCCGCCTTCATAACAGTCCCTATTGGTTCATCCCTTGTTCCAAACTCCTCTCAAGAAACACCATATGTACCTCCATCAAGATGATGTAAAGAAATTGTTTGATCCAATGTTTGATGAACGTATGAGTCTACTACTAATGAGGCATCGATCCCTACAACAGAGGATGCTCAGATTCCAGTGAACGAAGTCAATCCATCGCTTCAATATCGTAAGTCAAGAAGCACCGCTGGCGATCCTTCGCCTCATCAACAAATCATCATTCTTCAAATGTACATCATGGAAATGTTTCGCATCAATGATGAAGTTAATCCTTTGCAACTCCGAAGATGCTCCATTTGAAAACATATTTGCTACTCTCGAATCATCGCAGAACCATCTTCTTGAGAGACATCGACTCGCCTACCTCGCCTCAACAAATGCCACATGAACACCTCGTAAAATGGACTCACGATCATCCATTAGACAACATCATTGGAAATCCTCTCGTCTCAGATCAACCGGAAGCAACTCGCAACCGATGCCTTATGGTGCTTCTTCAACTCCGTACTATCCAAGATCGAACCAAAAGATGTTAAACTGCTATGAATGAAGATAGCTGGTTCAATGCTATGCAAGATGAAATTCATGAGTTTGATCTGCCTTGATGTATGGGAGTTAGTACCGCTCGCATCTGTGCTATGATTATAGCTCTAAAATGGATCTTCAAAGTAAAACTTGATGAGCATGGTGATGTGTTGAAGAACAAGGCTCGATTAGTTGCTAAAGGATATCGTCAAGAGGAGGGTATAGACTTTGAAGAATCTTTTGCTCCAGCTTGCTTCGAATCGAGGCAATCGTAATCTTTCGGCTAATGCCGCTAGTAAGAACATGGTAGTTTATCGATGGATGTAAAGACGGCATTTCTAAACGGAGATCTTAAAGAAGTCGCCACGCCCAACCAAGGATTTGTGAATCAAGAGCATCCTACTCACGTTTATCGTCTCAAGAAGGCTCTTACGCTTAAAGCAAGCTCCAAGGGCATGGTATGATACATCAAAGTTTCTTCTATCAACCGATTCATCAAAGGAGCATTGATCCTACATTGTTCACCAGCAGTCAGCAAACATTTGATTCATGTTCAAATTTATGTTGATGATATTATCTTTGCCTCGATCGACCCAATGGAATGTGATCGTTTTCAAATGAAATGAGTTCAAAGTTTCAAATGTCAATGATGGGACAAATGTCATTTTCTTGGGATTACAAATTTCAAAGTCCGAGGCATTTTCATAAATCAATCTAAATATGCAACGTAGATTTTAAAGAAATTTGGATTTGATTCATGACCTGTCTGACACCCCATGATTGACCGAACCAAACTAGATGAGGACCTCTGGATCATGATTGACCAAACGAAATATAGGAGTATGATTGATCCCCGATGTATCTCACCGCTAGTAGACGTACATTTTGTTCTCTCAGTGCATGTGTGCTAGATACCGTGCTAAGCCTACTAAAAGGCACCTTGAAGCGCTTAACGGGTCTTCGGTATTCCAAGGAACCATCAATATGGGACTATGGTACCCGAAGGACACCAGTATGTCACTAACGGCCTATGCGAGATGCCGATCATGCAGGTTGTCAAGATACACGCCGGCACGCCTGAGGTGCTCGAGTTTTGGGTGATAAGCTTGTGAGTCGGGTCTTCAAAAAGCAAATGAGTACTTCTATTTCTCTACAGAGGTTGAATACATAGCCATGTCATCTTGTTGTGCTCAAATCTTATGGATGAGATCTCAATTATCGACTATGGCTTTGAATTCAACAAAATCCCTACATCGCGTGATAATAAAAGTGCTATTGCTCTCATGCAACAATGTTCAACACTCAAGAGCAAAGCATATCGACATTCGACATCATTTCATCGTGGAAGTGTGGAAAAAGGTGTGGTGGAACTATATTTTGTGAGGTCTCGAATATCGCTAGCGACATCTTCACCAAAGCTCTTCCAAGAGAACGCTTTGAGTTTATTCTTCCACGACTTGGTTTGAAAAGCCTTCAACCAGAACTCTCAAACGCCTTCGTGGAGGAAGACGAGGAGTAAAGGTCTATCTTCATCTATCTCTTGTAAATATTTATTCGAAAATCAAAATACAAAATTATAAAACCCTCAAAAATCAAATAGAAAATTATAAAACTTTCAAAATCCATAAAAATCAAAATTAGAAAATCTTCAAAAATATTGTCATTTTGTCATGATTTTCTCGGCTCGATAATATCTACGGTCTTTGTGCTGTCATTCAAAGAATGACACGGACTTTAGATGTTTGTTGAATTTTATTCAAAAAAAAAAAAAAAAAAAAAAAAATCAAAAAATCAAAAAATTTTTTGGGAGAAAGAAAATGGTTTATTGTCATTTTCAGTGCAATAACCCGGGTTTAAAAGAAAGAACAGAGCCATGTTTCACCATGTTTTCAAATTCCATGCTCGATTCTATAAACATTTATCTGCGAAACCAAATGCTTTGAAAATAACTCAAACTCTATTTTTGATAATCATCAGGACTTATTTGTCAAAATTCATCTCTCAATCAACAACCCACGCCATTGATTGAGGGGAGAATGATTTCAATTAAATTAAAAAGTTATTTGGCATTAAAATTGTTTTCAAAGATATACATGCATGTTTTATAAATGGAGTTTAAAGTCTCAAAATCCGATCCGACGCTTAAAACACTTTCACAATCAAGTCACAATTCTCCTTAAAAGCTTTCAAAATCAATTTAAATCTATACGAGATCACAAATTTCAAATGATTTGATAATTGTGATCGGGAGAATGTGTGATTTAAATGGATTTAAACTGATAATTAGGTAAATGGTTATAATAGGATGTACATGCTATCCCGCCCACATGTGACAAACGATTTCAATTTTTCAATGCACATGTTGAGGGGGAGCATCTATCTTAAAACCTTTGATTTAAAACGTGATCATTTATCCCATGCAGAGGTTCCCTCTAGTATGTGCAAAACTCTTTTCAAACCTCGAGGCACATATTGAGGGGGAGCAAATTTATGAAACCTCATCCTTCCTAATTGCTATACCTACTTGATTTGTTGAGGGAAGTGATGTTGATATCTTTTAGAAAATGGTAATCAAAAGTTAATTCTTTCTCCCGCCTCTCGTGTGCAAAACATTTTCAATACTTGTTGCACATGTTGAGGGGAGTTCTCGCTCTAAAAATATCAAAATAATTCAAGTACAAAAGCTTTGATAATATATCACAAGTATCCGAATTGATTTTCAAATGGTTTTCAATTGAGAACATGAACAATGCGAAACCCTGTCAAGGAGATTCTTAGGAATCCCACCGATCACAGCAAGATTTGTATCGATCAACGGGAACCGGCCGTGTACTCAATTCAACGAAGTGATCAAAGACACTTTTGCGATTTGTTGCTAATCACAGATGCGTGTGCACGCCCGACGCTTGAAGTCGATCGAATGAAGCGGTCAATCCATAGCCGCATGCTCACTTAACACATTCAACTCAAAAGAAATCATGATTAGTGCATCAATGACTCGATATTTTCACTCCATGCTTCGCCTACCGCCAATATCGTGATTCAACAAATGCTTCCGCTACTCGATGAGAAGAATTCATGATCCGAATGAGCATGTCGGTCCCAAAGTCACAACACCACAATGGATGTCTCGTAGATTTTGATAGCCGATGATCTCCAAAGATGGCTCAAACTCATCATCACGTGGATCAAGAAAAGACCTCCACTGGAATAACCAAACATGCAATGTGAAGAATCAATGACTACGAGCTTATGAGCAAAGGACTACATCAAGAATGCAAGATCAACTGTTAATGTAATATCTATCTCAGATTCAAAGTAATTTTGATGTATGGGACTTTGGTATCCGAAGGACACCGATATGTCACTAACAGCATATGCAGATGCAGACCATGCAGGGTGTCAAGATACACGTCGAAATACGTCAGGTGGTGCTCAATTATTGGGAGATAAGTTAGTAAGTTGGTCTTCAAAGAAACAAATGAGTACGTCTATATCATCTACATAGGCGGAATACATAGCCATGTCATCTTGTTGTGCTCAAATCCTATGAATGAGATCTCAATTATCTGACTATGGCTTTGTATTCAACAAAGTTCCTCTGTATTGTGATAACAGAAGTGCTATTGCTCTTTGCTGCAACAATGCTCAACACTCAAGAGCAAAGCACATCGACATTCGACATCACTTCATCAGGGAACAAGTGGATAAATGTGTGGTTGAACTATACTTTGTAAGAACTGAATATTAGCTGGCAGACATCTTCACTAAAGCTCTTCCTAGAGAACGTTTCGAGTTCATCCTCCCACGACTTGGACTGAAGAGTCTACAACCTGAGACACTCAAACGTCTTCAGGAGGTAGAAGAGGAGTAAATGTGTTTCTTCATCTATTCTTTGTAAATACTTTTATCAAAAAGCAAAATACAAAATTATAAAACCAACAAAAAGAAAATAGAAAAATATAAAATTTCAAAACCCATAAAAATCAGAAAATTTTGAAAAAGTCCAAAAAATATTGTTTTTCTTATTTCATGTTATCTAGTTTCGATAACATCTACAGACTTAGATTTGTCATTCAAAGAATAGCACGGGTCTTTAGATGAAGTTCGATCAGCCATAAGATATTTTATTAAAAAAAAATGAGATGGAGAAAAATGATGGTTTATTGTCATTTCAGGCAGTAACCCGTTTTAATAGAAAGAACAGAGCCAAACTTATATTATTTTGAAAGCTCATGCTCTGATTCTAAAACAAAATTTAATAAGAAACGTTTGTCACCAAAAAGACAAATGTTCCCAATCAAATATTTTTCCTTCTAAAGATTCTTCTGAAAAATATTTGTCATATAATGTAAACAAAATTGCTTTGAAAATAACTCGGACTATCTTTTTAAAAATCATTTGGACCTATCATTTGTTAAAATCTCTAACTCTCAATCAACAACTTTAGTCATTGATTGAGGGGGAGAATGATTTCAATCAAATCAAAAGGTTATTTTTCAAACAATAGGCATGTAAACAAGAAAGGTCTAATTTTGGATAATCATAAAGAACAATGTTTTATACAATTGGATCCAGACCAATGTTGTATTTTCATAAGATCATTAAGCATGTTTTAAACAATGGAGTTTAAAGTCTCATACTCTGATCCTTATCAATTAAATGTTTTCAAAAGAAGGCCACAATTCTCCTCAAAAAGCTTTCAAAATCAATTTAAATCAATAGAGATCACAAATCTCAAAGGGTTTGAAAATTGTGATCGGGGGATAGTTTGTGATTTAAATTGGATTTAAATTGATAATTAGATAAATGGTTTAGAAATATAATAACAAGATCTCCTCCCTACATATGCCAAACGATTTCAAATTTTCCATGCACATGTTAAGGGGGAGCACTCATCTTAAACCAAAATGGATTGAAACGTGATTGATTTATCTCAAAGTGCAGGTTCCCTCAAACATGTGCAAAAATCTTTCGAATATCGATGCACATATTGAGGGGGAGCAATCATAAGAAAACCTCATCCTTTCCCAAAAATATTCCACTCAAATTATATTTGATCAGGAAAGTGATGATGATATTTTTAGAAAATGATTAATCAAAGATTGGATCCTTTATTCTTAATCTAAGATTTCAAATTCCTCTTGCCTCCATGTGCTAAAACAATTTCTAATACTTGAAGCACATGTTGAGGGAGAGCTTTTCTAAAATATCAAAAATAATTAAGGTACAGAATGCTTTGATTTTACATCACAAGTACCTTGATTGATTTTCAAATGGTTTTCAATTGGTTTGAGGCGGAATCAACAATACCAAAAGACCGACCAAATTTACTTTATGCACGGAGATATAAGGATGGTTAGGTTAGGTATTCATTCCCATGATCCCGCCAGAGCCGGAGGGATCTACCAAGTGACAATCCACTAGATAGTGTAGAAGTCCTTAGGTATATTGAAAAAAAGGAGAAAAATGAGAATATGGGAAGAGTGCGGACTGAGATAGAGCTAGAACTGGAATAAACCCAACAAGGTTCTAGTAATGAAGTCTCGGTAAGCTTGAAGGGTTGAAAATGAAAAGAATTGAATGAGAAAAGGGTGAAAAGAAATAGCCCTCCATTAATTCAACCTTAGGGCAAAAACCGGGTTCAATACATATGCTACTGGCGGTTACTAAGGTAATGCCGGTATTGAAGACAAGACATCATGGACCCAGTGACGCACTGCACTAAACTTCCTAAACTACTCAAGTTACTCTTAAAAGAACTTGTTTCATTCTTACATGGAACCTACATAAGCTATCGACTTTCTCTTAGAGATTATTGATATTGAAGAAGGAGACCCTCTCCTTAGTCTCCAACATAGGAAACCAAAGTGCACTATTAAGTCTAGAGCCAAGAGATCATCAATAAATCTCGTTAGGACAGTTTCACACAATGTGGAAAGTAAGAATATATTTTAAGAGTCCTACGCATTATCTTTGTGGTATTGCCAGAACATCTGAGTGATATGTAAAGTATTCACAATGAAGATGGAAATCCTTCTAGAGCCAACATCAAACAAGCTCTTGGTGGGTGACATGTGAGATCTTTCATAAGATCAAGCTTGTGACAACTGGATAGAAACGATGGGGCGATTCAATCTTGAATCAACCTTGGTCCAGGAAATGGATTGACGGATACCTTTGAAAAACCGGTCGGTGTGCTCAACAACTCTATTCAATTGCACATCGACTGTGTATTATTCAAGAGTTTTGTTTCCTTTTCTTTGAAATTAACAAAAGCTTTCGCAAATCTGAAAAAAAGATATCATGATCTAAAAGGTGAGCATGTCGGTCCCAATATCACGACATCACATAATGGCGATACTATAAAGGATGAGTCAGAGATTTACTATGGCTAATGATCTCAATGCTGGCTCAAAACTCATCATCATGTGGATCAGTTAAAGACCTCCACATTATGATCAAAACATGCAGAAAATGAAGAATCAAAGACTATGGGCTACAGAGCAAAGAACTTAATCAAGAATCCAAGAACACCAAAATGTAATATCTGTTTGTAATTGATAAAATAGAGGTGACCTCCTTTAGGGGAAGATTGTTAGGATTTATAAAATCCTGTAGTTAAAGAGTCGGTCACCTCAAGTATATGTATTCGTTAGAAAGCTCGTAGTCGTAGTCATTTAGTGTTAGTAAGTAGTTTGTTAAGTAACACCGTGGAGGACGGACGGGTCTTTACTCATTGTATGCCTGATCCACAGCCCGTAAGTGGCGTGCTTTTTATGAACCTATAAATACCCTTTGCCTAGCAAGGCAAAGGGTTGGAGCTTTCATAATTCATTTTTCTTTGTCTCACTAAAGTTCCCAACTCTCTTCCACTTTCTCTCTCTAAAATTTATTTCATACGCCCCATATTTGTGTTTGATTGTGTGTTTATGAAAACCAATATGTTACAGTCAAGCTGATAAAGTCAAAGAAATCAAAGCATCTCTACTCACAAGAAAGAATAATGCTAGAAAGACGTCAAGAAATCACACTTAGGTTAATGACCAACCCTTAGGGGGAGATTGCTTGGATTACGTGTAACTATTATTTCAAGTGTCGGTCATTAATATGTAATAGGTTGCTTAATAGGCTTATATGATTTTAATTAATGCTAGGATTATGTAGCAAGCCCATAAAACTATGCAAAGGCCCATAAGGAAAAGGGAATGGACTATAAGTGTTGTCATAGCTCCATTGCCTATAAATACATTGTAAACCCTCTTAGGAGGATGTTGGTTCTTTCTCATTTATACATAATCATTTATTATCCTTGTATGTGTGAAAGTTCTAACCGTCTCACCTCTCTCTCATTCTAATCTTCATCTTAACATACTTGTGTTCATATTATGGTGACCTAAAATAAGGCAAGTTGGGCCACTTTAGCTTTAGCGTTCCTAAGGTATGCTGGATTTGGGTCATCCATGGATTTCTTACTATGTTCATCACCCAATTTCTTATGATTTAACATCATGTGAGCAGTTTGTATGGATTGGTCTTGTGAGTACAACTTGTTTTCAATTTTATTCTTTAATGTTTTAAGTTTAGAAAAGTCATTCAAGAGTTTTGTTTCTTTTTCTTTGAAATTATGTTTAAGCATTGTTACATTTTCTTGTATTTCTTGTTTTTGCTTAACAGTTTGATTAAGTTTCATTTGTATAGAATGTAACTCTCTTTTCAATGTTTCTTCCCTTAAATTACGTTCAGTGATCAGTATACACATTTGACTATCCATTTTCTGCTCACTTTCAGTCAGTTAAATTTTTTCCCGTTGTTCATATATGGCAACTTGTTCCTTATATATATTAAGTGTAGAGGTTAATGCATCAGGGATGAATGCAGTGTACTCATGCAACATGTAATCATCATTTAGAATAGAAGATGCACTACTAGGTACATCTTAACCTTCGTTGTGTTTCACATACTGCTCATATGGGATAACATTGCCATTTTCCATATTCGCAGTATCTGACTCAACAACTTCTGTCTGTTGTACTTCGTTGGGAATCTTTTGTTCATCAACCATGTCGTACAGTTTGAGTACCTCAGAGATAACTGATGTATTGGAGGGACTAACTGGTTGAGGTGAGAAGACCATTGGATATATAGTTGCCATGAATATGGTTTGAGCAGTGGGTTCATCATCAACATCTGAGTCTAAGGCATCACAATCATCGACTTGAAAGATATTGGGATCATTCTAGGCCATATCATAGACTGGTTGGTCATCAACATCAACATCAAATGTATTTTCCCCTTTTCCAGCTAAAAACAATAGCTCTTCTTCATCCAACACATCACCATTCTCTTGAGCTTGTAGCAGCAGCATCATATCCTTGAAGTAATCTGAGTTCTGTGGATGCTTTGGCTGAGTGCATTTTCTTGCAATGTGTCTTACACCACCACAGTTGTAGCACTTGATTTTCTTTTCTTGTCCTGGCATAGCATTCTCACCTCTATTTATTGCACCACCAACACCAGCCGCACCATTTCCCCTAGCATCATTTCTTTCATTCATGTTCTGTCGCCCTTGAACATTTTGAACCACAACCCTTCCATCCTCCACAGTTGCTTGATTGTGTGGATTTGATGAAGTTTGAAGTTGGTTGTTGGTTTGAGGTAGGGCTGCTCTAAATTGTTGAGCAAGCAAGGCAACTTGGTTAGAGAGATTTTCAATCATCTTGTCAGTTGGATTATATCCTGAATCATGCAGAAGTGTCTGATTCTATGAAGAGGATGGGTACTGATAACCTTGAGTTTGTGATGATTGGTTGATAGCCTGAACATTCAAAACAAGTGCAAGTGGATAATTTATTGTTGTTGGATTGAACCTTTCCATAATCAAACGATCATAGGAAGCATGCTTTTGATGTTGTTGTAGGTATGCAAACAACTATTCATAGTTCGTGTTTCTCAAACCTTTGTTAATCTTCACTTCTATTACAAACCTATCCCACTCAGGTGCCATGTTATTTACAAACTTGGAGTTGAGTTGAATGTTTGGCATTGTCATCTTGATGATTCTCATGTCATTAACGAGTTTGTGAAATCTAACATAGTATTCAATGATATTCTCATCCGGTTTCATCTGGAAGTATTCAAACTCATCATACAACTATGATTCTTGATCTTCTTTAGTCAACTCAGATCCAGCAAGAAGCATTTTAACATTATGCCACACTGCTTTGGCTGCAATATTGTGGTTAATTAGTTTGTAGATGTCCTTGGGAAGCCCTTGAAGCACAATATTGGAAGCTCTTATATCTGCATCATAACGCTTCTTTTCCTTCTCATCGAGATCATTGTAAGTCGTGGTGCATCCATTCCAAGAGGACGGTTCCATCATCGTGATAGAGATTGTGTCTCTGGTAGTGCCCAACTGAAACGGTCCTTCATCAATAGATCAAAGAATGTTGATGCCATTTTCCCTACCCAAACAATATAATCAAATTCGTTGTGCCCATGATTCATAATCCGTCCTATCTAGCACAGGAGGTCGGGTATCGAACCGGCAGCTTGAATGTCATCAGAAACTGTAGACATGATGTGAGCTTTACACGGGATTTTACAAATCTGTGGAAAACTAGAAGGGGGGGTTGAATAGTTTTGCCGATTTTAAGTTAGTTTCAAAACTTTTAGATTCGATGTTATGTGAAATCGCATGGATGAAGAGAAAGTATAGATCTAAGAGTAATGCAAGTAAAGTAAATAAAGTAAAGGATAGAAATGACACAACCGATTTATAGTGGTTCGGCTACAATGACACCTTCCTTGCCCTACTCCACTCCCCGAGTCACCTACTCGAGAGTTCAAGCACTATGTCAACAAACTCTTTCAACTTGGCGGAGAAGCCTTCACAACGTTGCTTACACCTTTTTCCAGTACAAAGCTAAATACCGAGTCCGTAACACGGAGGACCAAACCAACACTACTATAACACAAAAATATGTGAAATATGAAATACAAGATCTTTGCTACATAAATCTTGTGGAGGAACAAATCAATCAAGGACCCCTTGCTTGGATGACTTGTAGAATGCTCGTGATCTCGCCTTAGAGAAGGACCTATATGAGAATCACAATAGAAGAAAGAAGAACAACTCTCTAGATCAAGTGATCTTTTGTTAGAAGAGTGTAAGAATATATGAGAGAGTTTGTAAGAAGAGGGGTGAGTAAAAATGAAGAAATGGCTCTCTATTTATAGGTAAATTCTTGCCACTGTTGCACGGATCCCATGGATCGCTTCCTTGAGGGATCCGTCTAGTGTAACTCCAGGGATCTATGAGACGCTCCTGTTTGCCCATGGGTTTTTGGGTTATGGGTCATGGGTCATGTTTATGTTTTGAACCATGGGTATCTAAGTAGATACAATGTATCTAATAGATGCAATGTATCTAGTCAATGGGTATGGGTTAACTCCATGGGTTATGGATATGCTCCATGGGTATGGGTCATGGGTTGTGGTTTTTACCCATCCTAATAAACTATTACAACAAATGAATTATTACAACAATTTGTATTAAATGACTATATGTAGGTGCTTTACAAAAATAACATGTATCCTTATTATTTTACTTATGATAACATTATATTTGTTATCAACAAAACATAAAGAGATCGCTAAATATTAATAAACGTTTTTACGGTTTATTTGTATTAACAATCTCCCCCTTTTTGTTGATGACAAAACATAATGTTATGATGAGTAAAACTTAAGATTAGATGTATGCTTTGAAAGCATAAGTTTTACTTCTTCTCCCCCTTTTTGTCGAAACAAAAAGTAACCCAAATGAAGAAATAAAGTGTGGAAAAATAGTCCACATATCTCCAACTCCCCCTTGACGGTAGCTCCCCCTAGAATGGGGCGTCAAGTGGGAAAAAAAATATAAAAACCTACAAAGAAAAAGGTTAGTAGTAACATGCATAAATAATCTTGTGATTGACGAGAATCAAGATTGGGAGCCAAGGTATGTAAACAAAGCCTTGAAATAAAATAACAAAGTGTAGTGATATTTATGCCACATACAATCATGTAAAACTAAGAACAAGACTTGTTCTAAAAATGACTCAAAAGAAAATACTAAAATTAATAAAATGATTCCTTCCATGCTTGCATAAGGTTATGGATGGAAGTTTTGGTGAGTAATGATGTTGATGCGATCGAGGATGAGGTTAAGTATGACTTGCATTTATTCCCTAATTTATATTGGAAGATCCCTAATGGATTGACAATGTTCACAATGTAAATGATGTGGGTAATGTGTGCGGAAGTTTTCCGGGTTAGTTTGATTTGTGAGATGCGAAAGTTGTGGTGGAAAACTTGGAAAATACATATCAAAGTCGGAATGTTTGGAAGTGGTGGTGGAAAAGAACCTAGATGTTCTTGTAACACAATGGGAGCTAAAGGTGGTGAGGTTTCAAGGTCTTTGAAGATTGTGTTTGGAGATGTGGGAGGTGTTAAAAAGACTAGTTCTTTTGGGTTGGTTTGTTGGGATCTTGTTGGAGTCTTAAGGAGTTCCAATAGAGTGACTTTAGGTGGATATTTGATGGGTTATGATGTTGGTGTGCTTGTTGGAGATGAGGGAGGTGCTACTATGGAAGCATTTTGTGGTGAATGAGTGGTTGGTGATGAACCATTTGATAATGGTTTTGCTAAACAACAAGGTCGGATGCTAATCCGTGCGGTCTTTCTAGATTTGGGTGGTGGTACTATGGAAGGTGGTAGGACAAAATTTTGGATTTCTTGAAAAGGTTTGTTTGCACTAGGTGATTCATCTATGTTGGAAGATCTTTTGGATGACATGATGATGGTTGTTTGTGAGGTTGAGAGTGATGAATATGCAAGCATTTCGGGAATCCTATTTATAGAAAAATAATGCATTATAATGAATGCTTGACCTAAAATGTGGACTAAAATCTAATGATTAGATATGAATTTAAGGCATGTGATCATGAGAACACAAGCATTAAGTAACATATTCATTAAAAAAATGATAAAATGATGAAAATATAGAAGTTTTCATCCAAAGTAAGAAAAATAGAAGATGATTTTAGCTTATGTCTCACGGATCCCATGGATCCTTCCCTTGAGGGAACCGTCCAGCGTTAATGCTGGGATCCGTGGTACTGGTGACTCAGGCAGCTCAAAATTTTCCTTTTGGAAACATTTGTGCCTAGTGTGTGCCTATATGCAAACCATTTGGAGTTGCGGTTATCTCGACTCCTAAAAAGAAAAGGAAAATAAACTAGAAGTGAAAAAGCACACTATTATGTGAGATAACCCGAGTGCTCCTAATTCATTATTGCTTAAATGAATGTACCTGAAAACACATATTATTTATGTGTCCTCTTTAGCATTCAAAAGACATGAGATGCAATGAAAACGTGTTTTTACTTTGTATTAATAATAATAATAATAAATTGTCCTAGACGTGAGAAATAGCTTTTATGAAAGTGATACGGGAAGAAGAATCCTTTTAGAAAGCATTTCGAAAAAGTTTCTTTGTTTGAAGAAAATGTTTAAGAAAAATAGGTATGAGCTTACGTGTAGTAAGAGAAACTTACTTTGAAAAGTAAGGAAAAATTATGAGTTGTGAATAAAACTATCTTGGGTTTTGAAAATTCCCGTATTTGTTTGTGAGTTGTGTGTGAAATAGAGATCCTAGACTCAGAAAGAAGAAGGCTAGTGTTTACATACCTTGTAGAGTTTAAAACTAATTACGACGATTGTTCCATGAGACCAAGGCCAAGACGAAGTAGGTTGAATTGTTCCCGCTTCAACGGTTTGGTGAGGACGTCGGCTATGCTGTCTTCGGATGCTACCTTCTCAATAGAGATGTTCCCCTTTTGAACATTATCTCTTAAGAAGTGATGACGAATCTCTATATGCTTGGTGCGAGAGTGCAATACCGGATTTTTCCTTAAGTCGATGGCAACTTTGTTGTCACATAGAATGGCTATGTCACTTAGATGAATGTCGTAGTCAACTAACGCTTGTTTCATCCATAGTGCTTGTTGGCATGCTTTCACGATGGAGACATATTAAACCGGTTGTTGATATGGCCAATGCCGTTTGCTTTTTTGAGAACCAAGATGTTAAACAACATCCCATGAAAGTACACACACCACTTGTACTCTTTCGACCAACATAATCACCGCATGGTCGAATCGCATATACAATTGTTTCTACCCCTGCACTTTAGGATACCATAATCCTAATTGCTTCGTACCCTTGATGTATCTAAATATTCTTTTGACGGCTTCTAGATGTGATATTTTAGGATCTTCTTGAAACCTAGCACATAGACAAACACTAAACATGATATCCGACCGACTAGCCGTGAGGTAGAGAAGACTACCAATCATGCCACGGTATTTTGTGTTATCAACGGATTCGCCATCTTCATCTTTTGTGAGTTTAGTGTCAGATGACATTGGTGTTCTTATGGGTTTTGACTCTTCTAAACCAAATTTCTTTAACATCTCCTTTATGCATTTAGATTGATTAAAGAAGATACCATCTTCTACTTGTTTTATTTGTAGACCAAGAAAGAAACTTAGTTCTCCCATCATACTCATCTCGAACTCGTCATGCATGATTTTAGAGAAATCATCACACATGTCTTGGCAAGTAGATCCGAATATAATATCATCTACGTATATTTGAACAATGATTATATGTGATTCCTTTTCTTAGTAAAAGTGTATTATCAACTAACCCCATGGTGTAGTTGTTTTGATTAAAATGACTTGAGTCTATCATACCAAGCTTTTGGGGCTTGTTTAAGACCGTAAAGAGCTTTCTTTAACTTATACACATGTTTAGGTTTTTCAAAATTGATAAAGCCCAGGGGTTGAGCTACATATACTTCTTCCTTAATAAAACCATTTAGAAAAGCACTTTTGACATCCATTTGATAAAGCTTAAGATCATTAGCACAAGCATAAGCAAGAAGGATTCTTATAGACTCTAATCTAGCCACAGGGGCATAGGTCTCATCAAAGTCTATTCCTTCTTGTTGATTATACCCTTGGGCAACGAGTCTAGCTTTATTTCTATCCACTACATCGTTTGCATCTAACTTGTTTTTATATACCCATTTAGTTCCCATTATGGTTTGATTACTAGGTGGAGGGACGAGTGTCCAAACATCGTTAGAAACAAATTGATTTAACTCTTCTTGCATAGCCATTACCCAACTTTCATCTTTTATGGCTTCTTGTGTATTCTTAGGTTCTATGGTTGAGACAAAACAAAATAAGCTACTTTGGTTTTGGACTTGAGACCTTAAGGTTCTTTCGTTTAATTTTCCTATGACCTTATCTACGGGGTGATATTTAGACTCTTTAATATTGATGATTTCATTATTTAAAGGTTCTTCTTCTTCGTTTGTCTTTTTCTTTATTTCAATAGCTTCACTCTCAATAATCTCGTCATCGACAAGAGGTAGAGTAGGTTTGGATGGACTATCATCAAATTTGACATTTAATGACTCTTCAACCTTCATTGTTTCTTTATTTAATATGACGTAAGCTTTGCTATTAGGAGAGTAACCTAAAAAGATACCTTCGGTTGATTCAGGATCAAATTTTGTAAGGTAATATTTAGTGTTAAGTAGAAAACATTTGCTACCAAAGACTCTAAAATGATCTAACGTAGGCTTTTTGACTCGAAGTAACTCGTATGGAGTTTTACCTAAAAGGTCTAATTAAGACTCGATTAAGTATGTACGTTGATGTATCAACGGCATTGCACCAAAACGTTTGAGGAACAGATTGCTCATTTAACATGGTGCGACTCATTTCTTGTAGGGTTCTATTCTTTCTTTCAACTACCCCATTCGATTGTGGAGTGCGAGGAGCCGAGAAGTTGTGAGTAATACCATTAGCGTCACAAAAGGATCCAAATTGCACTTCATTATCGAATTCCCTACCATGATCCGTTCTAATAGACACTATAGGACTTCCTAATTGTCTTTGGATTTTCTTACTTAATATTTCAAAGTAATCGAATGTTTCAGTTTTGTTCTTTAAAAATTTAGTCCATGTGTACCTAGAGTAATCATCCACTATAACCAAAGTGTAGTAGTTGCCTCCATAACTTTGGATAGCAGATGGACCAAATAAATCCATGTGTAGTAATTCTAGACACTTAGTTGTAGAGAACATGTTTTTAGCTTTGTGACTAGCATGGACTTATTTTCCTACATTACAAGCATCACAAAAGTGATGTTCATATTTTAATTTTGGTAGATCTCTTACTAGATCTTTGGATGATAGCGATTGAAGAAGTCGCATATTGGCATGACCCAATCTTTGATGCCATAAGGTCGAAGTATCATCCATAGAAGTAAGACAAAGTTTGTCTTTAGGTTCATTATCGATTTTAATGACATAGACTCCATGTTTCCTAATTCCTCTACCTATAGTGATACCGTTTTTCAATATCTTACTACCGGTTTTGTTAAAAAGTACGTTGCACTTTTTATCACATATTTGTCCTATACTTAAGAGGTTAAAGTTTAGGTTTTATACGTGACACACATCGTTAATGGTTAGAGATTTGTTAGAAATTGTACCTTTACCGATGATTTTGCTTTTGCTATTTCCAAATACCACATTTCCTCCATTGAAGGATTCATATGTGGAAAATAAATCTTTATTGCCGGTCATGTGCCTCGTGCACCCGCTATCCTTGATCCACTCATCCGGATCTAGGTCGACCTTTAAGCACATGTAAGAAAACAATTAACTCAAAAGTTTGGTCCCCATTTGTTCATGGGTCCATTAGTGTTAAACATTCCATACATGTTAGGCGTATATGGAAAAGGTGAGTATGCGTTCCATGGTGCAAAGTTTTGAAATTGAAAACCGTTTTGCATATTTGGATCCCATCCCATTTGATGGTTACTTCTCGGATAGACATTATTAGGTCTCCTAGATGTGTTCAATTTTGAAAATGATGGACCTTTGTTTCTTGTAAAACTTTGATTTTGTCTTGGAGGTGGTTGTCTAATGGTAACATATGTTAGTTTCTTCTCATTAACAATAACAAAATCGGTTTTAGATGAGGAAGCTATATTATTACTACTGTTTGCTTCAGCAGACCCACGGATCCCTGGCTGTACACTAGCCGGTTCCCTTTTTGTGGGATCCGTGGGATCCGTGACTACAATGGTTTGTTTTTCTGTTGCTTTTACGAATTGTGTTTCTTTGTTTTCACTAGTTGACGCATCAAGTTGCTGAAAACCTAAACCTTTTAGGTTGTTTCCTATTTTAACACTATCTAATATCATATCTAGAGTATTAGTATTCATTCTAGCAATCTTAGAGTCTAGATGACCAACAAGTGTTTGAAGTTGAACGCAAAGTTCACATTCCCCACTTGCTATCTTCCCCATTTCTAGACGTTTTAATTTTGCTTTTAACTCAATGACTTCCTTTTCTAAACGTTGACAAGCGGACAATCTTGAAGAAGGTCGAGTCTGATCATTCTACATTTTTCGATGCATGTTAGAAGACTAAAGACGAGTTGCATTTGATTATCTAAAGACTTCTTCTTATTCAGGCATTCATCGAAAAGATTGTCATCTTAGGGAGACCACTAATTGGGGAGAGTGAGATTTCAAATTTAATCCCTAATTAGATTTGCTCAATTATTCTTCAACAAGTTGATTCTCACAAAGATTTCATATGGTCTCCTCAAAAGATTTCAAGTATCTAGGGCTTATAATGTGTTGCTGATTCTGAAGTATCAAAACTAACAAGGGGGAAGGAGACACGCATCTAAACACGAGTAAACTTGATGAACTTAATACTTCTAAGTGATTGAAGATATCTCGGGAATACAAATGTCATTACCGCAGAGAAACTCAAGGTTTGACTCATGGCATTTAGTGTTCTTATTCCAACTATGTGGGGGGAAGAGATGGAAGAGTTAGTTTCTGGTGATAAAATAGGTACACAAGTGTGTGATGATTTCGATAATATCGCAATCATCAGGGGAAAGAGATTGTGTACATTAGGGACGCTCAGCTGCTTCACTTGAGAACTTAATTGGTGATTCGGTGATAATCACTTATTCCGGAGTTGACATCCGTAGAGATAATCAGTGATTCAGCCTGCTACTTCAATGTTATCGGTTATTCCTTCTTTGGGCATTTGGGTACTTCGGGTTCTTGAGCCTCATACACTATCATCATAGGAGAGAAATGTACTTCAAGGATGTTTAGCAGATTCACGTGATCGGTCTTAATGATTTATTCCGGAGTTGACATCCGCAGAGATGATCAGTGATTCAATCTGCTATTTCGGTGTTATCGGCTATTCTCTCTTCGGGTATATGTGTACTTCGGGTTCGTGAGCTTTATTCAAAGAGACTGACTGCATCATTTCAACTACTAGGGGGAAGTGGTCTCTTGAAAACTTTTTGGTATTCATCGCTTCAGACTTCAGTGGAATGAAATTTGAGAAGAGTTATTTATGTGTGGGATGATTCTTTGTTGTTCTACTTGATGGTATAACCCCGAATGGAGATTCACGATGATCATTCTTAAGAGGAGCAGCAAGATCGATGATATGGTGTGCTTCCTTGTGCACCTGGCTAAGGCAAGCTTGAAAGAGAGCTTAGAATCTGCTCAGCTTGATGATTTTCGGTTTGGGGGGAAGCTGCCAAAGTCTCACTTTCAGAATGTTCAATTTCTCTCAATTCAGGAGCCTCGAAAGCTTTGGTGGTGAAAGTTTAAGAGATGACAATTTCTATCTTCTTCAACGGGACTGTTTGATATCCTTATCTCGGTACTCGTATCATCATCTTCTTAAATTATATCATCTACTCTATCTTTGTAAATATTTATCAAAAAGCAAAATACAAAAATATAAATCCAACAAAAAGAAAATAGAAAAATTTAAAATCAACAAAAATCCATAAAAATCAGAAAATTTGAAAAATACCAAAAAGATTGTTTTCTCAAGACATGTCTTCTGGTATCGATAACATCTACGGTCTTAGAAATGTCATTCAATAATGGCACGGGACCATAGATGAAGTTCGAGCAGGAGGTGTAAATATTTTTTCAAAACATGTCTCCAAACATGACTTGCAGTTACTTCAGACTGTAGCTCGTGCTTAAACCATCGCTTGCTATTATTTCATATAGCAACCCATTCTTCAAAAGAAGGAAAGTGTTGTGCTAAACCAATTTTCAAAAATTTCGTGCACTTATCCTAAACAAATGAGGAAAGTATGTCGAATGACTGCTGTTCCTACTCAAATATTTTTCCTTCTAAAGTTCTTCAGAAAAATATTTGTTTTATCAAAATGGTGGTAAATGAGTTGCTTGAAAATAAATTAGAATCAAGTTTTCATAAATTTGCAAAACCCAATCAATGACTTCAGCTTATTTAAAACTTTTCATAGAAAGAGTCATTGATTGAGGGGGAGAATGTTTTTCAAATTTATATCATCTATCGGGCTTATCTAATTATCCTACATACTTAACTGAAAAATATGTTTGCCTATGTTGAAGGACTAAGTGTTTAGGACATTATTATTAGGATTAGATGACTATAGTTTGATAAACACATTATTCCCATGCCTTAGATGATCTGATTGATATGTTGGATTGACTTTTATTAGTCGATTGCTGTTTGGGTGTTGTCGACCACCATATATCTGTTTGTGTTGACTAACATATGCAGATAAGATGGTTTATAAGAATGTTCCCGATCCGGATCCCACAAATGAAGATGATTGAATGCCGAAAGGAAAGGGTAACTATATCTTGGGTCGACAAAATAAGAAACATAGCTTAATTGGATCTCTATGAAGAGTTGGCATGATATATGCAACGTCAGAGGTCTTGTTGCATCAGCATATGGTTTTCTTCAAGCCTTACAGCAACAACTGAAGCAGCTTGTCTTTATCTCCACCTAACGTATCTTTATGCAGGACAAGTAGTGAATAATACTATTTTTCAACAAATTGATAAAAATGTTGTGAAAATGGATAAATATTTTTTGAAAATAAACTGAACTCAAATTTTGGAAATCAACCGGACTTCATTTTAAACATAAGTCACTCAATCAACGACTACGGTCATTGATTGAGGGGAAGAGTGATTTCAAACTTAAGTATTTTCTAACGATATTTCTTCATAAAAGTCTTTTTGTATGATATAAAGTGGTGATCTAAAGATTTAATGTTATGTCATGGTATGAATTTCTTTAAAACCCAAAGATCTTTCAAAATGAAATTTTTTCTGTTCTTGTTTGATTGTGAAATTGTTTTATTTACTTAAAGACCTCTTAAAATTATCATACCCGATACTAACAATCTTTAATGTCTTAAATTGATCCTTATCTGTCATTTTTCAAAAATTAAATCATGCCACATCTTTCCCAAATTTTCTAAATGATTTAAATCAATTGGGATCACAAATCTAAAGTGGTTTGAAACTTTTGATCGGGGGAGAGATCGTGATTTAAATCTCAAATTTGTTTAAACGTAATTGGTTTTAGTCCTTTAAAGGCACTCCTGCCTCCATGTTCCAAATGATTTCTAATATATGATGCACATGATTGAGGAGGAGCATTTATCCAAAAACAAGATGAGTATTTTAAATCAAGCACATTTTCTCCCATGATTTCTAAACCGTATTAAATCACTTGGGATCCAAAATCTCAAAGGGTTTGATATTTTTGATCGGGGGAGAATTCGTAATTTATTTTTGAAATCTGATAAATGATGTTCGATTTGATTCAAAAGTGCAGGCTGCTCTCCCATATGTGCTAAACGCTTTCGAATCTCGAAGCACATATTGAGGGGGAGCATTTCAAAAGAAAATAAACTTTCATGGTACAAAGATTTCTATGTTTCAACATAAGTACCTTGATTGATTTTCTAATGGTTTCTATTGGCAATCGTGGAAGTACTTCAAAAGAACTCTTTCTATGTGTTAAATGATTTCAAATAACCAACACACATATTGAGGGGGGGAATTTACCAAGAAAATCAAATGGCTTTTTCCACGGAAATTGTGATCAAGAAATTATTTCAAAGAACTCTTGCTTCATGTGCAAAAAAATTTCAAAATCATATGCACATGTTGAGGGGGAGCATTTCTAAATGATCAAAACAATTAAGGTACAAAATGCTTTGATATTATATCACAAGTACCTTGATTGATTTTCCAAATGATTTTTCAATTGGTTTCGAGAAGGAAAGAACTATACCAAAAGATCGACCATCTTACTTTATTCATTGGAGTTATAAGGATGATAAGGTTATGTATTAGTTCCCATGATCCAGCCAGAGCCGGAGGGATCTACCCATGGACAATCCACTAGATAGTGTAGAAGTCCTTAGGTATATTGAAAATAAAAGGAGAAAAGTGAGAAATGGGAAGAGTGCCGATTGAGAAAGAGGTAGAACTGGAATAGACCCAACAAGGTTCTAGTGATGAAGTCTCGGTAAGCACTGAAGGGGTTGAAGAATGAAAAAGAAATGAATGTGAAAAGGGTGAAAAGAAATAGCCCTCCAATAATTCAACCTTAGGGCAGAAACCGGGTTCAATTCATATGCTACTGGTGGTTACTAAGGTAACGTCGGTATTGAAGACAAGACGTCATGGACCCAGTGACACACTGCACTAAACTTCCCAAGCTACTCAAGTTCTAATTAAAAGGATGTAACAACCCGCATTTTCAGGCTGCTTTTCATTTTTTGAAAAGTTACTATTCACTTTTACTATTCATCCCGTAAAAAAATTTATTTTTATTTTACCATCATGACAAGAAAGTTTATACTCGACTAGTCGTCCTGACGACGTACGTTGAATCCATCCATAACCGATTTCACAAAACCGTATCCGAGAATTACTTTATCGTTTAAACGTCATTCAGGCATCCCGATATGTCCATAAAACACTATAAATATTAGAAATATGTATTTCTACCATTTTACAACAATTCCACAAGTTTTGGAATTTTACGTTTTCCAGTTCCGACTTTTATGGAATTACGCGTTTTGACCCGCGTTTCCAGCTTTAAACAGCGTTTTAGCACCTAATGAGACTTATCACTCATTTTATATTTTTATATAGAGTATAATGATGAGTTTCATCATTCCTGCAAGTTTCGTATTTTTACGATACCCGGTTTTACGTTTTATGGTTTAACAACTTACGTTTGGCGTTTAACGGAACCAAAACACACTCTACAACCAAGATAAGACCAAGACTTATCACCTAGTCATCTTATCTCACTATGACAGCCCATATGGGGGGTGAGTCACCCTTCATGTGTCTTAATCTCAAGCCTTATGCTCTTAGATGATTCCATGTGTTAAAACTTCCTTAGTAAGCTTTGACAAGTCAAGGGTTCTAACATCCTCAAGGGCATATAAATACCCCCTACCTCCATATTTCGTGCATATCCACCCCAAAACACACCTTCCATTGTTGATTTTTCAAGAGCAAATTATTCCAAGTTATCTAAGAAGTTCAAGTAACAAGATTACTACATCAAATCCTTAGCTAGTTTTAGTGATTTTCTTGAGTTTAGATCCACTCAAGTCACTAAAAACTTCATCACCAATCCTTCAAGAATACAAGAAGTATAGAAGGGTGCAAGGTGTGAAAAGCTTGCTCTATCCAAAGCCCTAAGTGCTCAATCTAAGTCCTAATCCTTACTAAGTTACTCCTTTCTTTAGAAAGCCAAAAGTTGTAAGTAACTAATCACCACCATCACTCCATTATCTTATGTTTATTATTCCTAATCTTTTCAAATACATGCTATATATGGTTACTATGTTGATTCATGATGTACATATACTCAATCACATGTTTTAATTCACATATTGTCGTAAAAGTAACAAACTAGTAAACTAGTCATATTCTACACATGTGAGGTCATTAAAACCAACTAAATATAGACTATGTAATTCACATATTATTTTATATAAGATAAAAAGGAAAACATAGCAACTTGAATCACCCGAAACGGACAAACGAGTCAAAAGTTATGGTAAAGAGAAGTTAGCAAAACCAAGAAACGCCGAAATAAGATACCGTCGAGTCTGATAAAAAAATAAGTGGCACTTCTGGTCCGAATCATCAAAAATTTAAATCATGAAAGTTGTCGGAACGATGTTTTACGGCTACCGTGAGGGAACTCGGCCTAAAAAGGCCAAACGATAACATTTTCTGCCTAAAATTTGTAAAACAGTTTTTATCGGCAAAAGTTTGGATTTTCACAAGTTAGGAATATAGAAACCATGTTATTATCATAACTAGTTACATATTAAATCAACAAACTTCATTCAACTTTTGGAATAGTGTTCTCGCAAGTAACAAAAAAATGACCATTTTACCCTTTTTCACCGATTTTTACCGAAACTCCATTTTTGACCATGTTAATAAGTTATAATCATTAGTAAACGACGAGAACTTGTAAAAACAAGATATTTACTAAAAACATGATAAACTTTATGATATAACAATCTTCACTCAAAATATATGTTTTATCTACTAAGTGCTACAATACTAGGGAGCTTCATGTGAGGGGTTTCATTTGAGTAAAACGTAACGACGAGTTGTTGGATTTACGATTTAAAGTTTCCTAGCTCCTCGAACCTTTACTACATGACCTCTGAATTATAATGGCCCGAAAAGTAGTATGATATCTATAAACTAAATACGTCTTCACATACTAAACTGTTACTATAAGCAACAAACTATAAATGACTACATCATGATCAACATTGTTAGGTCACTAGTTTTACAACACAAGCTTAATAGAAAGAGATAAAGGCGATTGAACAATAAACCAAACACACACACACAATATGCTTATGACCGGTTATGCGAGGATGTGAGTGAAAGGAATAATTGAACAACCAACCTCAAGTGAGGGTTATACAAGACTATTTATAGGCAAGGAGCTAGGCAACACTCCCACTCCTTCCCTTTTCCTTATTGGACATGGGCCTAAGCTTATGGGCCTTCTACATAAGCTTGACCTTAAACAAACATAAAGGCCATAATAAGCTACCTATTACATATGAGAAACTAACACTTGAATTAAGGTTTAGGAGTGATTCCAACAATCTCTCCCTCAAGTGTTGGTGATGAAAAACGGTGAAGGAGTTGATGTAATAGTAGCTTTGACGTCTTCGACATTTTTTTCTTGTGAGAAGAAATGCCTTGATTCGAACAATCTCCCGGTGTAGAGATAGTTTTCTTTGAGCAGTTATGCTTTGACGTCATCTTTAACTTTGTTCTTTGATCATTGTTCTTTGTGATGAAAGTGATAGAATGTTGTTGTCGCATCAAGTCTCGCCTCAGTCGCCTTCTTGCTACGGTGTGTCCAAGTCATTCTTCAACATGCTCACACGCTCTTTGACGTTGGAATTCAAGATCGATGAAGTTCTTTAAGTCTTTTAACTTTGTAGATTCTTTGATTTGACGAAGAATCATTTCGATTGTGTTGCTTTTGGATAGAACTTCCATTAGTGATGATGTTGGCGTGAGCATGAGAAGAATTTGCATGATCATCCCGCTCCGGAGCTTCCATAAGAAGAAAACATGAAAATGGTTAGTAATAAGCGGATTCCGCACTTACAAGTTTGAACTTGAGAGTGTTAACAAAGATAGTGTGAAAACACAACACTAATTCTCACAAAGGCCGTTCTCGAACCTGAGTCCCACAAGTGAGATAACGCGATGTAACGGCACACCTACTGATTCGGATGAGTCGCCGAGGTACACCAAGCATCACCTCACGATCAGACCGTTTGAGACACACTAAGCGTAATCCACGGGAGTTACAGTGACCGCTATCGTGGTCGTTTGATGTTGACCCCGGCAGAGTTTCCATTCAATCACCGAGGATCACCGATGTGAACCTCTCATAAATGTTCTCGATGATTGCTAAGATCGTGAAGGACTCGATAACGTACCACCGATGTTCTTATTGTTGAACATCAAGTGATGAAATGTCAAGTGTACCTAAGAGATCTTTTGATGAATCTCGTGGCTCTAGATTCAATAGTGCATTTTGGTTTTCCGAGCGGAGACTAGGGAGAGGTCTCCTTCTTCAATACCAACGATCTCTAAGAGAAAGCCAATAGTTTACGAGGGTTCCTGTGAGAATGAAACAAGCTCGAGAGAGAAACTTGAGTGGCTAAGAAGGTTTAGTGCATGCGCCATCGGGTCCATGACGACTTTTAATCTTCAATAACGGGCCACTAAGTGACAACTAGTAGCATATGAATTGAACTCGGTGTTTGCCCTAAGTTGAATAATTTGGAGGGTTATTTCTTTTCACCCTTTTCTTTGCATTTCTTTTAATTCTTCAACTCCTTCTTTCTCCGATTCTCATTTCTCCTTTTATAATCGTACCTAAGGACTTCTAAGTACTAACTATTTGTGATGTCCTTGGGTAGATCCTCCGACTCTGGCGGATCATAGGACAGTTATTCCTAACCTTAGTCACCTTATAACTCCATGACTAACCTATGTTGCCATAAAACCAATTTTCAAGAAAATCTCTCAAAGTGTTTGTGAATGAAAACATGTTTGAACACTTCAAGAGTTTTAGATTTTCAAATACTCCCTCCACATGTGCTTAAGAGTTTTACGGAAATCGCACGGTGAGGAAAGAGCGCACACTTTATGAATTGATCAACTCAAGATAGACAATTCCCGTGAGACACTAAGTTCGTTGCATAGTTAAAGAGTTACATTGTCGACTTTTAGGTGACAACTAGCTCTAATAACTACCTTGAAGGTGTTGACAAACCTCGAAGGTTATCGGACCGTCATAGTTCATGTCTACCAAGAGTTTCTCGAATGGTACATTCTACTCGGACAAGTCCTTTCATGAGACACGTTTACATTACTAGCGAACTAGCTTGAAATTATTACCCGTCCAGACAAGTCTTTTGAGTTACTAACGATTCAAGACCATCAATTCATTGGTTAAGTCTATTAGCACAAGGATTCATTTGCATTTACACAACATATTTCTTATCACATAATTTTCTCCCCTCAAAAATGGCATATAAAATGTTATTTTGAAAAGTTGAGAATAAATATGACCATTTCGAGTGTTATGGAAGATGACCATTGTGAACAATTTGTGAACAAAGTTTTAACTCAAGTACTCCCCTCAACAAGTGATATAAACGGTTGAGGTTTTGAAAATTATACGGGAAGTACTTGTTATTTTGAGCAAAACCTTGAAAATGAAAGGTTTGATAGGTTTTACTCAAAAGTAAGAAGCTTTCGCCCTTTTATAAGGATTGTGGCATCAAGCGCACTACGTGGTCCTTTCTTAACAAGAACGGGTTGTACACGATATGTGTGCACAAGCCATTGACATATATAATCACACATCCAAATTTATAATGAAAGAAGCGTTCAAGGGTACCGTGAAGTCCAAATGATGTTTCCGTGGAGTGCGAATCGGGCGTTGATAGCCGGTGATGTTCATCCCGGTCGACCACCAACAAAGCTTTCCGGTGTTTCAATCGATCCCGCCGATACAACCTTTCATCAATCATTCGATGATCCTCCTCACATCCCTTCGATCCCGAGAATTCCATCGCTTAGAGACCCAATCTTTAGATGTATATCCTTCAACCGATAAGCCAATCCGTCTCTAACCATCTTTAAAGTGTGATCCCCAAACTTGTGAAGATTGTTGCACGCCATCAACCAATTGCGTTGAAGTTCACTGCGATAAACGACACCGAACGGTTTGCTTACGAGCGTGTATTGTGGAAGCGGTTGATGTCGGAAGATCAAGTCGTGGTGGAGTGAAGTTGACACGGTCCGATAAGATTCAACCGCAAGTCGGAGATCTTCTACACGTTATTTGATGACTATGCGTCCGATGAAGATGAGCAATGACTTGATGAATTCACGTTGTACTTCGCTTGAAAATTGCCTCATGCGACCTCGTACTTTGGCAAGGTACATGTCTTCAATGTCGTTGATATACAAATTCTCAAAGTCGCCTTCAGAGAATGCATAATCCCGCTCATCTTGCCTTTTGACCACAATCTTCTTGAGAAAAGTATAGTCCCATTTGGTCGAAAGATCAACGTGTTTGATGGCAACGATATCCTTAGTATCGAACACCGCATGTTGAGACTTCAACCGGCAACTTCGTAGTAGATTCTTCGGCGTTCCGCCAATGATGAATTCAGACATTGCATCTCGGTCGTATGCTTCCACTTTGTTGGAGAACAAGTGATTAGCTCTTTCCTCGATAGCTATGCGGTTTGAGTATATGGTGCTGGAATGGAAGTGTCAAAGATGTAGCGATTTCCTTGAGCCATCGCCACCGTAGAAGAAATTCCAAGTCTTTGTTGAAGAAATATCTGAATGGAATCCTAGGTTCATCTGGTTGGCCAATTGTTGGTAGAGGTTTAGACCAGTCGGTGTAATATGGAGGGTTGTCCCGTTTGGTGAAGTCGATGTTTGCTTCTGGGTTGAGCCAGTCCATGTTGTTAGACATAGCTCGTGCAATGTTATCAAGGTGATATTCAACCTCTATAGCACTTTCTGAGCTGTCTTTTAGGAATTGAAATGCTTCATTCTTGATTCGCTTCAACTCGGATTTCGTCATCTTCTTCACTTGGAACTTTTCTTGCAGAATTGTAAGATATTCGATTTCACATACACATCATACCATAACACAAAGTAGGCGTACAAGAGGTTTTAGAGAGAAAGTTAGAGGTTTACGTAACTTTAGTGAGAGAAAGAAAATCTTATTATGAGCTCCAACTCTACCTTGGAAGGTAGAGAGTATTTATAGTCTTACAATAAAACGCCACACAACGGGTCAGATCGTGCATACAGCTGGGTAAAGACCCGTCCTTCCTCCACGGTGTTACTTAACTAAATACTACTTAACATAAAAGAACTACGACTACGAGCTTTTAACGATTACATATACTTGAGGTGACCGACTCTTTAATACCGGAATTTCTAATTCCTAACAATCTCCCCTAAGGAGGTCACCTCAAACATATACTAAAATTACATTGAATACAATCGATATTACATTAACAATTGTTCTTGCATTCTTGATGTAGTACTTTGTTCAAGCTCGTAGTCATTGATTCCACTCATTGCATGTTTGGTTAATCCAAGTGGAGGTCTTTACCGATCCACGTGATAATAATTTTGAGCCGACTTTTGAGATCATCACCTAATAAAAATCTCGAGACATCCATTGTGGTGTTGGTATTATGTGATGTTGTGACTTTCGGACCGACATGCTCACATTCGGATCATGATATCTTCTCATCGAGTAACGGAAGCTTTCATTGATTCATGATATTGGCGCAGCGTAGCGTAAGCATGGAGTGAAAATATCGAGTCATTGATGCACTAATCATGATTTCTTTTGAGATGAATGTGTTAAGTGAGCATGCGGCTATGGATGGACCGCTTCATTCGATCACCGCAAACGTCGGTGTACCGCATAAAACAGCTTAGCAATAAAGCGCACGAAAGTGTCTTTGATCACTTTCGTTGAATCGAGGTACACGCCCATCGGTTCCCGCTGATCAAGACAAGCATCGCTCGCGATCGTATAATTCAAGAATTTCCTTGACAGTGGTTTCGCGAATGCTTCTAGTCGTTCTCAAACCGAACATCTCAAAGAAGACAACACGGAGTGAGTGAACCAAATAGTAGAAATTCACCGATTGATGAAAAGAGATTTGAAAGACAATCGTGTATTGCTCAATAGAAATTGTTTTTGCAATACAACGAAGGTTTTAATGAAAATCAATTATTAATCATAAAACACCTTTTGATTTGAAATATTCGAACACGGTCAATGTGCTAAAGAAAAGAGTTTTTAAGCACAATGGTTGGTTTTTCAAAGGTATCCGCTAATCCATAACTCGAACGAGATTGATTCAAAAGATTGAATCGCCCATTGTTTCTGCTCGGTTGTCACATGGTTGATCTATTGAATAGATCTCACATGCCACCCACCGTGAGCTTGTTTGATGTTGGCTCCAGAGGGCTTTCCATCTTCATTGTGAATATGTTTGCATATCACTCGGATGTTCCGCAATACCACAAGGATAATGCGAGGACTCAAGATATAATCTCTTCCACATTGTGTGAAATGAGAGTCTTTATTGAAAGTGTCCTAATGAGATTTATTGATGATCTCGTGGCTCTAGACTCAATTAGTGCATATTTGGATCCTCAGATCGGAGACTAGGGAGAGGGTCTCTTCTTCAATATCAACAATCTCTAAGAGAAAGTCGATAGATAATGTAGGTTCCCGTGAGAATGAAACAAGCCCTTTTAAGAGGAACTTGAGTGGTTTGGGAAGAATGAAGTGCAATGCGCCACCGGGTCCATGACGCCTTGTCTTCAATACCGTGTTACCTTGGTAACCGCCAATAGTAAATGAATTGAACCCGGTTTTCGCCCTAAGGTTGAATCAATGGAGGGCTATTTGTTTTCACCCTTTCTCATTCAATTCTTTTAATTCTTCAACTCCTTGATGCTTACCGATACTTCATAGCTAGAACCTTGTTGGGTTTATTCGAGTACTAGCTCGGCCTCATCCGCACTCTTCCCATATCTCATTTTTCTCCTTTTATCATCATACCTAAGAACTCTACCCTAACTAGAGGATAGTCCTCGGTAGATCCCTCCGGTTCTCGCGGATCATGGGAACAAATACCTAACCTTATCATCCTTATATCACCGTATATAAAGTAAATTTGGTCGGTCTATTTGGTATTGTTCATCCGCCATTTGAACCAATTGAAAACCATTTGAAAATCAATCCGATACTTGTGATATATTATCAAGACATTTTGTACCGAATTGTTTTTGATATTTTTAGAACAAGTGCTCCCCTCAACATGTGCATCAAATGTATGAAATCGTTTTGCACATGGAGGCAAGAGGAAGAATTAACTTCTTTGATTACCATTTTCTAAAAGATATCAACCTCACTTCCCCGATCAAATCAAGTAGATAAAGCATTTTGGGAAGGATGAGATTTTCATAATTTTGCTCCCCTCAATATGTGCCTCGAGATTTGAAAAGAGTTTTGCACATACTAGAGGAACTCGCACATTGAGATAAGTGATCACGTTTCAAATCATAGGTTTAAGATAGATGCTCCCCTCAACATGTGCATGGAAAATTTGAAATCGTTTGTCACATGTGGGAAGGAGAGCTTGTACATCCTTATTAAACCATTTACCGAATTATCAATTTAAACCAATTTAAATCACACATTCTCCCCGATCACAATTATCAAATCATTTGAGATTTGTGATCTCTTATAGATTTAAATTGATTTTGAAAGCTTTTGAGGAGAATTGTGACTTGATTATGAAAGTGTTTTAATCGATAAGGATCGGATTTTAAAACTTTAAACTCCATTGATAAAACATGCATGAATATCTTTTGAAAACAATTGAATGACAAATAACTTTTAATTTAATTGAAATCATTCTCCCCTCAATCAATGACATAGGTTGATGATTGAGAGATAGATATTTTGACAAATAAATCCAGATGATTATCAAAATAGAGTCCGAGTTATTTTTTCAAAGCGCTTAGTTTTCAGCAGATAAATGTTTATAAAATCGAGCATGGAATTTTGAAAACATGATAAAGTATGGCTCGTTCTTTCTTTGAAAAGCGGGTTCTTGCGACATGACAATAAACCATTTTTTCTCTTTCTCCCAAAATATTTTTGATTTTTGATTTTTGATTTTTTTTTTTTTTTTTTTTTTTAATAAAAATTCGAACAACATCTAAAGTCCCGTGTCATTCTTTGAATGACAACAAAAAGACCGTAGATATTATCGAATCGAGAGAAACATGACAAAATGACAATATTTTTTTGAAGATTTTTCGAATTTTTCAAATTTTTATGGATTTTGAAAGTTTTATATTTTTCTATTTGATTTTTTTGAAGGTTTTATAATTTTGTATTTTGTTTTTCGAATAAATATTTACAAGAGATAAATTAGTTTAAGAGAATGATGAAATGAGTACCGAGATAAAGATATCGTTCAGCACGTTGTAGAAGAAAGGAATCAACATCTCTTAAACTTTCGCCACCAAAGCATTCGAGGCTTCTAAGAAAATCGTCTGAACATGAGCCTTCTCAATTTGAATCTTTGGTAGCTTCCTCCCAAACCGACAAACATCGAATAAAGACCATTTCCCTAAGAAGTAGAGTTGAATACAAAGCGGTCTCATTGATTGAAGCTCAGCACCCCAAAGAACACGAGAACACAAGTAACAAGTTGAAACATTGATCGCCCGGTGGTTATCAAACCGGATTAACTGACACGACCGATCACATGAACTGTGCATCCCCGATGTACACCTTACTCTTCGAGATTGACCATTGTCTATTTAGGGAACAATATATCAACATCTTCATTTTACCAAGTGCATTCCAGCTTATCCAACATATAACCAATCAAGACATAATGTACACATGTACCCAACAAGAGTAGAGACGATGACATCCATGTAACATGTTGAGTCACTAATCATCTCGTGGATGTCAACTCAAATAACCGAATTAGCTCGATCAGTGAACATGTTGTGCATCCTTGATGTACACATATCTCCTCGATGGTTGCGATCTCATCGAAATCATCATTACCTTGTGTACATGAGTCAATAACCGAAGCACTTTATCATAAACCGTATATAAGATGTCGATAAAGGCGATCATCTCACGCTCCAAATATTCTTCTCACATTTCTTCCAATCGAATCAAGTAACATATACCAAAGGTCTCCATAGACCACTTCCCCAAATGGTTGGAATAATACATCCTTCCCCAAATAGTTAGAATAATATATCCTTCCCCAAATGGTTGGAATAATACACCAAAGGCTACGAGTAAAACACCGAGTTTCTACGGTTATGACCATTGTCTTTCCGGATAACTTCAATCGTAGAAGTGTTAAGTTCATCAAGTGTACTCGTTGTGCTTTTAGATATATGTCTCCTTCCCCTTGCCGGTTTTGATACCTCGTAATCAAGAAACATAATATACCCTTAAACTTGAAATCTTGTGAGAAGAACTCAAATAGCCCAAATGAATCTCGTGAGAATCAACTGCACTGTAAACTCTCTCGACTATCTTTATTAACCCATATGTAGACAATTTGAAGTGACCATCGTTGAAGAAAACCCGATATACCAAACTTGAAATCAAGTCAAATTTCCCGATTTGTATCTTAAGCTTGCACTTAATGATGGAAGAACGGTGTCGAGAATCTATGCAATAAGCAAATCTCTAAGTACTCACTACTCAAACAGAGTATGAGACATTAACACCTATTGAGATTATCCACATCGTCATCAGCATGTGACACTAAGTAAAACAATGTAACTCCTAATAGTGATAGTTAACCAGGTCTTCAACCAACCACCCCGACTGCTGGCAACTAGATAAACCAAGTCTTCAACTCAAATTCTTAAGCCCGAGCAAGTTATCAAATAAGAACATGCCTTTGTGAAAGTCAACTTCAATCTCAAATAAGTGATAAATGATTAACTCAAGTCATCAACTTGTGTCAAATGCCCAACACGTGAAAACAACATACAATCGGATGTACATTGACCCACCGAATGAACCGAACAAATGATTCCTCAACATCAATGCATTCTTCCTTAAAAGTATACATGTAGAGACCGATCCGAAGATTCACCAATAATGTCTTCGAGCGGATGAGGTAGTCATTTTCCTTTAAGTTCATGTGGTTGATTTATAGCGCACATTGAGAGGAACAATAATCAGTAAAGATTTGGCAAAGGAATACCAAAGAGCGGATCATTATTCATGAACAATAATCCGTGAAGATTTGGTAAGGAATACCAAAGAGCGGATCATTATTCATGAGTGCAACTACAATATTATGATAGTCATTATCAACGCCTTGAGGAATAACCGAGATTGGGCTTTTGAGTAGTCCGAGAAGTACTTTAGATGATCAACATTCGTTAGCGGTTGGAAATACTCATCAAACATATATTGAAACAATGAATCCCAAACAATAAATCCCATTTATCCTTAGTAAGTGAAACATTAGGCGTTGGAGGAGAGAACATGAAGTTGCCATCAACATCCATCAACATGTAGTAAATTCACTCTTTCTCCCCTCAAAATTGCATCCGGTTGCCATTTTTATTTAACCAAGTGAATAAGAATATACACCAATGAACATAGATCCACTTGATGACTAAATGAGCATGGGAGAACACATGAAGCTTGTTGATGAAGAATGTCGATGAGAATGGACATAAACATGAAGATTTCTCTTCTTCAAGATAAAGCGCATCAAGCGCCCACCTTTCTTTTCTATGAGGAACGGGCCTCAAGTGTTATCTGCAGATGCCATAGTGTTGAAGAACGAGGCCCGAATCGATGTGAGAATGTATGTCATAGCCGAAAGAATATCAAGATTGAGTTACTTGAACCCGTGAGTTATGAGATATCAATCCATTTGTGATCCATACTTTAAGCCGATTGCATGTAGTGAAGGATCAAGTATCTCGCAATGAGTAAGGACTACCCGCACTAATATTACAAACTTGATTGCATATATTTTGGTTAGTGACATTAGTATCCAAACCCTTTGGGGTTTCACGGTCAACCTTGATTTTGTCATCGAAACAACTTTCCGGTAGGAATCCACCTAAGTCCAAAGATCCTTAAACATTCTACCGCAGAAAGATCCACTTATGGCAAGGTCTAGGATTGTAAGGCTTCTTATGCATAGTGGAAGACTTATCCTTGTTCCTAGTTTCCAAAGATTTAGCAGTTGGTATCCATCTAGGTGAAGTTTTTGGTATGTTTTGCTTCATAACATGTTGAACCTTAGTCACATTAGTAGTCTTAGTGGATTGTACCTTGGCATGTGAATTAGGAAAATGTTTCTTATGTGGAAAAGACTCATAATTTCTAGTTTTGTTTTCTACATGCTTAGCATTCTTATGCACGTAACTACTCTTAGATGTACGCCAATCCCTAGTCTTTTGAGTGTTCATAGGTAGTGGTTTACAACTACTAGCAGTTGCTTTGAAATCTCGTAGAATTCATCACCCTAGGTCTTGCACCTAAAATTCCGTCTTTTCGAATCAGTGCCTTTTTCCTAGCTTATTCTAGATAATAGTTCTTCCATAAGTCATTCATATCATATGAATTCTGGGTTTTAATGCTTGGTTTTGACACTGTTTTTAAACTAATCCTAGAGGTGCCGGGAGTAAAAGTAGTCGCATGTTGAGGTTTAGAGGAACTCAAGCATGACTCTTAGGTAACACAGTGAAGTGACCGGTTTTGACAAAACTTGTTTCTCATCAACTTGGGAGGCAAACCGTGTTTTTGAAAATTTTAGTCTTTCGGATATAAACGCAGAGGTCGCCTAACAACATACCGGTTTCTAATGGGATGAGAAACCGGTTTCCCAAGGTTGATGGTTTTGTAAACTTAGTGTTCACACTTTTCCCTACAGTTTTCCTAAGCTCATTCTTTAAGGCAACAATAGCGAAACTCTTATTCAAGTTGAGCTTTGAGTTCATCAATTTTTTCTATCAAAGAGTTTTTTGTTCCATTGACTTAGTTCTAGCTTCTTTGTGAGTCACTTAGTTCTATGTGATGCTTTCTCAAAGACTCATTTTCCTTTAGTAATTTAGCCACATAAATTGAAAGTTCATTATTTCTTGTTATAATAGCATCAATGTCTTGTGTATTCATGACTAAATTACTTTTCTCATTCAAGATGTAAATATGTTTCTTCGATTGTAAATGGTTGACTCTTTGTCTTGAAGTCGAGCTTTCAAAGTGTTAATTTCAAAAGTTCACGGAATTCGTGAAGTTTCGGTTTTTACATGGTTTGTTGTTGAAAACTTTCTTCTTTACTCGAATCGCGATTTCAAGTGAAATGCGTGTTTTTCAAGATTTGAGAATTTGTTTGAAAGTTCATCAAAAGCCTTCTTATCAACCATATCTTTTGTTTTGAAACACTTAATCTCGGACTCACCTCAAGAATGTAACATTTATGAAAGTCATGTCAAGATCATGATCGCTTTGTTTAAGTACTTTAGCGGATGCACTATGTTGAACAAATAAAGGGTACCTCATTACATGACACCGCTCAATATCCGTCCGATATCCGCATCCACATCATGTGTAACAAGAGTCACTAGACCGGATGTGTCAAGCTTATCAATCTTTGAGCCTCAGATTCGATTGCCAACCGATCCATCATCCGATGCCATCTTGGTCTCAATACTACAATCTATTGATTGTACCCGACATTCATTCACCTTTCTGATCACAGCATCCACTTCTTGTGTGCCAGGAGTTACTGAGCAGCTGGTTACATCATTCTTTGTTGTTTCTACAACACCCGACCTTTCTGATACATTACCCGACTTATCACAAATATCTCTCAATTGTACCCGACTTTCATCTACTTTATCATCTTTCTGAGTAACTTCCTCAATATACTTCTCCACATTATCCATGAGATAGATCAGTGTCTCTGTGAACGCGCTAATTTCCATTCCAGTGTGTCTCTTGAAGGACATTTCGGTCATGTCTTGATCATAATCGATGAGAATTCCTTCTAATGAATGGAAAGTGTTTGTAGATCACTTGAAGTGCATTACTAGAACTATCCTTATGAACCTTCTCTTTGTCAAGTTGTAGCTCTAATTGCTCTAGGTTTAATAGCAACGTTCCTGTTAATGTGGATAAGTCCTGAAGGAAAAGGGCAATACATGTTCGTTCCATTGTTGTGGGTAGAAGTAACATGAGGTGAGAGTGAAGTTGTTGATAAGGTTCAATGTCGCTTTCCTTTTGCATGGAATTTCAGAGTTCGAACAGTGTTCAAATCTTTCTCATTGGACTCGGAGCATGAAGAACTCAAATCATCATTGATTAATTCAATCATCTTTAATCGCTCGGTGTAGCATACATTATCATTGGTTTCCACAAGATCATACAATTTAAGTACCTCCAAATCACGGTGGTCAAGAGAGTAAGACATGATGTGGTAGAATGCACGGATTTTACAAGTCTATGATTTAAACCGAGAAATAGAATCTTTGGCGGGATTTTACTAAAATCAATACCAAACCGTATTACAATGACCAATGGAATGTGTTAAGATGACAGAAGGATCGACACAATGATAGACAATTGTATGTTACGTCTTATGATTGTTTGTGGGATTAGCGGAGATGTTGTTTGGTTGTGATTTGGGTTGGTTGTTGCACGATTTTATGGAGAATTTTAGGTCTAAAAATGTAAAAGCTTAATAACTTCCTTTTGGAGAGGATTTGGGCCTCGAAAAATTCGTTTCACGACATTGTGGTGAAACCTCACAATATTCACTGTTCGGTCATTTTGTGGTATTTCGCTAAAACGGAGTTACTGGATCAAAAGTTATGGCCGTTTGAAGTTTTGACGTAAAAGTCAACTTTGGTCAAACCTCTTTTAAGACAAATCGCTACGTAAACAATAATTAACCAAGTCGCTAGCCAATTTTGACAAAGAAGTCGCTAACACCAAGTCGCTAAGACCTAAGTCATTGGACACAAGTCGCTACAAAGACCAAGTCGCTAAACAAATAAGTCGCTAAAGAGCAACTCGCTAAGATCCAAGTCGCTAGTAACAAGTCGCTAACAATTTGCACCGCAACTCGCTAACATTTTCTCAAGCAAGTCGCTAACCTCACTAAGTCGCTAGTCGTAGTGGAGAATCCACTAACTTGTACTATTTGTCGGCTTGTCTCAATAGACAAGTCGCTAGGACCAAATCGCTACCACAATACACTACAACTCGCCACTGATTTACAAAGCAAGTCGCTACCAAGAAAATTACACCGAGAGCCAAGTCGCTAACTTGAAAAACTTCCAAAACACACTTTTCAATCCAAAAATAGCCCAACCACGATGATTCAGGCCTTCCAAATCAAAACCTAAACACTTGTGATGATCCTAAACACAAAAGTACAATCAAAATCCAAGCTTTAACACTAGAAATCAACCAAATGATGCAAAAACCACTAAACTTTCTCAAACTCAAAAACCACCTAAAAACCACTAGAAATCCAAAGATATGTAAGAGATGATCTAACCATGGCTTTGATACCAATTGTAAGATACTGGATTTTACATACACATCATACCATAACACAAAGTAGGCATCAGGCATACAGTGGGTAAAGACCCGTCCGTCCTCCACGGTGTTACTTAACTAAATACTACTTAACATAAAAGAACTACGACTACGAGCTTTCTAACGATTACATATACTTGAGGTGACCGACTCTTTAATACCTGGAATTTCTAATTCCTAACAAGAATCTTAGCATGCTCTAATGTATTACCATCTACCAGATCTTGACCTTCAGCAGGTAGGGAGTTGAGTTAACAAGTGTTGAGAACCATTCAAATTCCTCTGTTTGATCGTCATCTAGCCATGATACGACGTCAATCATGGGCGCCTTCTTCTTCTTTTGTTTAGACCTAGATGAGGATTCTGGTTTCGAACTTGTTTGGGAGAGGTGGGTTGTTGTATGGGCTCATGGACTTCCTCATCGTCACCACCGTATACACAAAGTGATCACCGGTTTTCGAGTCTCGGGTGGTAATTCGTAAGAGTCCCGAGGTTTATCTGTAGAAGAACGAGGAGGTGACCTTTGTTGTGCCGGAGTCCGTTTGGGTGGAGGTGGCATTGATGAAGATTCACCGACTTCTTGAGCGCTTAGGTGCGTAGTCTTTGTCCTTATCATCGCTGCCTCTTGGTCGCTTTGGTTGAGTTGTCGACTCTTTGCATGAAGACTTGAGTTGATAGTCTAATAGAGTCTCAAAAACTTAGCTTCATCCAAGTGAAGGATCCGACTCTTTTGACATTTGCATCACCAATTTAGCGATTAACCCGGTTTAAAGGTCGATTCTTTGCTCATAATATTTTTAACCAATGCAACGATGTTTGGAGTAAGTTGTCCGGAGAATACTTCTCGAGTCACACCGGGACATGATTGAGAAGAAACTTGTGAGTATATTCTCGTCGTTGTCTTTTCCAATTCCTTTTGGAAATCTCCACCGATAAACTTTCGGATTTGTTCCTTTCTTTCAACAATTCTTGTATCCCGCCTGAAGAAGGTTGATTCATCAACAAGTTGATTCGATTTTTGTTGGTAACATCCTTCTTCCGTACTTGCTTGGCACCTTAACAATCATTGTTTTAGCCCGGGATAACCAAGAGTCATTGGTTTCTTCACGATTTGGATGTTGATTTGGTTGATCTTTAGATGGTGGTGGTGAAGAATGAGATGATGAATCGATGATGAGGAGACATGAGGAGGCTCGAGTCCTTTGGAGGTGTCAAGTATCCTCCTTGGAACGAATTGACCGCTGAGAAGATAATCATCATAATTCTCTTCGTTATCTTGTCCAGATTTAGCTTTTATTTCCGCCCGAGCCCGGGCTTCTTCATCGCCTTTTCTTTCTCGAGACTTGTCCTTATCTCGTTCCTCAATGTTATAATCAATAGATTCCTCCACAAGCTTTTGATGTTGCACAAGAGTGGTGGCACCAGTTCCCTTATCGGGTCGATTAACCGCATCGGGATCCGGTGAAGAGTGGACAACACCACTCAACCCTCCGGGCCACGATTTGATCTTGTTCAAATTCTTTAGCCTTTTGAAGGTGTCTAACGATTTTAAACTTCTTCCGTAGGATTTATCTAGTTGCTCTTCATCACTTTCAAAGCTTTCTTCATATGGCACAAGCACAGAGTCTTCCCTTTCCTAGGTCACCGGAGGACTAGGAGGTTTTGCTACTAAGGAGGTGGTTGGTTGCGATCTGAGTAGTGGACCTCCTCATCCGATTGTGTATCTTCGATCTTTCATCCAAGAGCTTTCTTGGTGGTTCGTGTAGGAATAGGAACAGCTTCACGAGAGGGAACTTTCTTCTTTGGAGTAGGTTTCTCTTTGGGACCTTCCTTTGACTCTCTGTGCTTACTGCACTTCCAAAGACTTCCTCTTCTCGGTTCTCCGAGTAGGTGTTCCGAAGGCTTTTCATCGAGATGACCAACTTTGCCTTCTCTTCATCGCTACCCGATACCTTTTGTACGCTTCAAGCTTCTTGATTTCGTTAGTCAATGGGTGATTAGTAACACAAAGACCGCTTTTTTGTTGACGATTCTTTGATTACGGCAGATAGGATAGGCTCACCAACATGTCGTGATTGTCGGGTCATTGAGCCTCTTGGGATATCGTGATGAAGTCCAAGTGCTCTCGGATCAACGGTTTTTGTATCCGCATAGGGAATCTTTGAGCCAAGCTTTTTGAGAAATGTCATCATGTCATCCCATATCGAGCTTCAATTTCGATGTCCTTCTTGTTGATTAATGACCGGAAGATTTGCGCTCCATGAGCTTGGGATGCTCATAGCCACCGTCACGACCAGAGACCGATTTGGTGATGATGATGTAGAGGGTTCTCCACGGTTGAGGAATGTTCTTAAGCTCTACATGAGAATGCTTAGAGATAATTCTCAAGCTTCATCATAGCAATATCAATCAAGAATTGTAGAACTGCCTCCTCAAGAGTGTGGCATAGAAGTCGGTTGGCACGACTTCGGAATGAGAAGAGCAGCCCGTAAGTTTGCATGAGTGATGGTGACTTGTTTGTGATTGATAGTCACAGCCACGCACTTTGACCCTTGATCCTTTGCATTGAATTCCGTAATTGTTGAATGTAGATCTCCGATCTTGTAGCGAGTGTGAGAGCATGTTTCGTAGGGATGATTCTTAAGAATATCCACAAAGAATGAGACAAGAAGATTACGAGCATGTGAGGGTTTCAAAGTTAACCCTAAGGTTGTTCTTTCCAATCTTTCTCGGATAGCCATTAGGGAAGATGTCAAGAATGTGAACGTCCGGTGCATCCACATTCATTTGAGCACCACGTCGTGATCTCGAAATAACATTAGCCAAAAGAACCAACATATCGAAGACATAATGTTAGTCAATGTAAGGTTTTATTGTCTAATTATTGAATATACAAAGGTCAAAGATTGTTACGAGTCCACAAATACTTGTTTGTTCAATAGTCCAATGTCATCGTGATAAGTTTCGTGAGTTAGTTAACTTTAAGTTTTAAAGTTTATGTTATCACTTATTTAACACAACATATTAAACGATTAAGTTTATTAGTGACATTATTGGTTTCGTGACGTTATGATTCATTTATTTACAAGTTTGCACGCCGTAACAATTCATAACGAATGTTTGATCAAGGCTTATGCGTAGGAATAGTAGCTTATGCATAAACAGGAGAAGTATACGCAGAGACGCAAGCTTATGCGTAGGATCCTTACTTGCTGTAAGAGATATTACGCGAGGAAAAGAGGACCTTATGCGTGAGAGCTTACGCGAGGCGATAAAAACCTTACGCTGTAAGGCTTACTCGTAAGAGTAGACCTTATGCGTAGAGTCATCACACGATATCCTTCACGGGATACGCGTAGTCCCATTGTAGAACCTTACGCAGATGGTTACGCCGAAGATTACTCTTACGATAACTTTCTCACGCGTAAGGTGATCCTTATGCGTGAGTTACAAAGACCTTGATTACGAGTTTTATGCGTAACAAGCCTAAAATAAAATCATCATATCATCAATCTTAACACATATATTCATTTTAAGACGGATCATGGCATGAAACTCATTTATATAGCTACAGAGAAGTCATACGCGTAAGTCAAAACCCTAAAGTTTATGAATTACGCATATGATTTCTAGCCATAGAAATTGCACCAACCGTTTTCTGGTAGGTCTTAGATGTTGTGAGAGTGTAATAACCAAGTTTTAACATCTAATTTGTGGTGAATCAAAAGTACCCAAAACTCAAGAACATTAAACCCTAATTACCAATTTTCAATCAATTAGTGTTTCTGGGTTGTTATAAGGCCTAGATAACATCAATTCAACATGATATTAACATCACACAGCAATCTTTTTGACCACAAACATACACATTTGAAAACACCCAAAACCACGCATAAACCCTAATTTTGAAAACCCATCAATTCGTGTTTCTGGGTGGATTTTGAGGATAAAACTAGTATCATTGATGTTAAAGACACGTTTTGACACAATATTTTTAACCACAAACACACACCAATGATTGTGTGTTCATACGCTTATGCGTAGAACACATAATCACACATATCTAGCGTTTTAGCCGTTGGATTTGCATAAAAATCAAAACATTTGCTTGTAATAACGTTAAGATCATGAAAACACTTACACTTTGATGATCAAAAACACAGATTTCTTGAACGATTTTCGTGCGTTGGATTAGATAGGTTATGAGTAATAAATGTGAGTTGGAATGTTAGATGGAAGAGTTTTTATTATAAGTAACTTTAAACTTTTGGCAGTTTTGGTCCCTCCACCTTTTCCTTTTTCATCCAAAGCCATTTAACTTCCATTTTGGTTACCGAACAAAGATTTTAAGAAAGAGATTTGACGACACTCCCCCTTGACTTAAGAAAATAATGAAAGGTTATAATTTTAGACCGAGGAGTGTCAGTTTAACCAGAAACATTTTACCACCATTGATAAAAGAAACAACCGGTATAGAATAACATGCAAGTACACAAATGTTTTTGAAACAGTTTGGTATTAATTTTTCCCCTCAACACTTGATCGGAAAATATCTGAATTTTGAGAGATTATAGTGTTGTGGAAGAAATGTACATGCCATGTTGAAAGAAAATTAGATTAGAAGAATATTTTGTTGTTTATCGTGTTTTATATTTTGTATTTTGTTATTGAAAATTATTTACAAAAGAGATTTTGGTGTGTGTGTTTTTAAGACTGCATTTTAAGAGATCATCTAGTTCCTCTTGAGTCAAACACCTCATACCAATCCGTGGACCAACTCATTAAACCTAGCGGGAGGCAAGGCTTTGGTGAGAAGATCTCGCCAATTGGTATTCGCACTCATCAAGTATAATTCAACTGCACTGCTCCACGTGGTCCTTGATGAAATGATAGTGAAGATCGATGTGCTTTGATTTCGAAAGTCTCGAATCGAGTTGCACGAGATCGCAATGGCACTCGATTATCGCAAAGACATCGGATTCATCAAATACGTAACCATAGTCTTTGAGTTGTGTTCTCATCCGATGACTTGAGCACAACACGACATGGCTACATATTCGCTTCGTTGATGACAACGATGTACAATCCTTCTTTGATTTCCAAAACACCAACTTATCACCAAGAAATTGTAGTGCTCTCAAGTACTTTTTCGTGAATCTAAACATCCTGCGTGATCAAAGATCCGAAAAAGCGATTAGTTCAAAACCGTAATCCTTCGGATACCGGATCCCCAAGTTAATGGTTCCTTGATGTATCGGAGGATTCTTTTAGCCTCGAGAGGTGGGTTTCAATTGGTCTTGACCGATAACGGAGCGTAGATAAACGACAAAGACAATGTCGGGCAAGTAGGCCGTTAGGTACATTAGAGACCCAATAATACTACGGTATTTTGTTGGGTCCACTAGTTTCTCATTTAAATCGTCTAGCTTCTTGGTATGAGTCATTGGTGTGGCATAAGTGTCATGTGTTTTCATTCCAAATTTGTTTAACAATTCAAGGGCATATTTGGATCGACTCAAGAAAATACCACGGGTGATGATGAACTTGCAGTCCTAGAAAGAACGTAAGTTCACCCATCATGGACATTTCAAAATTTTTCTTCATTAGTTTTGCAAAAGCGATTGAGTACTTTTATGTGTAGACCCAAAATGATGTCAACCCAGAATTTGAACAATTAAGATATGTGCCCGTGATATTGTATAAAAGAGTAGGGTCAACCGAACCTTTGGTGAAATTATTGGCAATGAGGAAAGATGATAGCTTATCGTACCATGCCCGAGGAGCTTGTTTGAGACCGCATGAGCTTTGTTCGGTTTGTAGACATGGTTCGGGAACTCAGATCAACAAATCCATCCGGTTGGTCGACATAAACCGTTTCTTTAAGTTGTCCATTGAGAAACGCAGCTTTGACATCCATCCGATAGACCGTCATATTCATATGAGCCGCGAACGCGAGAAATATCCGAACGACCTCAGACGAGCAACCGAGCAAAAGATTCTTCAAAGTCTATTCCTCTTCCCGACGATAACCCTTAGCAACTAGACGTGACTTGTTTCGGATTACGCTTCCTTCAAAGATCTAATTTGTTTTTCCAAATCCATTTGAGACCAATGGCGAGACCCCGTTGGTCTTTCAACCGCTCCCATACTTCAAGACGCTTGAATTGGTTGAGTTCTTCGCATGGATTCAATCCATTGTCTTTTGTCATTGCGTCTTTAATGTTTTAGGCTCGATTAGCGGACATTGAGTGCATAAATGCAATGTTCACCATCCGTGTGAAGACGTTGTCTCGTAACGACCGGTTGATTCGGGTTGCCAATAATATTTGCCGAGGATGGTCTTTTGTCCATCGATGTGTAGAGGTTGATGTTGGTATACATTGTGCGATTCCGAGGATTCAAATGGTTTGTTGATGATTTCGCGACATCAGTGCAAGCAATGTCATTAGCAAACGGGTTAAAGAACGATTTGGATCAAAATCTGCAGTGGGGTGCTTCATTAAGAACATCATCACCGGTTCATCATTGTTGGAAGCGGTTTGTTCAACTGTTGTGGTGGAGTCAATCGGTGGTGCTTCATCAATGAGTTGTTGTAGCAGTGTATCGTATAAGAGTATTATCAGTTGAGCAATGAAACAATGGATACACCTTGAGCACGCTCATCAATATCGCCACCGAACAAATGAGCAAATAACCTTTCCATTTGTTGACGAGTGAGTGGGGCTTTGTTCGGTGATGATGGGGTTGAGGAAGTTTAAGCGGTTGTGACCGGTTCCAAGTGTTATACTGAAGCCATTCTATAAGTTCATCAAAATGAGCATGAATCATTTCCATAACTTGTTTTGTACGACGATTCCGGATCCCGTAACCTTTAGAATTCTCACAATATCCAATAAAGACTCCAATGTCACTTTGGCTTTGAGCTTTCCAAAATCATCACGATCATTATTCGGATAGCAAAGGGATCCAAATACGTGAAAGTGTTTGAGATTCGGTTTATGGTTGTGGAGAAGCTCAAACGGTGTTTTGTTGTATGCTTAGTAATCATAGAATGGTTTTGAGTATAGCATGCGAGATACGACTTCACCCATAAGTAATCTGGAAGTTTAGCATTGATTAACATTGTTCTTGCGCTTCCACTAACGCTCGTTTCGTCTTTCAACAACTCCGCTTTGTTACGTGTACGTGCAATAGATGTCCGATGTCAATTCCCACTTTCTCATAAAAGTCACGAAGGGTTTGGTTAACAAATTCGGCCTTTGTCTGCTTCTTATTTGTCGACGGTGTTTTGAGTCGAACTCAGATTTTCGTGAGAAAGGTGATGATCATCTGTGGAGCTTGGTCTTTGCTTCAAGAAAGTAGACCCAAGTCCATCGTGAGTAGTCATCAACAATTACTAAGATGTAGCGTTTGCCATTGATCGCTTGCACGCTCATCGTGCCACACAAATCCATGTGAAGAAGATGAAGCACATGTCGAGAGTCGTGTTCCACCTTTGAAGGAAAATGAGCACGAGTGCTTTTCCCTTATTCACAAGTCGAGCAAAGGTGATCTTTTGAATACCGGAATTGTGGGAGTTCTTCAACTAGTTTGTGTCGAGCAAGGTTGGTGATGGTTTGAAAGTTTAGATGAGAGACGACGGTGCCATAGCCGTGTTTTTGTTGATGTTGCCTTTGAAAGTAAGCGGATGGGAGATGAAGCAACCATGTCTTGCATAGAGATAGTGTAAAGACTTGAGTTATGCGAGCCGGACATAAGATCATTTCCTTGTAGATCACGAATGAAACAAGTTTTCTCCCGAAAGCAACCTCCAAATCTCCATCACAAACCGACCCATCGAAAACAGTTGTGACCGAGGCCTTCCACATAGTAAACCCCGCTAATTTCGATGTTCCCATTGATATAGTCTCAGAGCCCATGATAGGCAAGTGATCATTCCCGAATCGACGGTGCCAATGAACTTTGCAATAAAGTTTGATAATGCTTTAAGATTGCTCGTCATGTGTCGGGAACATCCGCTATCAACAATCCAGAGAATGATCTCAGATCACCTGCATTACACACGCACGACACGGATGGAATTGAAGTAGATGTGGAACCCAAATGTTAGAGGGTTCCAGCGCGTTATAGTAGACATACACACATCAATAACTTTAGGCATCCATTTAAATCCTAGTGTGTTATATATCCATTTCGCCATCTATAACTACTATTTGCTTTAGTCTTAGTGAATGCACTAGGTGGTACTACATTCTTTGGAGGTAAACTGAGCTACTGAGGACAATAATGCTTGCCTTAGAATCTAAAGAAGGCGGTCTACCAAGCACGGACTTAGAATGATTAGTAGGCCTAGAGGTATTCGATTCTTAGGATTCCAGAACGAGAGATTATAGCTTTAGCAACACATTTGTCATGATAATCGAATTCATACTTTTACGACAAATAACACAAGGTGCATCGATTGAATATCAAAAGTACTTAAAGGTTTAGCATTCGTTACATCACTATTTCTATTACATTTGTCGACGCAATATCTATAGTGGAAGCAACATGAGTCTTATTCATAGTCCTAGGGTGTTCTTCTACTTTAGCATTCCTTATTGATCTTTTTTAGGTCGCAACTTCCTATTCTTCGATTGAGTGCTCCTAGGTCGTGAAGTGCGGACGCTTGGAAAAGACGCAACTATTCCTGTTTCAAGAGAAGGAAGCATGTTAGCAACTTGTGATTTGGCAAGAGGCATTCTAGGTTCACGATTACAAAGTGTTACCGGTGCTATTCTCTTAATCACGGTAGGCGGAAGTAGTTCATACTTTCCTAACATTTCTCTTAACTTAAAGATAGTGTGAATCAAATCTTGATTTTCGTAACTAATATTTCCAAAGAAAATTCATTACTTCTCTAGTGTGTGCAAGATAATGATCAAGTTCGTTTGATGCATCATGACGAGTCTTATTGAGTAAATCAAATATGACACCATATTCTGCTTAACTTTTACAAGTTCTTGTTCATATTTTGAGATTTTACATTTTAAAGACACGTTTTGATCATCCAGCTTTCAAAATTAGGATAAGAAGATTTTGCATGCAATCGAGCGATTTTGTTTTGAAAAACAAGTTGTTGATTGTGAATATCTTTTGACACCAATTAAGACGACGTTTTGCATTGGAAAGTTCGTGAATCAATCGCTCATTTTCGCTTTTAAAGACTCGATCCGATGCACATTATCGAATTCTCAACAGCTACCTGTGGTCAATAAGACGCAGAGATATAATCGATGCATATGGCACATAATTCAATAACACAACATTATGGATATCAAAGACGATAACATCATTCAAGAGTTGATCAACATCTTTTCTTAACATTTTCTTTTATGTTTAGTATTAGAAATAGGTGTTTCGCTTTTCTCGAAAACGACCTTCATCACTCCAAGTTCCTTATGAAAGTCCTGTTCCCAAGACAATGCACAATTTTTAAAATTTTTAACATTTGGTAAAAGATTTTTCCGAAAATTGTCTCTTTGTTCTCGCGCTGCAGGCGATTGAAAATGTTGAACTTTGATTTCAAATGATATTCTATCTCATGTTGTAAAGTTTTGAGGTCACCATGAAAATGTCAAAATATCTAAGAATTTTTCAATTTTCGTGTTTTGAGTTTACTTCACTAATGGAAGGTAAAGGACCATAAATTTGTGCATAATCCGTTGGGGATTAACATTAGAAGACTCGACGCTTTTATGATAACCCGTGGTGTGTTAGAAGAATCCGTTGGTGTGACGAAGTGACCGGTTTTGAATAATTAAAAGGTTTGTTGTAAATAATAGTTTTAATTTTGATCGACTCGCCTTCTTACGCATCTAATTCCTCATGACGATGATATTCAACAACACTCATAATGTAATTATCGCTTTATATTCTCGCACCGGAAACTTCAGATTTGGTTTGAATGCTTTGGTTGAAAGCTTAGGTTTGTAATCTGCAAGATTCGGTCCATATCCATTTGGATTGGGTTTTAAAGTAAATTTTCCAATAGCGCATCGACTCACCATGTTTGTAAACAATGCTTTAAACTCTTTAAGTTTGTTTTGCAAGCCGATAATTTCTTCAAGATGATCATCTATTCGCTTCGTTGAATGCTTTTTGTATGCAGAGAACTGCTTTTGACAAGTTAACAACTCACCTTAGCTTTTTGATTTTCCAAGGTGAGAGCGTTAATTTGCTTTTTATGTTCATGTTTCAGCTTGTTCTATCTCGCATAACAAAGCATTCTTCAAGCGGCTAGATCACGATCCGTCTCTAAGTATTTTTCGCTTTGATGAGATTTAGTAAAGGTTGCTCAAAACCTTTTTCACGCTTTTCTTGAGTTTTGAAAAGTTGAGTTGCTTTTGTAAACATTCAAAATCCTTGGTTAACAAATGCATTTTTACTTTTAAGGTCCGATTTAATGCACAACATTCTTCAATTTGGGATTGTTGGTCTTTAAGTAAAGACCAAGATCCGATGAGGCAAAAGTTCGCTTGTTCAACTAAGTCACCACATGATCATTATTTAGATCCTCAAGTATAACCACGGAGTCAATTTGATTGTCAAAGGAAACCATAAGGTCATCTTGATCGTCAAATGTAACTACGGGTCTAATTGAAAATCGTCGGAATGAGATGTAAATGACTCATTTTGAACATTCCGAGCCTTGTCGGATGCGTATGTTGGCGGAGATATTAGATCGTAGATAAATATGGTTTGTTCGGCACTGAGACAAGCCATCGGTGTCATACATCGGGCATGTGTCACTCATGTGTAACTCATGCATATTAGCCATCAACATAATAATGCATTGGCCCGCAAGTCCTCCATATCATCATCTCGAGTGCAGATATGCCATAAAACTATGTTTTGTTTGTGAGAGTTCCACCACTTCATCCTTAAGAGCCAAAAGAAGAGCCTCTTTGAAATAAGCACCGCCTTAGTCCTCGGCTTTGGGCATGCATTAGCCATGTGTCCTTCTCATTGCGCTTGTAGCATCAAGACCATTCAACCCATTCTCGAGCATTTTTGCTCCACCACTTGAGCTCGTTGTTGTTCCTACCCACAACATTAAACCCTTGACCACCGCCCATCTGACGACCATAACCACGATTCTGAACTTCAACTCGTCCATTGTTCACAACAGCCTGATTTTGTGTGTTAGATGAGGAACGAATACGATTGTTTGATTTGTTGGTATAACGGCTAAAAGCATTAGCAATCATAACAAATCCTTGTTGCAATGCTTCGAACGGATCGGATTCCTCATTAGCTTCACTGACAAATGCTTGAGCATTGTTGTTGTTGTATGGAACCAATTGATTTTGTTGAGATTGTTGTGATTGATCATTTGGTGTGATAGTGGCAGTTGGTTGAGTTGCTTGTTGAGGAGGATAACTGTTTTGAGCATACAAGGCAAGTTGTTGATTTTCCGGAGTTGTCGTTGAAGCAAGTTGAGCACGGAGAATCCTTTCCCTATCAACTTCCTTTTCATGAGGCTTCAAGTAATCGTACAACAATCCATATGTAGAATGATGCATGTTCTTCGCTTGTCGGAGAAAAATGACATACTTCTCCCATTCAGGACCAAGACTACTCAGAACTTAGTATTAATCGCAATTCTTGGCATGATGATGTTGTGTTTATCCAAATCATTGATGATGTCTAAGAATCGATGATGATAAGACTCTAGTGTCTTTCCGTGTTCAATCATGAAGTATTCATAAGCCAAGTAAATTTTGGATTCCATATCCTCCCGATTGAGTGCAGATCCTTCCATAAGTAGATGAATGTGTTCCCACATTTTCTTTGCGATCTTTTGAGCATCAACACTTCAAGAATTGGGTTTGGTAATCCTAAAAGGATATATTGCATTGCAAGCTCATCGACTTCATAGTGTAGAAGTTCTTCCGATTCAAGTCGCGCAAGATAGCAATGTTTGATTGTTCATCTCTTGGTGGATTAGCATTAGGATCTCCGGCACAATGACATTAGGCATCTCAAATGGACCTTCCAAGATAACCTTCTTTAAGAACTTTCCATGTGGCTTCTTCGATCACAAAACCTAAAGAACCTTATCACCCATTGATCGTAGTTTCCGGAGTGAGCATTGGAGGTCTATCAGTGATCCAAACCTCATGAATTGATTGTTGGTCGCTTAAAGCTTCACACATCTTTGCAAACCAAGTGGGTTCCTTCATAGTGTTCCTTGATGGATGTTGATTGAATTCATTTGTGTAGGGTTGAACTTGAAGACTTGGCGGTGTTTGAACCATTTGAGGTGGTGGAATTGCACCAAGTTGTGGAGTATGTGGAGTATTGTTGTTGATAAACCGCTTGTTGTTGATTCCATTGTTGATGTTGTGGACTTAGTTGTTGTTGTCGTTGAGAATAAGTGTAAGGAAATAGTTAGAGTATGGTGGTTGTGACATGTTGAAAACTTGTGTTATAAAATGGATCTTTGTAGTCGAATAAACCTTAGTTGATGTAGTGTCCTTAGGCGAGAAATCACAATAATCCAAGTAGCACTTATGCGTAAAACACCAAAGTTACGCAGTAACAATCAAGAGTTACGATAGATTTAGCTTACGCGTAAGTAGGGAAAAGACTCTAAAGTTAGGCGAGACACAAAGTTAGGCGAGAAAGTTAGGCGAGGATTACCTTATGCGTAAGACTAGGCTTAGCGAAGATGAATCTTATGTGTAGGATTTCACGCGTAAGCTTTATGCTTATGCGTAAGTTTAGGTTTTGTTTAAATGATCTTTTACACTATCACAAAGGCAAAAGATATCCAAAGTCGACGTATTTTCAAGCTTATCCAAGAAAGAAAACACCGAGTAAATCACGAAAACGAAGATCAATCCAAGGAATAACTTACGCGTAATATTAGGGTTTTGATACGCATAAGATTACTCGTGAAAATGATTTTGCCCAATGATGTTTCTAAACCGCTTTTGTATGATGAAATAGCTTCAATAACACCAAAATGACACAAAAGTGTGAAACTTGATGATCCAAAGCTCAAAACGGTTACGCGTAGGTTTACACCCTCGCTCAAAAACAAGCTTAAAACTTAGATCCACGATAAAGTTTGAAACGTTTTGCCAAAACAAGTATTTTAACACCTTAAAACGTTGAAAGTACAAGAATCTTGGATTAAAAAGTGTAAAAAACGAGTTTTTAAGCAAGCCAAAGTTATGACCACGTTTACGCGTAAGAACGAAAAAACAAAAATTCAAAAACAAAAGTGTTCACCCAACTATTTGGCGATTGATACCACTGTTAGGTCACTAGTTTTACAACACAAGCTTAATAGAAAGAGATAAAGGCGATTGAACAATAAACCAAACACACACACACGATATGCTTATGACCGGTTATGCGTAGGATGTGAGTGAAAGGAATAAATTGAACAACCAACCCTCAAGTGAGGGTTATACAAGACTATTTATAGGCCAGGAGCTAGGGCAACACTCCCACTCCTTCCCTTTTCCTTATTGGACATGGGCCTAAGCTTATGGGCCTTCTACATAAGCTTGATCTTAAATAAACATAAAGGCCATAATAAGCTACCTATTACATATGAGAAACTAACGCTTGAATTAAGGTTTAGGAGTGATTCCAACAAACATAGATACGTATAGAGGCTGGTATATGTTTTCTTAAACATTATTCCAAACCTAAGTCGCAACATTCCATTTTAGGTTACACGTAAGGTTTCCCGGCTTATCCATCATATTCGTAAAAGCACTAATCATCATCAAACTCACGGTGAGTTCATAGCCCCACTTTATATTACTTAATTGTTTTAAAAACCCTTGGGGGGAATACATGCTATTTTTAAACCGAACACATTGCTTTGTAATTGTATGCTTATCTGAATGTATTATTTGCACTAAGTATCACTATTGCCAAACTTAAGTCCCTATTATCCTGAACCATTAATCACTTGCGGGTGAACACGAATAATGTGGATAGATCTATTGGGATTGACGAATCCTGTTTGTTTGACCAAGTCCGGTAAACAAACGCACTCTATTTGAAGAGCCATAGGTTTATTGGAAAATTACCTACTAGGGCCGCTGTTTGACCAAGACCTGGCAAACTATTATATCAAATTCTATTGACAAGCTGTTAACGTTTTCGGTATCATGAGCTTAGTGCAATAATATCTGTTTTGTTTTCTAAACTATGAATGTGAGACTAATTACCTCACGTTACGAATAATGTGTTCAACTAATTACCTAAACTCTGTGTATATCACTCAACCTTTGTGTTGACCATTTTAAGCATGTATCTCAGGTCCATAATGAACGAGGCTGGCACGGAGGAGCAAAGATAGATCAAGAAGGCTATAATTATTTTATCATTCAAGAAAGACATCAAAAGACTTTATATTGATGCATTTTGTAAACAATGGAACCAACTGGGACCTATTTTGTAAACTCTGATATATTTTAATAACTTGAATGATAAATCCTTTTTAAAATGACTCATTTAGAGATCATTTTCTATTATTATGACTGTTGTGCCATGAAGTAACACCCAGTTTGAATTCGATGCATATCACGAAATTGGGGGTGTTACGGATTGGTATCAGAGCCTTGGTTATAGAGAAACGGGTCTAATTAAAACCTAAACTATAACTACTTTTACAAACAAAAACATTTTATATCCTTTCGCTCTCTGTGCCTTCCATCCTCCAGACGATTATGTGACTTCTAGGTAGTTTATCCTACACAAACATACTAGTATATTGATATATACACTTGACATATTTTCAATCATTTTAGCTAAACAATGGACTAAACATATCTGTGTATGCCTAATTCTAAGGCATCGCGGCACAATCATATATTCCCAATCATGTATTGTAGGACCTTAGATTTATCAACCTTATCACTTTACCAAGCAAACCCAACACGTATACAAGTATACCCACGTGAAACAAACACAAACAAAGCTTAGAAATAAGATGAGAAAGATGGTGACTTGAAGATATAAATTCGTGTATGATGTGAGACAAGATAAACACAAGATGTTGTATATTCAATAAGGAAAAACACACACACACACTTCAACACACCCTCAAATGACCATTTGAGGGTATTTATAGTACAATACATGAAAACCTAAAAGGCTTTCCTATGGGCTTGGCGTGGGCTTTTTCGTGGACTTGGGTTTGGACATGGGTTACATGCCATTATTCAATGCTAGCTTAACTAAACTAAAGCCCATTTAGCTTAGTCCAATCCACGAGCCCGTTGACTATTCTAGCACGATATCTAACACGAGTTACAAAGTTCCTAAATGTGAATGACCATCACTTTTAATAAAACTATTAAGGCTAACAATCTCCCCCTAAGGGGTGGTCATTCAAATGATGCTCCACTTGATTAGGTCTTTACTTTTCTCGAGCAAGAACTTTGTGTGTAGATATTGAATAGTCTTGATTCTTTGTTCCTTCATGCTTTGTGATCGATAATGTGGTTATGCGCCATTGTCGACCGTTGGTTAGGTGTCTCACGTCATTCTCCATTTCTTTCTCCACCATGCTCACACTTCTATTTTCTTTTGGTTACCAAAGATGTAGTTCCGAGTCTTTAAACTTGGTAGATTCTTTGACATTGACAAAGAATCATCTCCTTTGATTATGATGAGAACTTTTCATGTGTTATTGGTATGAGCATGTGGCGAGTCTCGCACGATCCATCCGCTCGAGCTTCCATAAGAAGAAAACATAAAACATTGTTAGTAATAAGCGATTCCGCACTTACAAGTTTGAATTTCGAGGGTGTTAACAAAGATAGTGTGAAAACACGTCTCTAATTCTCACAGAGGCCGTTCTCGAACTCGAGTCCCACAAGTGAGATAACACGATATACCAAGTACATCTACTGATTCGGATGAGTCACGAGGTACATCAAGCATCACCTCACGATGTAGACCGTTTGAGACACACTCAAGCGTAATCCACGGAATTACCGAAGTGACTGCTTGTCGTCGGCTTGATGTTGACCTCGGCAGAATTTCCATTCAATCATTGAAGATCACATATGTGAAACTTCTCATAAATGTTACGCGATTGCTAAGATCTGCGTAGGACTCTATACTATATCACTTGTGTCCTTATTGATGAACAACAAGCGATGTCATGTCATGTGTTCCTATGAGATCTTTTGATGAATCTCGTGGCTCTAGACTCAATAAGTGCATTTTGGTTTTCCGGCGGAGACTAGGGAGAGGGTCTCCTTCTTCAATATCAACAATCTCTAAGAGAAAGTCGATAGATTATGTAGGGTTCCAGTGAGAATGAAACAAATCCTTTTAAGAGGAATTGAGTGGCTAGAAGGTTTAGTGCGCGTCCTTTGGGTCCATGACGTCTTTGTCTTCAATACCGGTGTCAACTAGTGACAACCAATAGCATATGTATTGAACCCGGTTTACGCCCTAAGGTTGAATATGGAGGGCTATTTCTTTTCACCCTTTTTCATTACATTTCTTTTAATTCTTCAACCCTTCTTCTCCTTTCTCACATTACTCCTTTTTCAATCATACCTAAGGACTTCTAATACTAACTATTTGTGATGTCCTTGGTAGATCCTCCGACTCTGGCGGATCATAGGACTAATTTCTATCCTTAGTCACCTTATAACTCCATGATCGCCCTATTGTTGCCATAAAACCATTTTTCTTGAAAATCTCTCGGAGTGTTTATGATAGAAAACATGTTTGAAACATTCCGAGAGTTTTATATTTTCATAAACACTCCCCTTCACATGTGCTTATATGTTTTGACGTAAATCGCACATAGAGGGTAGAGTTCGCACTTTTGAATTGATCGACTTTAAATGAACTAGACCGGTTCGAGACACGTTTACATCACTAGAGAACTAGCTTGAAATTATTACCCGTCTGGTCAAGTCCATAGAAAGTTTTCGAGATGGTACATGATTGCTCGTCAATTCATTGGTTCCGTCTCGAGTCGAGCTCATTATGAGATTCAAACCACGATCATTAAACATTTTTGATCACATTTTAATCCGTCTCCTCCCCTCAAAAAATAGCATAAGCGTGATATTTTTGATATCAACGGATTAAACAACATTTTAGAATCTTTTGGGAGACAAACGGATTTGATTTAAGCATGAATTTGGAACATTATGTTTTATACTCCCCTTTAATAAAGAATAATCAATTAAAGGGTTTTAGAGGAGTTATCTTGAGCATAAACTATTTGAAAGATTTTGAAAATCTTTTGAACAATCTTGAAAAGGTGCTCAAGATGATGATGATTTCTCACCATTTTAAATGTAGTGTAATCAAGCGTACACCTCATTTTTCGATCAAAGCACGAGTTTTGATTTGAAAATAATCAAAAGTTATCATTTCGTCCGGGTTTCGATCGATGATATATCGAAAGCCATTATTGAAGAAATTTTGAGAAACGACATGTTTTAGAAAACAAATAAAGAACTCTCGCTCAAGCATCCGTACATGCCCGTATCATTGTTGAATGACATTTCTAGAAACGCATGTAATATCGATTATACAAGAGACATGTCGTGAGAAGAATATTTTGGATTTTTGATTTTCTATTGTTTTGTATTTTTGAAAGTTTTATATTTTTATATTTTGCTTTTGTTGGATTTTCAAATTTTGTATTTTGTTTTCAAAATATTTACAAATAAGCTTTTTGGAAAATCATTTTCAAGAAGATTAGAAGACGTTTTAACTCCTCGGGGTTAGGGTTCGCATTCCACTTCGTCGAACTAAATAGTCAAACCTTTCTTTTGGAAGGGCTTTAGTTAATAGATCGGCGAGTTGGTAATCGATCTTCACGAAGAATAATTCAACAGCACCATTTTCGACGTACTCTTTGATGAAGTGATAGCGGACACGGATATGCTTAGTCTTTGAGTGATGAATGTGATTGCATGATATGGCTATGGCACTTTTCGAGTCACAATACATAGGTATTTTATCGAAGTAAAGCCATAATCGTGAGTTGTGTTCTCATCCATAGAACTTGAGCACAACACGCAGATAGAGACACATACTCGGCCGTTGATAGTGCAAGGCAATCTTGTTTCTTTGAAGACCGGTGACTAACTTTTCTCCCAAAATTGTGCTCCTCCGGATGTACTTTTTGTCGTAACTTGATCACCGCGTGGTCCGCATCGAAAAAGCAATTAGATCAACCGATTCCTTCGGATACCAAAGTCCCATGTGAATGGATGTCTTCAGTACCGAAGATCCGTTTAACCTCTTTGAGGTGCAGATTCGGTAGGCTTTGCTCAAACCGTGCTAATAAGCAAACAAAGAAATGAATATCCGGTCGACTAGCAAGAAGATACATGAGAGAACCAATCATGCTCCGATATTTCTTCGGATCAATAGGTTTCCCAAACAAATCGGCTCCAATTTTGGTGAAGTTACCATTGGTGTTCCACCGAATCACAATTGTCCATACCATGATTTTTCAAAATCTCGTTGTGTATTTAGCTTGATTTATAAAAATTCCACGAGGGACCGATGTATTTGTAAACCAAGAAAGAATTTTAGTTCCCCATCATGGACATTTCAAATTTGCTTTTTGGAGATTTTCAAAATGTTTTGAAAGATTCGGATTAGTGGACCCAAAGATGATGTCGCCCACGTAAATCTGAACAATCAAAATGTCGTTTTGCATTTTTGTGTAAACAAGGTAGGATCAACTGTTCCTTTGGTGAAATTGTTTTGGATAAGGAAAGAGGACGATTCGTCATACCACGCCTTGGAGCTTGTTTTAAACCATATATAGCCTTTTGAGTTTGTAGACGTAGTCCGGATGTTCCATGTCTATGAAGCCTTGGGCGACTCACGACACTTCTTCTTTCGTAGTTCCATTCAAGAACGCGGTCTTAATGTCCATCCGATAAACCGTGATGTTTTGTGAGTCGATAGGCCAAGAATATCGATCGCTTCAAGTCTAGCTACCGCGCGAATGACTCTTCAAAGTCTATTCCTCTTCCTGCTCTGTATCCTTTGGCCACAAGACGAGCTTTGTTGCAATTACGCTCATCTCTTCATCCCGCTTGTTCTTCCATAACCATTTGAGATCGATGACGCGAACGCCAATTGGTCTTGGAACCTTTCCCAAGAGTCATGTAGACGGTATTGAAGAAGTTCCTCCGCATTGCTTCTATCCATGCGGATCCGCCATTGCCTCACGAATGTTCTTTGGTTCTAGATTGCTAATTGAGCAAAGGTAAATGCACAAGTCGCAATCGGTGGCAAGTTGGCGTCTCGCCCGAATTGGCCTTGAAGGTTCACCAATAACTTGTTCAATTGGGTGGTCTTTGTCCACTTCGTAGTGAAGGATACCGCTGGTTATCATGATCGCAGTTAGATGGTTCTCGTAAGTTTGAAGATGATTCAGCTGATTCCGTAGCAAACGGGTTTTCAAATAATTCGTCATCTAACGTTGCATCGTTCTGGTTTTGGTTTTGCTCATCAACTACTGGTAGAACGGGTGCAATAACTTGAGTAGATGTAGATGATGTTGATGGAGTTGGTGCATTGGTTTCGACCGTTGTAGATGCATCTTTGTTGGTGGTGGAGGATGATTTTAAGCGGGTGCAGCAGAATGATGGTTTGATGCATTTGTCGAAGTTCCACCATAGTATTCATCGAACATTAACTCGAAGAAATTCTCCCATTCTTGTTCTTTAGGATTGTCAAACGAAGTTGATTGAGCTCTTTGAGGTACGAGTCCCGAACCGATGTGTCCGTAAGTCTTTCGGTTTAGTGCGGGTTCTAGAGCGAGTCTCTCGAAGCCATTTGTGAAAGTTCGTCAAACTTCACATTCATCGTCTCCATGATCCTCCTTAGCCTTACGTTATACACCCCGAATGCCCTCGAGTTATCCGAATATCCAATGAAGATTCCAATATCACCTTTGCTTTCGGTTTACCTAGATCTTCTCTCGTCATTTGTCGGATAGCACAAAGCGCCAAACACGTGAAAGTAAGAGATATCCGGTTTTCGTTGTTCACTATTTCATATGGGGTTTTATTGAATCTTGGATGGATAAGGGATCGGTTCTCGAGTGAAACAAGCGGGCAACAAGATCGACCCATAGAAATAACGGTGCACAAGAATAAATTAGCATCGTGCGCAGCGGCTTCCACAAGAGTTTTATTTCTTCTTTCAACTACCCCATTCTTTGTGGAGTTCTAACGGTGATGTCGATGAGTAATTCCAATATCTTCAAAATAAGCTCTTAACTCCGATTAGTGAATTCAAGGTGGTTGTCTGTTCTTACAACCCCATCGGAGCTTGAAGAAGTACTTGAATGCGTTTTAAAGGTGATGATGATGCACAGTGCTTCGCCTTTGATCTCGAAACTTAACCCATGTATATCTTGAATAATCATCGGCGATAACAAGAATATACTTTTTCCCATTAATGCTTTCAACTCTCATTGGGCCACATAAGTCCATGTGCAACATATGCAACTTTGCTTCCGAACTAGGTAACGGATTTGGGTTTATATGATGCTCTTTTGCTTTTTCCTTGTTCGCATGATGGACATAAGTGATCCTTGGTGTATTTGAACTTTGGAAGTCCATTGACGATGTTGTCTTTGGCAAGATTGTTGATGGTGTCGAAATTGAGATGGGATAACCGTCGTGCCACAACCAGACCGTGTTCCGATGCTCGTGTCATAAGACATATTGGTGATGAAGAGGCCATTTGTTGATGTCGATAGCATACAAGTTTGTATCACGATTCCCGTTAAGAGATCGATGCCATCCAAGTTTCTAACGAAGCAAGCATTTCTCTAAAGCAACCTCTAAATCGCATCACAACCCGCCTGATCGAAACAAATTGTGTCCCAACCCTTCGACATAGTAAACCCGAGTGATCAAATAATTTCCAAAAGGTAGATCTCCATAACCCATGATAGTCGCTACATGATCATTTCCAAACGTCGGTTCCCATGAATTTCGAGACGAAATTGATCGCCGACTTCAGATTCCCGGTCATGTGCTTGAGCAACCCGAGTCGGCGATCCAAAGACAAATTTCGATAACCCGCCGATTCTGTAAAAGAATATTGTGGAAACCGTTTTGATTTTGGTTCCTTTGGGTTGAGGTAAAATCCTTATCACACTCGAGAGGTTTTCTGAGGATTCGGTTTATCACTCATTGTACCATTCTCGAGTGTGAAAGTTCTACTGTGGGTTTCAAATATCATCCCTAAAGTATACACGTTGGTTCTTGTCGATTAGTGTAAAGCCTAAGTTTTGCAACTAGTCTTCCTACTCGTTTAGCGTAATTACTTTTGGGACGTTCTTCTTAGCGGGCTTATCATTCACATTCTTAGAAACACAATCATCTTGAACATTTAAAGATTTCTTGCAAGTTAAACAAAGGGATTCAACACATTCATTAGACTTAGCAAGTTTCACGATTCAAGACATTCGGATGAAATGTCTTTCTTATTCAAAGGTCAGAAATTCCTAGGGTGTTCTTCTACTTTCTTCTCTTTATTCAAGCTACTACTCCTAGAGGCGATCGAGACTCTATTGTTCCTTGTATTGCTCTTAGGCTTTAGTCTGCTTGCTCCCAGAGGTGCTTTCTAGTCTGTAGAAGGTGAGGCACACGCATTAGGATTCACATTTTTATGAAGGAGGTGGTTTCAACTATCCTAGTCTCTTTAGATGTGGAGGTAGGCGCATTAGTGGTACTCATCTTAAAAGGCCGGTGCTAAAACTTTTGGTTTCTCGATAACCGCTTTTCCTTATCAACATTTTGTTTAGGCATGAGCGGTGGGTATTTGGTTTTGATGAAACATTTTCTCATTGACTTTTGGAGGAGGCAAAGAAAGTACATTTTGGTTTTGAAACCGGTTTGAGAACATTTGCTTTCTCCGCAGTCAATGGTTTTGTAATCACGCTTTCATCGCCTTTCCTTTTGACTTTCCAAATGAGCCCTCAAAAGATCATTTTTAGCTTTCATGTCATTGTAGGCGCTCATCGACAATTTGTCATACTTGCATTCCTCGGCTTTTTCGATCAAGTTGTTTAAAATATGTGATATTTTCTTTTCAAGTTTCATAAGAGCTTTTCATATTTTGAAACAATTTGGAGGTCTCGAATGGAGTCTTTCATGATCTTCAATGTAATATGTTTGCAAAATGATGGACATAATATCGATGGTCGAACATCTTGGAGAGAGAGTCATTAAACTTTTCCAAAACTTTGATGTGTTCAACACTTTCATTAGCTTGCTTTACCGGATTTATGGTCCTTGACAAAGTCGGTTGTTTCTTTCAAAAGCGCTTGTTCAAATGAATTACCCTTGCACCGATGTTATTCAAATTGAGGGCAATTTGAGTTTCAAAAACTTTTTCGCTCATTATCAAAACTATTAAACCGGATGCTTCTAATATTGGTTTTAGTTTTAACGGTCTCTTGAAGATCCGCTATTCTAGTTTTCACATTTTCCAAAATACTTCTCGCATCACTTGTGTTAAAAGGATTGTTTGAAGACATTTGTTCAATGTTCGAAAGAGATTTGGAGACAACAATCGGTTTTGAAACAGATTTTGAAGCGGTGTTGACACTTTGTTTGAAACACTTTGTGTGGTGGAAAACTTTGATTGTTCTTTTGAGAAACAAAAGGAAGAACATTAATTTGGTTCCATTTGTTATAATCAATCGGTTTGATTTCCGGATGTTTTGTTTCATTTTAGATCTACTCTCCTCGGATAGTTCTAACGCTTCAAGAGAATCATGCACAATTATAGGTTCATGCAAAGGTTTTCCATTGTGCAACACATTTCGAGATTTCGAGCTTTCTTGAGGAAACAAGGAGGTGAGTTACCAAGAGCCATTTTTAAGTATGAAAAATCGGATTTACTTGATTAGAGAGCATCTTGATTGTCTTAGCGGAATGACCCGTTGTAAGAAGTAAATTGTCCAATTTTTGATCGTTTCGCTTTATCCGAATCTCATCAAGAAGAGAATCTTCTCGTTTTGCAAAATCGATTATCAACTTCTTCTTCTCTTTTCAAGATCGAATTTGTTGCTTTTGTTTTGAAAGTTGGTCATTTAGTTCGAAATTTCCTTGTTTAAAGATTTGATTTTCAAATTGATTCACATCAAGTGTGTCATACTTGAGTTGCAAATCTTTTCTCTTAAGCAGTAATCTCGATAACCAATTTCTAATTCGACATTTTGTTTGTATGAAATTCATAGGCTTTGGCATGCTCTTTGTAACTCTCAAGCTCGGTGGTCAATTTAGCATTCGCGGCCTTAACTTCGCGATTGACCGTTCTAACTTTCTCAACTTCAATGCCACATTGATTGATTAATGATTCAACATAAGCACGTGTTTCCTCATCGGTCTCAAGATTTTGTGCCACACGCCTCCACTAGGATCCACATCCGGAGTTTGAGTTAGTATTGCTACAACTCGGATTGTCGGTATGTATCATAAGTAGGTCTTGGCGTCACGAGAATCTTTGTTCGTCATGAGTAAACACATCAAATATGACATTGTTATAGCATGGATCAATGATTGGTACCTCGAGACACGGTATTTGGCGTCATAGGCGGGAGGTGAGTCGACTCTGTCGTGCCTTAGCTTCGAAGATTTGCCATGAAGATGCGATTCGCATTAATTTCCTCGAGGTCTTCCAAATCATCCATAATAGCCATAAAGTCATGTTCTCAAGACTCAACTCGAAATCCAGTAGCGTTCCTTTTGTACCAACAGATTTCAAGATACTCAAGATCGTTCTTGTTCGGCAGAAGGACAATTCCTTGCCATGTGACCCATTCCTTGTGAGTTATAACACTTAACTGATTACTCGATTCACATTTCCATGATTCCCAACGACTGAGTCAGAACATTCGATTCTCGATTACCACCGCTCTATTCCCAACATTCATCTCATCGATTACCACGATTCGAACCTTTGATTACCCATACGAAATCCAAGAGCATATCCTGCCGATTCCCAATAACTCCAACCATTTGACCTTGATTACCCATATTCACACCCTACCGTGCAATTTGCCTGCTAAGAGTGTTTGATGATATCCTTTGGTTGTTGTTAGTAGGTGTGGAATAGTGACCTTTGATTACTTGACCCAAGAGAGAAATTATTTGGGACATAGGGTCTTCTTGATCGATTCGAGATCGGTGATTTCTTGTTCCCGGTATTGTGGATCCGGATAGAATTGTTGTTGTGGTGTAAGTTGTTGTTGTTGGAAGATGATGAAGCTTGTTGTTGTGTATTCACCAAGATAGAGTCTTAGCAATGAGTGCCAATGGATCATGATTCTTTGCCAATCTTTCTTTCGACTTCATTTACTTGACTTGGTTTTGTTTTGAAAATCATTGATTGATCAAAGTTCACCGATGTAAGTCTTTTGTTTGGTTGACAATAGTGACATATCGTCCCCATTCTTACGGTAGATTATTCAGAACTTGATGTTTTGAGCGATAGTTCGGGTGTCGACTTGTTTACGATTAGCTCATTCATCAAAGTGCAAAACCTTCCATAGTAGGATTCAATGGATTCTCCGGTGTGAAGTGAACTTTTCCCATTCGAGTTAGCAACTTGTTCTCCATTTCTTGATGACCAATTTACATTCCATGACAAAGTCGTCTAACACGCTCCCACATATCGAAAGCGGTTTCAACCTGCTCACCATGAAGAAAGATGTCTATTGGTAAACCCGGTTGGATAATATGAATTGCCATGTCATCTGCTTCGACTTGTTTCGATCCTCTGCGGTGTATTGATTCGTATTGAAGGCGAGAAGATGGTGCGGTGGGAGGTGTTGCATCGAGATTTCGGTACATTAACTTGTCGAGGTGGAAGGGTCCATCTGAATGGATTTAATCATGAGTTTGCCATTAGGTTTGGTCTTTATGTAACGGAGCATTCGACTTGTCCATTGAAGATAACCACCTTTTGCCAACATAGGAGGTCGGTTTTCGGCACCGGTGCATGAATGTCTTGTTGAGTAGCCATTGATGAAGGTATGATCGATAAAGTTTTTCCGAAAGTCGACTCGTAAACTCGGTTCTTAAAAAATTTACCAAAATTTGAAATTCACTATAAAATCAATTCTAAGGACTATGAAAATTTTGAGTTATTACAATTTTGACGCCAAATTTGACCAAAATTTTGAATTTAGGCCCAAAATTTGAATTTTGACCAAAAATTTCAAGTTATACCAAAATTTGAATCTGCGTAAAAATTGAACGTTTAGTCTCCTCGAAAATTAAATTTTACTCAAGTTTTCCTTAAAAATTAAATTTTTTTTTTTTTTTTTTTTTTTTTTTTTAAAACCTTATCGTAGAAAGAGCTTAGGCGAGAAACACAAGTTACTGAGTAGAAACTTAGGCGTGGGATCTTATCGTGGGATCTTAGGCGTGGGATTACTTAGGCGAGGATCTTATGCGTGGGTTTAAAGTTCTGAGTAGAAAAAGTTAAGCGTAAGATTTAGCTTATGCGTAAGAAAAACTTAGGCGTAAGAAAAATGCTTATGCGTAAAGTATTCTACGCGTAAGTCGAAACTTGCGCGTAAGATTAGGGTTTTGCCCAAAATCCTTTACACTATCACGGTGTAAGAGATATCCAAAGTCGAAGTGTTCCACACACTTATCCAAGTGAGGAAGCACTGAGTCACCGTTATAGCACGAAGATTCTTCACCAAAAGTTACGAGTAGAACCTTATGAGTAGTTGACTTTCTTACGAGTAGAACTAGGGTTTGACCTACTCGTAAAAATTTCCAATGATTCAAACAATTTCTCTTGCACGGATATCCTTAAAACACTCGAATAACCCAAAAATGTTGACCTTTTTCACCCAAAGTGCCTAGAAAAGTTACGAGTAGAAATGACCAAAGAACCAAAACGAGCTCAAAACTTAACTAAAACGCGTAAAGCTTGAACTTTTGCAAAAACTGAAACTTTAGCACCAAATAAACCTTAAACCACAAGAATCTTGAATTTTGAGTGCAAAATTAAAGTTTTAAGCGTAACAAAAGCGATAACGAGAGCTTTTACGTAACACCTTCAAACCAAACACAAACACTCCTAAACCATTGTTAGGCGATTAATACCAATTGTAGGACCTTAGATTTATCAACCTTATCACTTTACCAAGCAAACCCAACACGTATACAAGTATACCCACGTGAAACAAACACAAACAAAGCTTAGAAATAAGATGAGAAAGATGGTGACTTGAAGATATAAATTCGTGTATGATGTGAGACAAGATAAACACAAGATGTTGTATATTCAATAAGGAAAAACACACACACACTTTCAAGCACACCTCAAATGACCATTTGAGGGTATTTATAATACAATACATGAAAACCTAAAAGGCTTTCCTATGGGCTTGGCTTGGGCTTTTCGTGGACTTGGGTTTGGACATGGGTTACACGCCATTATTCAATGCTAGCTTAACTAAACTAAAGCCCATTTAGCTTAGTCCAATCCACGAGCCCGTTGACTATTCTAGCACGATATCTAACACGAGTTACAAAGTTCCTAAATGTGAATGACCACCACTTTTAATAAAACTATTAAGGCTAACATGTATCCTCGTGCATTTTAGGATTACAAAACTTAATCCAAGACATTGTAACTGATTACACTGGTCTTTCCTACTTCCCAGACATTGTGAGATACAATGGTCTCATTCAGTTTTCAAGACACTGTGAGATACAGTGGTCTCTATTACGTTCTCAGACACTGTGAATAATACAATGGTCTCTATTACATTCCCAGATACTGTGAGTAACACAGTGGTCTTAATTACATCCTCAAAAGACTGTAAATGAAATAGTGGTCTCATTTATTTCTCAAGACATTGTGAGTTACACAATGGTTTAATTTATTTCTCAAGACATTGTGAGTACACAATGATCTCTCTATCATTTCTCAAGACATTGTAAGTACACAATGATCTCTCTATCATTTCTCAAGACATTGTGAGTTACACAATGATCTCTCTATTATTTCGCAAGACATTGTCAGTTACACAATGATCTCTCCATCATTTCTCAAGACATTGTGAGTTACACAATGGTCTAATTTACTTCACAGACATTGTAAGTTATACAAAGTCTTTAGAAATTATCTTATAAACCTTATTTGATATTGTTTTACATGAAACTCGTCACAGTCTATCAATTTCCCTAATGGAAATACAAGAAATGGGATTTCTAAAGGACAAACTGATTTATCATCTACAAAAGCTGAAGTTCAGCAATTTTCTCTACATTCATCAAAGTCCTATTTTGAAACCTTCATTGTTAATAGTTCGTGATTCTAGCCAAGTATGAACTATTTTAGAATTACTTAAAATTTCCTTTCCACACATCTACCCATACTATCTTCTATGCAATGGAATGTGAAAACATATGTTACAAGTCTTATATGGGCGGGACTTGCAACTGAATGGTTTGATATCGCCTTTGCTTAGTGGACATTTTCTCAAAAGCTATGGACATATCACAAGTATACCTAATTTAGGTATTTGAAAATTTTATCGAACCTCGGCTAAATATAGTCTAGTCACCTATATTTAACCTAGGTACAGTGGAACATATATGTTCGACTTAAATTTTTCAAACACTGAGAATAGTTATACAAGGGTTATATTCAGGTTAATTTCCTACTTAAACTCGATAAACCACCAGAATTCATTAAAAAGATCTAGAGACATGATAGTGTCTTACCACTCAGCGAGATCTTAACACTTATTTATACTACCTAATTTCATTCTTAAAAGTTTTCATTTATGAAATAATCCTAACTACTATCTTGGGATAGTCATCAAATCTTATCGTCATTTCTTAGAAGTACTAGCCTGTTTAGGTTTCAAGGATATCATTCCCCCATAATCCTCTAAAATTCACTTTTGATTTTAAAGAAAACTTGACATCTCTACCTAAGAATAATGGTAAGCGTACACTACACTCTTCTAATCATCAACATATCACATCATTATCTGAACCCCAATATAAGTCAGTATGTAAAACTTCACAGTATCACGTTTCTTTCAAACACTAGTAGACATAAACACTATACGATATAACCTTCATCTCAAAACCACCTAAGACATGATCAACTTTGGAAATGGTTTGGATAACCACTTGCCACTAGCAAGACCTTCCTACAATGACAATTATCACATCGTTATAAACCATTTCACATCAACCATATCTTACACTTTTGATTAACAACAGTTACCCTAACAACAACAAAACTATTTCATTTAAGTAACTATATAGACGAAAGTGTCAGTCAACCATTTGCTGGAGTAAGGTGTTCAGAGATCACCCGCGAAAAAACTAAGGAAACCATACAAATACAAATTTGGCCGCATGCTGCACACTATCACAAGAAACAAAAATTACATAGATGTAAGGCGTTAAAATTTAACAAAAACTCCATGTTAGAAATTAAAATTTTGTTGAAAGCCTCGATACAATAAGATATGATTCGTTTTGAGAATCGGGAAAGGCCAAACTTGAGGTATATTGGACTTTATAAGATTTTAACAAAACCCTTCAGATTATCAACTTAAGCCACCACCAAAAACTTAGAATGGTACATAACACATTCTATGACCAGAAATTGAGAACGCAAAGATTATAATTCGGCGCATACACCCACATTTTCCTAGACACTTCAACATCGGATAACACACACTGAATTCTAGGACGGAATTCCCGTTAAGGTGGTAAGACTGTAACAACTCGCATTTTCAGGCTACTTTTTATTTTTTGAAAAGTTACTATTCACTTTTACTATTCATCCGTAAAAAATTTTATTTTTATTTTACCATCATGACAAGAAAGTTGATACTCAACTAGTCGTCCTGACGACGTACGTTGAATCCATTTAGAACCGATTTCACAAAACCGTGTCCTAGAATTACTTTAGGGTTTAAACGTCATTCAGGCATCCCGTTATGTCCATAAAACACTATAAATATTAGAAATATGTATTTCTACCATTTACGACAATTTCACAAATTTTGGAATTTTACGTTTTCCAGTTCCGCGTTTTACAGAATTACGCGTTTTGACCCGCGTTTCCAGCTTAAAACAGCGTTTTAGCACCAAATGAGACTTATCACTCATTTTATATTTTTATATGGAGTATAATGATGAGTTTCATCATTCTTGCAAGTTTCGTATTTTTACGATACCCGGTTTTACGTTTTATGGTTTAACAACTTACGTTTGGCGTTTAACGGAACCAAAACACACTCTACAACCAAGATAAGACCAAGACTTATCACCTAGTCATCTTATCTCATTGTGACAGCCCATATGGGGGGTGATTCACCCTTCATGTTTCTTAATCTCAAGCCTTATGCTCTTAGATGATTCCATGTGTTAAAACTTCCTTAGTAAGCTTTGACAAGTCAAGGGTTCTAACATCCTCAAGGGTATATAAATACCCCCCCTCCCCTCCATATTTCGTGCATATCCACCTCAAAACACACCTTCCATTGTTGATTTTTCAAGAGCAAATTATTCCAAGTTATCAAAGAAGTTCAAGTAACAAGATTACTACATCAATTCCTTAGCTAGTTTTAGTGATTTTCTTGAGTTTAGATCCACTCAAGTCACTCAAAACTTCATCACCAATCCTTCAAGAATACAAGAAGTATAGAAGGGTGCAAGGTGTGAAAAGCTTGCTCTATCCAAAGCCCTAAGTGCTCAATCAAAGTCCTAATCCTTACTAAGTTACTCCTTTCTTTAGAAAGCCAAAAGTTGTAAGTAACTAATCACCACCATCACTCCATTATCTTATGTTTATTATTCCTAATCTTGTCAAATACATTCTATATATGGTTACTATGTTGATTCATGATGTACATATACTCAATCACATGTTTTAAATCACATATTGTCGTAAAAGTAACAAACTAGTAAACTAGTCATATTCTACACATTTGAGGTCATAAAAACCAACTAAATATAGACTATGTAGTTCACATATTATTTTAGAAAAGATAAAAATGAAAACATAGCAACTTCAATCACCCGAAATGGACAAACGAGTCAAAAGTTATGGTAAAGAGAAGTTAGCAAAACCTAGAAACGCCGAAATAAGCTACTGTCGAGTCTGATAAAACGTAAGTGGCACTTCTGGTCCGAATCATCAAAAAGTTAAAACACGAAAGTTGTCCGGAACGATGTTTTATGGCTACCGCTAGTGAACTCGGCCTAACAAGGCTAAACGATAACATTTTCTGCCTAAAATTTGTAAAACAGTTTTCATCGGCAAAAGTTTGGATTTTCACAAGTTAGGAATATAGAAACCATGTTATTATCATAACTAGTTACATATTAAATCAACAAACTTCATTCAACCTTTGGAATAGTGTTTTCGCAAGTAACGGAAAAATGACCATTTTACCCTTTTCCGCCGATTTTTACCAAAACTTCATTTTTGACCATGTTAATAAGTTATGATCATTAGTAAACGACGAGAACTTGTAAAAACAAGATATTTACCAAAAACATGATAAACTTTATGATATAACAATCTTCACTCAAAATATATGTTTTATCTACAAAGTGATACAATACTAGGGAGCTTCATGTGAGGGGTTTCATTTGAGTAAAACATATCGACGAGTTGTTGGATTTACGATTTAAAGTGTCCTAGCTCCTCGAACGTTTACTACATGACCTCTGAATTATGATGGCCCGAACAGTAGTATGATATCTATAAACTAAATACGTCTTCACATACTAAACTGTTACTATAAGCAACAAACTATAAATGACTACATCATAATCAACATAGTGACGTATAGAGGCTGGTATATGTTTTCCTAAACATTATTCCAAACCTAAGTCGCAACATTTTATTTTAGGTTACACGTAGAGGTTTCCCGGCTTATCTATCATATTCGTAAAAGCACTTGTTGGAATCACTCCTAAACCTAAATCAAGTGTTAGTAATTCATATGTAATAGTTAGCTTAATTATGGCCTTTATGTTTGTTTCTAGCTTAAGCTTATGTAGAAGGCCCATGAGCTTAGGCCCAAGCCCATAGGAGAAAGGAAGGGACTAGGAAGTGTTGCCCTAGCTTCCCTCCTATAAATACTATGTAATAACCCTCACTTGAGGGTTGGTTGTTCAATTTATTTCTTTCACACATACTCTACGCATAACCATCCAAGTATATCGTGTGTGTGTGTTTGGTTTATTGTTCATCCGCCTCTCTATCTCTTCTCTTGATGCTTGTGTTGTAAAACTAGTGACCTAACAGTGGTATCAATCGCCTAATAGTTGGGTGAACGTTTTGGTCCTACGCGTAGAACATACGCTTCGGTATTGATACTTTGGTTCGCTTAAAAACACGTTTTTTACACTTTTTAATCCAAGATTCTTGTCCTTTCAATGTTTTAAGGTGTTAAAATACTTGTTTTTGGCAAAAAGTTTCAAACTTTACGCGTGGATCTATGTTTTTAAGCTAGTTTTTGTTTGAGGGTTTCGTTCTACGCGTAACCTGTTTAGACGTTTTGGTTCATCAATTTTCACACTTTTGTGTTATTTTGGTGATATTAAAGCTATCTCATCACAAAAATCTGGTTTAGAAACATCTTTGGGCAAAATCATTTTTACGAGTAAAGCTACGCGTATCAAAACCCTAGTTTTACGCGTAACTTTATCCTTGGTTTGATCTTTAGTTTCGTGGTATACTCCGTGTTTTCTTGCTTGGATAAGCTTGAAAATACGTCGACTTTGGATATCTTTTGCATTGTGATAGTGTAAAAGATCACTTGGGATAAAACCCTAAAATTACGCATAAGCATAAAGCTTACGCGTAGAAAATCCTACGCATAAGATTTATCTTACGCCTAAGCTTAGTCTTACGCATAAGGTAATCCTACGCCTAAGTTTTCTACGCCTAACTTCTTGTTTTACGCATAACTTTAGTGCTTTTTCCTTACTTACGCGTAAGCTAAACCTACACGTAACTTTGGTGTTTTTACGCATAAGTGCTACTTGGTTTATTGTGATTTCTACGCCTAAGGACACTTCATCTACTAAGGTTCATTCGACTACAAAGATCCATTTTATAACACAAGTTTTCAACATGTCACAACCACCATACTCTAACTATTTCCCTTACACTTATTCTCAACGACAACAACAACTAAGTCCACAACATCAACAATGGAATCAACAACAAGCAATTTATCAACAACAATTTAATCAACAACATACTCCACAACTTGGAGCAATTCCTCCACCACAAATGGTTCAAACACCACCAAGTCTTCAAGTTCAACCCTACACAAACGATTTCAATCAACATCCATCAAGGAACACTATGAAGGAACCCACTTGGTTTGCAAAGATGTGTGAAGCTTTAAGCGACCAACAATCAATTCATGAGGTGGATCACTTGATAGACCTCCAATGCTCACTCCAAAGAAACTACGATCAATGGGTGATTAGGTTCTTTAGGTTTTGTGATCCGAAGAAGCCACATGGAAAGTTCTTAAAGAATGTTATCTTGGAAGGTCCATTTCGGATGCCTCTCGTCATTGTACCCAGGAGATCCAAATGCTAATCCACCAAGAGATGAACAATCAAACATTGCTCTTGTTGGACACGAATCCGTAAGAACTTCTACACTATGAAGTCGATGAGCTTGCAATGCAATATATCCTTTTAGGATTACCAAACCCAATTCTTCAAGTGTTGATGCTCAAAAGATCGCAAAGGCAATGTGGGAACACATTCATCTACTTATGGAAGGATCTGCACTCAATCGGGAGGATATGGAATCCAAAATTTACTTGGCTTATTAACACTTCTTGATTGAAACTCGAGAGACACTAGAGTCTTATCATCATCGATTCTCGACATCATCAATGATTTGGATAAACACAACATCATCATGCCAAGAATTGCGTTAATACTAAGTTCCCGAGTAGTCTTGGTCCCGAATGGGAGAAGTATGTCATTTTTCTCCGTCAAGCAAAGAACATGCATCATTCTACATACGGATTGTTGTACGATTACTTGAAGCCTCATGAAAAGGAAGTTGATAGGAAAGGATTCTCCGTGCTCAAATTGCTTCACCTTCACATCCGGAAAATCAACAACTTGCCTTGTATGCTCAAAGCAGTTATCCTCCTCAACCAGCAACTCAACCAACTGCCACTATCACACCAAATGATCAATCACAACAATCTCAACATAATCAATTGGTTCCATACAACAACAACAATGCTCAAGCATTTGTTATTGAAGCTAATGAGGAATCTGATCCGTTCGAAGCATTGCAACAAGGATTTGTTATGATTGCTAATGCTTTTAGCCATTATACCAACAAATCAAACAATCGTATTCGTTCCTCATCTAACACACGGAATCAAGATGTTGTGAACAATGGACGAGTTGAAGTTCAGAATCGTGGTTATGGTCGTCAGATGGGCGGTGGTCAAGGGTTTAATGTTGTGGATAGGAATAACAACAGAGCTCAAGTGGTGGAGCAGGAATCACGAGAATGGGTTGAATGGTCTTCGATGCTACAACCGCAATGAGAAGGACACTGGCTAATGCATGCCCAAAGCCGAGGACTAGGGGCGTGCTTATCACAAAGAGGATCTTCTTTTGGCTCTTAAGGATGAAGTGGTGGAACTCTCACGGACAAAGAACATAGCTTTATGGCGGATGCGAGACTCGGATGATGATATGGAGGACTTGCAGCCAATGCATTTGTTATGTTGATGGCTAATATGCATGAGTTACACATGAGTGACACAGCCCGGTGTATGACATCGATGGCTTGTCTCGTGTGCCGAACAAACCATATTTATCTCTCGATATAATATCTCCGCCAACATCCGAATCCGCAAGGCTCGGAATGTTCAAAATGAGTCATCCACATCTCATTTCGACGATTTCTATTAGACCCGTAGTTACATTTGACGATCAAGATGACCTTATGGTTTCCATTGATAATCAAATTGACTCGTGGTTATACTTGAGGATCTAAGTAATGATCATGTTGTGACTCACGTTGAACACGCGAACTTTTGCCTCATCCAGTTTTGCTCGTTTAATACAAGACCAACAAACCATAGTGGAAGAATGTCATGCAATTAATCGGGACTTAAAAGTAAAATGCACTTTGTTAACCAAGGATTTTGAATGTTTACAAAAGCAACTCAACTTTTTCAAAACTCAAGAAAAGCGTGAAAAGGTTTTGATGCGCCTTTACTAAATCTCATCAAAACGAAAAATATTTAGAGAGACAGATCGTGATCTAGCCGCTTGAAGAATGCCTTGTTGTGCGAAATAGAACAATGAAACATGAACATAAAAACAAATTAACGCTCTCACCTTGGAAAATCAAAAGCTAAGGCCTAGTTGTTAACTTGTCAAAACAGTTCTCTGCATACAAAAGCATTCAACGAAATGAATAGATGATCATCTTGAAGAAATTATCGACTTGCAAAACAAACTTAAAGAGTTTAAAACTGTTGTTTACAAACATGGTGAGTCGAGAATCGCTATTGAAAAGTTTACTTTAAAACCAAATCCAAATGGATATGGACCAAGTCTTGCGATTACAAACCTAAGCTTTCAACCAAAGCATTCAAACCAAATCGAAGTTTCAAAGCGAATATAAAATTGATAATTACATTATGAGTGTTGTTGAATATCATCGTCAAGAGGAATTAGATCGAGAAGGCGAGTCGATCAAAATTAAAAGCATTGTTTATAACAAACCTTTAATTATTCAAAACCGGTCACTTTCGTCACACCAACGGATTCTTCTAACACACCAAGGGTTATCATAAAACGTCTCGGTCTTCTAATGTTAATCCCCAACCGATTATGCACAAATTTATGGTCCTTTACCTTCCATTAGTGAAGTAAATTCAAAACACGAAAATCGCAAAATTCTTAGATATTTTGACCTTTTCATGGTGACCTCAAAACTTTACAACATGAGATAGAATATCATTTCGAAATCAAAGTTCAACATTTTCAATCGCCTCTGCGCGAGAACAAAGAGACATTTTTGAAAAATTTTTACCAAATGTTAAAAATTTGAAAATTATGCATTGTCTTGGGAACGGACTTTCATAAGGAACTTTGATGAAGTTTTCGAGAAAAAGCGAAACATCTATTTCTAATACTAAACGTAAAAAGAAAATGTTGAGAAAAGATGTTGATCGACTCTTGAAAGATGTTATATGTGTTGATATCCATAATGTTGTGTTATTCAATTCTTTGCCACATGCATCCGATTATATCTCACCGACATCTTGTTAATAATGTTGTAGCTGTTGAGAATACCGATAATGTGCTTCGATCAAGTCTTTAAAAGTTGAAAGCGAACATCTCTTAAACGAGCTTTCAAATGCAAAACGTCGTCTTCAATGGTGTCAAAAGATTGTCAAAATCGTGAACTTGCTTTGCAAAACAAAATCCACCAGTTGCAATCAAACAATTTTAATCCTAAATTTGAGCAACTGGATGATCAAAACGTGTCTTTGAAAAGTCAAATCTCAAAATATGAACAAGAACTTGTAAAAGTTAAGCAGAATATGGTGTCATATTTGATTTACTCAATAAGACTCGTCATGAAGCATCAAACGAACTTGATCACTATCTTGCACACACTAGAGAAGTAATGAATTTTCTTTGGTAATATTCGCTCGAAAATCAAGATTTGATTCACACTATCTTTAAGTTAAGAGAAATATTAGGAAAGTATGAACAACTTCCACCCACCGTGATTAAGAGAATAGCACCAAGAACACTTAGTAATCGTGAACCTAGAATGCCTACTACCAAAACACAAGTTGCTAACGTGCTTCCTTCTATTGAAAGCAGAATAGTTGCCTCTTTTCCAAACGTCCGCACTTCACGACCTAGAGCACTACATCGAAGAATAGGAAGTTGCGACCTAAGAAAAGATCAATAAGGAATGCTAAAGTAGAAGAAGACCTAGAACTATGAATAAGACTCATATTGCTTCCACTATAGATATTGCGTGCGGAAAATGTAATAGAAATAGTGATGTAACGAATGCTAAACCTTTAAGTACTTTTGATATTCATCGATGCACCTTGTGTTATTTGTCGAAAAGTATGAATTCGATTGTCATGACAAATGTGTTGCTAAAGCTATCATCTCGTTTAAGGAATCCTAAGAATCGGAATACCTCTAGGCCCACTAATCATTTTAAGTCCGTGGCTTGGTAGACCGCCTCTTTAGATTCTAAGAACCGCATTGATGTCCTTGTAGCTCCATTTTCACCTCCTAGGAATGTAGTACCACCTAGTGCATTCACTAAGACTAAAGCAAATACTAGTTGGAGATGGCGAAATGGATATATAACACACTAGGATTTAAATGGATGCCTAAAGTTATTGATGTGTGTATGTCACTATCTCGGAACCCTCAAACATTTCGGGTTCCACATCTACTTCTATTCCATCCGTGTAAATGTGTAATGCACGGTGATATGAGATCATTCTCTAGATTGTTGATAGCGGATGTTCCCGACACATGACAGCAACCTTAAAGCTGTTATCAAACTTTATTGCAAAGTTCATTGGCACTGTCGATTCGGAATGATCACTTGCAGCCTATCATGGGCTATGGAGACTATATCAATGGGAACATCGAAATTAGCGGGTTTATTATGTGGAAGGCCTCGGTCACAACTTTTAGTAGGTCGATTACGTGATGGAGATTTGGAGGTTGCTTTTGGGAGAAATCTTGTTTCATTCGTGATCTACAAGGAAGCGTCTTATGTCCGGCTCGCGTAATTCAAGTCTTTACACTATCTCTATGCAAGACATGGTTGCTTCATCTCCCATCCGCTTACTTTCAAAGGCAACATCAACAAAATCCACGGCTATGGCACCGTCTTCTCTCACATTTAAACTTTCAAACTATAACCAATCTTGCTCGACACAAACTAGTTGAAGGTCTCCCATGATTCCGGTATTCTAAAGATCACCTTTGCTAGCCTGTGAACAAGGAAAAGCACTCGTGCTCATTTTCCTTCAAAGGTGGAACACAGCTCTCGACATGTGCTTCATCTTCTTCACATGGATTTGTGTGGCCCGATCGCGCGTGCAAGCGATCAATGGCAAACGCTACATCTTAGTAATTGTTGATGACTATTCACGATGGACTTGGGTCTACTTTCTTGAAGCAAAGACCAAGCTCCACAAATGATCATCACCTTTCTCACGAAAATTCAAGTTCGACTCCGAACACCGTCCGCCAAATAAGAACAGACAAAGGAACTGAATTTGTTAACCAAACTCTTCGAGAATTTTATGAGAAAGTGGAATTGAGCATCGGACATCTATTGCACATACACCGAACAAAAGCGGAGTTGTTGAAAGAGCGAAATTGAGCGTTAGTGGAAGCGCAATAACAATGTTAATCAATGCTAAACTTCCAGATTACTTATGGGCGGTTGTATCTCGCATGCTATACACAAAACCGTTCTATGATTACTAAATGCCACAACAAAACACCTTTTGAGCTTCTCCACAACCATAAACCGAATCTCAAACACTTTCATGTATTTGGATCCCTTTGCTATCCGAATAATGATCGTGATGATTTTGGAAAGCTCAAAGCCAAAGTCGACATTGAGTCTTCATTGGATATTGTGAGAACTCTAAAGGTTACCGGATCTGGAATCTTCGTACAAAATAGGTTATGGAAACGATTCATGCTCATTTTGATGAACTTATAGAAATGGCTTCGAGCATATGACTTGGAACCGGTCACAACCGCTTAAACATCCTCAAACCCCATCATCGGTGAACAAAGCCCCGACTTACTCGTCAACAAATGGAAAGACTCTTTGCTCCTCGTTCAAAGGCGATATTGATGAACGTGCTCGGTGTATCCGTTGTTTCATTGCTCAACCCGATACTACTCTTATACCGATACACTGCTACAACAACTACTATTAAAGAAGCACCACCATTGACTCCACCACAACAGTTGAACAAACCGCTTCCAACAATGATGAACCGGTCGATGATGTTCTTAATGAAGTACCCCACCGCAGATTTTGATCCAAATGCGTTCTTTAACCCGTTTGCTAATGAAGCTGCTTGCACGATGTCGCGAATCATCTACAAACCATTTGAATCCTCGAATCGCACAATGTATACCAACATCAACCTCTATACATAGATGGACAAAAGACCATCCTCATGAAAACATTATTGAAACCCGAATCAACCGATCGTTACGAGACAACGTCTTCACACGATGGTGAACATTGCATTTATGCACTCACCGTCCGCTAATCGAGCCTAAAAACATTAAAGACGCAATGACAAAAGACAAGCGGATAGAATCCATGCGGGAAGAACTCAACCAATTCAAGCGTCTTGAAGTATGGGGCGGTTGAAAGACCAACAGGGTCTCGTCATTGGTCTTAAATGGTTGGAAGAACAAATTGGATCTTTGAAGGGAACGTAATCGAAACAAGTCACGTCTAGTGGCTAAGGGTTATCGACAGGAGGAGGTATTGACTTTGAAGAATCATTTGCTCAGGTTGCTCGTCTTGAGGTCGTTCGGATATTTCTCGCTTCGCGGCTCACATGAATATGACGGTCTTTCGGATGGATGTCAAAGCGCATTTCTCAACGGACAACCGAAGAAGCGGTTTATGTCACCAAGCGAAGGGTTCGTTGATCTCGAGTTCCCGAACCATGTCTATAAACCGAACAAAGCTCGTATGGTCTCAAACAAGCTCCTCGGGCATGGTACGATAAGCTATCATCTTTCCTCATTGCTAATAATTTCACCAAAGGTTCGGTCGACCTACTCTTTTATTCAATATCACGGGCACATATCTTAATTGTTCAAATTTACGTGGATGACATCATTTTGGGTCTACAAATAAAAAGTACTCAATCGATTTTGCAAAACTAATGAAGAAATTTTTGAAATGTCAATGATGGGTGAACTTACGTTCTTTTAGGACTGCAAGTTCATCAATCACCCGTGGTATTTTCTTGAGTCACCCAAATATGCCCTTGAATTTATAACAAATTTGGAATGAAAACACGTGACACTTATGCCACAACAATGACTCATACTAAGAAGCTAGACGTTGATTTACATGGGAAATTAGTGGACCCTACCAAATACCAAGTATTATTGGGTCTCTCATGTATCTAACGACTAGCGAGACGACATTGTCTTTGTCGTTTATCTATGCTCCCGTTATCGATCGCGACCAACTGAAACCCACCTCTCGAGGCTAAAAGAATCCTCCGATACATCAAGGGAACCATTAACTTGGGGATCCGGTATCCGAAGGATTCGGTTTTGAACTAATCGCTTTTGACGCCGACCACGCAGGATGCTTAGATTCACGGAAAAGTACTTGAGAGCACTACAATTTCTTGGTGATAAAGCGGTGTCCTAGCAATCGAAGAAGCGAGGATTGTACATCGCCGTCATCAACCGGCGAATATGTAGCCATGTCGGCGTGTTGTGCTCAAGTCATTTGGATGAGAACACAACTCAAAGACTATGGTTACGATTTGATGAATCCCGATGTATGCGACAATCGGAGTGCTATTGCGATCTCGTGCAACTCGATTCAAGATTGAAATCAAAGTACATCGATCTTCGTTATCATTTCATCAAGGACCACGTGGAGCGGTATAGTTGAATTATACTTGGTAGTGCAGAATACCAATTGGCGATCTACTCACCAAAGCCTTGCCTCCCGCTAGGTTTAATGAGTTGGCCCACCGGATTGGTATGCGGTGTTTGACTCAAGAGGAACTGGATGAACTCTTAAAACAGTCTTAAAAACCAGTCAAACACCAAAATCTCGTTTGTAAATAATTTTCAAAAACTAAATACAAAAATATAAAACCTGATAAAACAACAAAAATATTCTTCTATCTATTTTTTCTTTCAACATTGCAAGTACATTTCTTCCGTCAACACTATAATCTTTCAAAATTCAGTATTTTTTCCGATCAAGTGTTGAGGAGGAGAAAATTAATTCTTAACTGTTTCAAAATAACCGTGTACTTGCATGATTACCTTATCCCGGTTGATTCTTTAATATTGGTGGTCACATTTCTGGTTCACTAACACTCCTCGGACTAAAATTTATAACCTTTCATTATTTCTTAAGTCAAGGGGGAGTGTCGTCAAGTTTCTGTCTTAAAATCTTTCGTTTGGTAACCAAAATGGAAATTTAAAGGCTTTGGATGAAAATGGAAAAAGGTGGAGGGACTTAAACTGTCAAAACCTCAAAGTTATTTTTCATAAAATACTCCACCAACCTCATTTAATTCATATCATTTATTATCATCACGAACCCAATCCCACGCATAAGAATTCATCTTCAAATCCGTGTTTCTGATCATCATTTTGTAAGTGTTTCTGTGTTAGTAACAATATTTTAAACAATGGTTTTGAATTTTTCATAAATCCAACGGTTAAAACTTGAGTTACAATGATTTTTGTGTTCTACGCATAAGCGTATGAACACACAATCAAGTTTGTGTGTTTGTGGTTGAAATGATTATATCAAAACGTTTTCTTAACATCTATGATCACATTTTCATCACTTAAACACATCCAGTTACATGAATTAATTGATTTTGGGAATTAGGGTTTATGCGTGAAGTTTGGGTGTTTTCATATGTGAACGTTTTTGGTGATAAAGATTGTTGTATGAAGTTGTTTTCAACATGAATTGATCATATTTTAACCCAGAAATTACCCGGAAACACTAAATGATTAAGAATTGAACTTTAGGGTTTAATGTTCTTCACATTTGGGTATTGTTGATTCACTGCGAATTGAATGTTAAAACTTGGTCATTACACTCACATGACATCTTAGAACTACCAGAAATACTTTGGTTCAATTCCTATGGTTAGATTTCATACGTGTAATCATTAAGCTCTAGGGTTTAAGACTACGCATAAGTTATCTTACGCGTAAACTGTTTGATGAATTTTCATGCCATGATATGTTATACAATGAATGTATGTGTTAATATTGATACTATGATGAATTTATTTCAGGTTTGTTACAAGTAAAAATTCAGAATCAAGGTTATTAGCAATCTACGCATAAGGATCACCTTACGCGTAGAAGGTTATGCGTAAGAATAATCTTACGCGTAATTGTTACGCGTAAGGTTCTACAAAGGGACTACGCGTATCCGTGAAGGATATGCGTGCAATGACCTCTACGCATAAGGTCTACTCTTACGAGTAAGCCTTACGCGTAAGGTCTATATACACCCACGCGTAAGCTTTACGCATAAGGTCCCCTTTTCCCACGCGTAATATTTCTTACGCGTAAGTAAGGATCCCACGCATAAGCTTGCGTCTCACGCGTATACCTCTTCTGTTTACGCATAAGCTACCATTTCTACGCCTAAGCCTTGACCAAACCTCCATTATGAATTGTTACGCGTGCAAACTTGTAAATAAATAAATCATAACGTCACGAAACCAATAATATCACTAATAAGGTTAAATGAGTAATGTGTTGTGAAAAATATGTGATAACATAAACTTTAAAACCTAAAGTTAACTAACTCACAAAACTTATCACGACGTCATTAGACTATTGGACAAAAAAGTGACTTTGGACTCGTAACAATCATAGACATAGCACATTCAATAATTAGTCAATAAAACCTTCTATTGACTAACATTATGTCTTTCGATATGTTGGTTCTTTTGGCTAAATGTGTTTCAGATCACAACATGGAAGCTCAAATGAATGTGGATGCACCAAACGTTCTCACCATTCTCGATATTTTCCGCATGGCTATCCAATGAAGATTGGAAAGAACAATCTCGAGTTGACTTTGAAACTCTCACCGCTCGGAATCTTCTTGTCTCATTGCGGTGGATATTCGAAGAATCATCCCTATCGAACATGCTCACCCACTCGCCACTATTAGGAGATCTACATACAGCAATTCGGAATACAATGCGGATGGTCAAAGGTCAAAATGTTGTGACGGTGACGCTCAATCACAAGCAACTCACCATCACTCCTGCAGACTTACGAGCGGTTCTCCTCATTCGACATCATACCTGGTGAATTCTCTGCACCTCTTGAAGAGGCTGCTCGCAATTCTTGATTGATATTGGGTGCGATGAAGCTTGAGGGTTATTAATAAGCATTCTCACGTGGATCTTAAAACATTCCTCAACCTTGGAGAACCCTTTATATCATCATCACAAAATCCATTTCTAGTCGTGACGGTGACTATGAGCATCCCAAGCTCGAGAAGCGCAAATCTTTTAGGCTCGATCAACATGAAACACATCGAAGTTGAAGCTCGATATGGGATGACATGATGACATTCCTCAAAAGTTTGGCTCAAAGATTCCTTATATCGGATATACAAAGCTGTTGATCCAAAGAGCACTTGGATACAACCCCGATATCCCCAAAAGAATCAATGACCCCGACAATCTTGACGTGTTGTCCGAACCCACTCTAACGATCGATTTAAGGAGTCAACCACCAAGAAACAAGGTGTTGTGTTGCGGATCTCCTTCTCTCGGATGAACTCAAACAGCTCTACTCTTATAAAAGACATATGGTTGTTGTAAGAGAAAACAAAGTTGGTTTTCTTGATGAAAAATCTTCCGTACGCCTATAAGAAAAACCGAGAAGAGGAAGTGCGAGGAAGTCTTTGCGAGCGAGAGTCGAGGAAGTTCCCAAGAGGAAACCTTCAAGCAAAAGGAAAGTTCCTTCTAAGGAAGCATTCCTATTCCCATTCAAAGCTTGAACCACAAAGAAAGCTAACAGACGAGGACTCGAAGGGTACTGCATCAGATGAAGAGATTTTCCACTCTGAAATAGCTAAAGATGACACTACAATGGTACCTAAACCTCCAAGTCCACCAGCAGATACAGGCAAAGGAAAGACTCCAGTGATTGAACAAGAAGAAGAAGAATCAGATGAAGAGCCTCTGGAAACTGATTATAGGAGGAAGTTCAAATTTGTTAGACTCCAACACGTTGCGAAGGAATTTGCTAAAGATCAAATGGGTGGCCCCGGAGGGTCAAGTGGTGATGTTCAACCTACACCAGATCCTGATGCGGTTAATCGACCCGATAAGGGAACTGGTGCCACCACTTTGGAGCAACAACAAAAGCGCGTGGAAGATTCTACTGAGTATGAAATTGAAGAACCAGAAACTAAAAAGTCCAAGAAAGATAAAGATGTTGATTATGATAAGTTCCTTCTGGATAGTCCTACACGTTCTAAGGAGAAAACTTATGAACCACCGAAGGACCCGGAGTCTCCTCACATCTCATCATCATCGGATTCATCTTCTCATTCCTCACCACCACCATCAAAAAGATCAACCAAATCAACATCCAAATCGTTGAATAAGCCAACCGCATCTTTGATCTCTCAAGCTAAGACGCGAATCGTTAAAGTCGTCAAACATGTCGAGAAAGAAGGGCGTGCTCTACAAGAAAATGAATTTCTTTCTTGATCGGATGTATCTTCATGGCGAGAATGACGAGATGAAAGTTGAAAGGAGTATGTCCGAAGCTCATGAAAGATGATCTTCAAGGAAAATGGACGAGATGATCAAAGGATACACTCACAAGTTCCTTCTTGACGTCGTTCCTAAACCGACAAAGGAGATGTATACCGACAACTTTATCCGAATCTCTTACATCCGCCAAGCAAACCATGAAATCAACTCCAATGAATGTGAACATCAATCCAGTTGAACCCACAATCTTCTCGGATGATGAATTGGTGAACCGGCTAGTAGCTCAAATGTCGAAACGCGCTCGCAACATTTGCCTCCCACGAAGCTAAATTGTTTGAAGCATTCTTTGGAATACCAACTCGGTCAATCTGAGAGAAGAAGTCGTAAGGCCTAAACGTTCAAGAGACGCGAAGACAAAGATAAGGATAAGGATAACGAGCCCAAACGCCGAAGAAGTCCGGTGAATCATCTTCTATGCAACCTCCACCCCAACGGACTCTGACTCAACAAAGGTCTCCTCCTCGTTCTTCTTGAAAAACCTCAAGATTACGAGTTACCACCTAGACTCGGAAAACCGGTGATCACTTTGAGTATACGGGTGGTGACGATGAAGAAGTCTCGAGCCCCAACAACAACCCATCTCTCCCGACACGACCAAGAAACCGAGAATCCTCCTCAGGCCAAAGAAGATGAAGAAGAAGGCGCCTATGGTGACGTCTTATCATGGCTAGACGAGGATGATCTTCAATTTGAATGGTTCTCGAAGCTTGTTGATTCCACTCCTTACCCGGTGAAGGTCAAGAGGTTCCGAATGTAGTACATTGGAGCATGCGAAACTACTACAAGAAAAATTCCGTGTGAAGAAGATGACTAAATCTAAGTTGAAGCGAATCAAGAATGAAGCATTTCAACTTCTAAAAACGATTCGGAAAGTGCTATTGAAGTTGAGTATCACCTTGATAATATAGCACAAGCTATGTCTAATAACATGGATTGGCTCAACCCGAAGCAAACATCGACTTCACCAAACGGGATAACCCTCCATATTACACCGGTGGTCAAAACCTCTACCTACTATTGGCCAACCGGATCACCTAGGATTCCATTCAGATATTTCTTCAACAAAGACTTGGAATTTCTTCTTCACGGTGGCGATGGTTCAAGGAAATACGCTACATCATCGACACTTCCATTCTGGCACCATATACTCTAAGCGCATAGCCATCGAGGAAAGAGCTAACCACATGTTCTCCAACAATGTGGCGTAGTATGACCGTGATGCACCGTATGGGATTCACCATTGGCGAGCCGCGAAGAATCTACTATGTGCGCCAGTTGAAGTCTCAACATGAAGTGTTCAATACTAAGAGTATCGTTGTCATCAAACATGTTGATCTTTCGTCTAAATGGGACTACACTTTCCTCAAGAATATTGTGGTCAAAAGGCAAGACGAAGGGATTATGCATTCTCAAGCGGACTTTGAGAATTTGTCTATCAACGACATTGAAGACATGTACCTTGCCAAAGCATGTGGTCGCATGAGACAATTTTCAACGGAAGTACAACGTGAATTCATCAAGTCCTTGCTTATCTTCATCGAAGCATAGTCATCAAAGAACGTGTAGAAGATCTCCGACTTGCGGTTGAATCATATCGGACCGTGTTAACTTCACTCCACCTCGCCTAGATCTTCCCGACATTAACCGACTTTCACAACACACACTCATCACCAACCATTCGGAGTGGTTTACATTAGTGAAATACATCGCAACCGCTTGATGGCGTGTAAAGATCTTCACAAGTTTGGGGATCACACATTGAAGAAGGTTAGGGACGGATTGGCTTATAGGTTGAAGGATATTCATGAAGGCATTGGGTCACAAAGCGATGGAATTCCAAGGAAAGGCGGGATGTGAGGAGGATCATCGAAAGATTGATGAAAGGTTGTATCGACGGGACCGATTCGAACTCGGAGAGCTTTGTAGGCGGTCATCCGTGATTGCTCTCGCCGGCTATCAACGCCCAGTTCGCATTCACGAAACATTGATGGACTTCTGGTACCCTTGAATCGCTTCTATTTCATAATATTTTGGATGTGTGATTAATTATGACAATGGCTTGTGCACACATATCGATGTACAACCCGTTCTTGTCAAGAAAGGACCACGTGGTGCGCTTGATTGCCACAATCCTTATAAAAGGAGCGAAAGCTTCTTACTATTGAGTAAAACCTATCAAACCTTTCACTTTTAAAGGTTTTGCTCAAAAGAACAAGTACTTCCCTTATGATTTTCAAAACCTCAACCGTTTATATCACTTCTTTGAGGGGAGTATTTGAATTAAAACTTTGTTCACAAATTGTTCACGATGGTCATCTTCCCCAACACTCGAAATGGTCATATTTATTCTCAACTTTTCAAAATAACATTTTATATGTCATTTTGAGGGGAAAAATTATGTGATAAGAAATATGTTGTGTAAATGCAAATGAATATTTGTGCTATAGACTTAACCAACGAATTGACGATACTTAAGCGTTAGTAACTCGAAAAGACTTGTCCGGGACGGTAATAATTTCAAGCTAGTTCGCTAGTGATGTAAACGTGTCTCGCAAATGACTTGTCCGAATAGAATGTACCATTCGAGAAACTCTTGGTAGACATGAACTCGACGGGTTTGACAACCTTTCGAGGTTTGTCTACACCTTCAAGGTAGTTATTAGAGCTAGTTGTCACCTAAAAGTCGACAATGTAACTCTTTAACTATGCAACGAACCGTGTCTCATGGGGATTGTCTATCTTGAGTTGTTCAATTCATAAAGCGCGCTTTTCCTCACTATCTGATTTCCGTAAAAACTCTTAAGCACATGTGGAGGGGAGTATTTACGCAAAGATTAAACTCTTACAATGGTACAAAATGTTTTACAATCATAACCGTTGTGAGAGATTTTCTTGAAAATTGGTTTTATGGCAACATAGGTTAGTCATGGAGTTATAAGGTGACTAAGGTTAGGAATAACCGTCCTATGATCCGCCAGAGCCGGAGGGATCTACCCAAGGACATCACAAATAGTTAGTACTTAGAAGTCCTTAGGTACGATTATAAAAAAAATGAGTAAATAAGAATCGGAGAAAGAAGGAGTTGAAGAATTAAAAAGAAATGCAAAGAAAAGGGTGAAAAGAAATAGCCCTCCAAATTATTCAACTTAGGGCGACAAGGGTTCAATTCATATACTCTTGGTTGTCACTTAGTGGCCGGTATTGAAGATTAAAAGTCGTCATGGACCCGATGGCGCATGCACTAAACCTTCTTAGCCACTCAAGTTTCTCTCAAAAGAAGCTTGTTTCATTCTCACAGGAACCCACGTAAACTATTGGCTTTACGCTAGAGATCGTTGGTATTTAAGAAGGAGACCCTCTCCCTAGTCTCCGCTCAGAAAACCAAAACGCACTATTGAGTCTAGAGCCACGAGATTCATCAAAAGATCTCTTAGGTACACTTGACATTTCATCACTTGATGTTCAACAATAAGAACATCGGTGGTACGTTATCGAGTCCTTCACGGATCTTAGCAACTGTCGAGAACATTTATGAGAGGTTCACATCCGTGATCCTCAATGATTGAATGGAAACTCTGCCATGGTCAACATCAAACGACCGACAGCGGTCACTTTGTAATCGCCCGTGGATTACGCTTAGTGTGTCTCAAAAGGTCTGATGGTGAGGTGACGCTTCGGTGTACCTCGAGACTCATCCGAATCTGAGGTGTACCGGTACATCGCGTTATCTCACTTGTGGGACTCCGGTTCGAGAACGGCCTTTGTAAGAATTAGAGTTGTGTTTTCACACTATGTTGTTAACACTCTCAAGTTCAAACTTGTAAGTGCGGAATCCGCTTATTACTAACCGCTTTCATGTTTACTTTTATGGAAGCTCGAGCGGAACGATCGTCTGATTCTTCATATGCTCATGCCAACATCATCACTAATGAAAGTTATATCTCAAAGCAACACAAAAGTCGAATGATTCTTCGTCAAGCCAAAGAATCTACAAAGTTAAAGACTTAAATAACCTCATTAGTCTTGAAATCCAACGTCAAATAGTGTGTGAGCATGTTGAAGAATGACGTGGAGACTTTGGAGCAACAAGGCACTGAGGCGGACTTGATGCGCATAACAACAATATATTATCACTACCATCACAAAGAACAATGATCAAAGAACAAAGTTAAAGATGACGTCAAAGCAAACTGCTTAAAGAAAACAATTTCTCTACCTTTGGGAGATTGTTCGAATCAAGGCAATTCTTCTCACAAGAAAGAAGAATGTCAGAAGACGTCAAAGCTACTATTACATCAAAGCCTTCACCGTTCATATTCATTCATCACCAACACTTAGAGGGAGATTGTTGGAATCACTCCTAAACCTAAATCAAGTGTTAGTAATTCATATGTAATAGTTAGCTTAATTATGGCCTTTATGTTTGTTTCTAGCTTAAGCTTATGTAGAAGGCCCATGAGCTTAGGCCCAAGCCCATAGGAGAAAGGAAGGGGCTAGGAAGTGTTGCCCTAGCTTCCCTCCTATAAATACTATGTAATAACCCTCACTTGAGGGTTGGTTGTTCAATTTATTTCTTTCACACATACTCTACGCATAACCATCCAAGTATATCGTGTGTGTATGTTTGGTTTATTTTCATCCGCCTCTCTATCTCTTCTCTTGATGCTTGTGATGTAAAACTAGTGACCTAACAGCACTAATCATCATCAAACTCACGGTGAGTTCATAGCCCCACTTTCTATTACTTAATTGTTTTACAAACCTTTGGGGGGAATACATGCTATTTTTAAACCAAACACATTGCTTTGAAATTGTATGCTTATATGAATGTATTATTTGCACTAAGTACCACTATTGCCAAACTTAAGTCCCTATTATCATGAGCCATTAATCACTTGCGGGTGAACGCGAATAATGTGGATAGATCTATCGGGATTGACGAATCCCGTTTGTTTGACCAAGTCCGGAAAACAAACGCACTCTATTTGAAGAACCATAGGTTTATTGGCAAATTATCTATTAGGGCCACTGTTTGACCAAGACCGGGCAAACTATTATATCAATTTCTATTGACAAGCTGTTAACGTTTTCGGTATCATGAGCTTAGTGCAATAATATCTGTTTTGTTTTCTAAACTATGAATGTGAGACTAATTACCTCACGTTACAAATATTGTGTTCAACTGATTACCTAAACTCTATGAATATCACTCAACCTTTGTGTTGACCATTTTAAGTATGTATCTCAGGTCCATAATGAATGACGTTGGCACGGAGGACCAAGGATAGATCAAGAAGGCTATAATTATTTTATCATTTAAGAAAGACATCAAAAGACTTTATATTAATGCATTTTGAAAACAATGGAACCAACTGGGACCTATTTTGTAAACTCTGATATATTTTAATAATTTGAATGATAAATCCTTTTTAAAACGACTCATTTAGAGATCGTTTTCTATTATTATGACTGTTGTGCCATGAAGTAAACCCCAGTTTGAATTCCGCTGCGTATCACGAAATTGGGGGTGTTACAAAGGACTTGTTTCATTCTCAAAAGGAACCTACATAATCTATCGACTTTCTCTTAGAGATTTTGATATTGAAGAAGGAGACCCTTTCCCTAGTCTCCGACATAGGAAACCAAAAATGCACAATTGAGTCTAGAGTCAAGAGATCATCTACAATATCTCATTAGGACACAAAATTAATGAAGACTTGCTGTTTAACACAATGTGGAAAGTAAGTATATATTGAGAGTCCTACGCATTATCCTTGTGGTATTGCCAGAACATCCGAGTGATATGTAAAAAATATTCACAATGAAGATGGAAATCCTTCTAGAGCCAACACCAAACAAGCTCTTGGTGGGTGACATGTGAGATATTTTCTAAAGATCAAGCTTGTGACAACTGGATAGAAACGATGGGGCGAGTCACTCGTGAATCAACCTTGGTCCAGGAAATGAATTGACAAATACTTTTGGAAAAACCTTTCGATGTGCAAATCTTCTTTTCTCTAGCACATCGAATGTGTATTCATTTTCAAACTCAAAAAGTATTTCTGATTGAAAATTGATCTTTCTTATAAAACCTTCGTCGTATTGCAAAACTCTTTCTTCAAGAAATGCGCGATTGTTTTCAAATCAATTTTTCATCAATCAGTGAATCTCAATTCGCTGGTTTACTCACTCCGTGTTATCTACTCTGGGACGCTCCCGTTTGAGAATGGCTAGATCAAGCTGCGAAACCCTGTCAAGGAGATTCCTCGGAATTCTACCTGATCACAGGCAGTATTTATACTGATCAACGAGGAACCGTGGTTCTTGCAACTATATTCAACGAAAGTGAGCTAAGACACTTTCGTGTGTTTTAGTGCTAACTGTTGTTTGCAAGAACATTGGACGGTTGCAGCTGATCGATATTGAGAAGTCAATTCACAATCGCATGCTCATAGCATTCACACTTAATTGAAGAAAATCATGACTATCAAAGACATACAATGATGCTTCCGCTACTCCGATGAAAAGATGTCATGATCCATAAAGTGTGAGCATGTCGGTCCAAAAGTCACAACATCACATGAAGGCAACACAATAAAGCGTGATTCAGAGATTTACTGTGGCTGATGATCTCAAAGTAAGCTCGAAGATCATCAAGATGTGGATCAGTTAAAGACCTCCACTGAAAGTACAAAGTAATCTGACTATGAAGAGTCACTGCTAAAGCACAAAGATTGCGGAAGTGAAGAATTGAGGTCTACGAGCTCAGAACTGAAGACAAAATAGAATGCTATGATTAAAAATGTAAATCATGGGGTGACCTCCCTTAGGGGGAGATTGTTAGGAATTAGAAATTCCATTGTGAAGTGTCAGTCACCCCAACTATTATCTAGCATAAGTTAGCTCGTAGACATATCGTTATTTACTTGTTTATTAGCTTAGTTATTAGTTTAGAGTAACACCGTGGAGGAAGGATGGGTCTTTACCCACTGTATGCTTGTCCACAGTCTGACAGGAGGACGTATTGTTTATAACTATAAATACCCCTTCCATCCTTGGAAGGGGTGGAGCTTCTAATCTAACCTTTCATTCTTTTTGTTTTACTTTCTCTCTCAAGAACTCCCTCTCTACTCTTTCACTCTCTAAACATGGCTTACTTGATATTTCACCATCCTAGACCACCCGAATCATCAAACAACACAATATGTATGATCCAACATCTTTTATCTTATATCTATCTTTATTGTGTGAAATGGTTTAAAATTGGGTTCCTACACGTATAATTTTTGAATTTTTGAAAAAGAAGTTTTTGCTTTAAAACGCTTTCTAGGGAAGGTTTAAACACTCAAAAACTTGAGTATCCCACTCTGATACCAATTGTAGGACCGTAGAGGGGGTGAATGCGGTATTTTCAAATTTTCCAAAGTTTATCAACTTCAAGTCTCAAAGAGTCCGAGTGGTAAAACAAACAAAAAAACAAAACAACCAAGATGGATGGATGGATGGATGGATGGATAGGTATGTAGGTAGATAGGTGATGAGTGTGTAAATACTCATCATTTTTGGTTAAATCTGAACTGCAAAACGTCTAAAAATGCTCAGAAATGCATCAAAATACTGAAAATATTCCAAAATTGCATTTTATATGTTTCAGTTGCAAAATGTTCAAAATCAGATGAAAAATGAGCTAAGTTTGCATAATCGCGAGTTTCAGTCCCCCAAGTTTCTAAAATTGTCAGAAATAGTCCCTGAGTCCTAATTTCAAAAGAAAAATCACCAAAGGTCCTTTTTAAATCATAACTTGTCAAAATTAGTCCTTTGGTGAAAAATATCAAAAGTTTTGAGAAATTACAAAATTAGTCCTTCAAGTTTGAAATTTGGCAAAAATGGCCCCTGGAAATTGGAAAATATCAAGTTTGGTCCTTGTACTTTTTGAGATTGTCAGTTTTAGTCCTTGGAGCAACTTTGCAGAATTGGCAGAAATGGTCCTTGCATATTTCAGAAATTACACCTTAGGTCCTTGTCATTTAAAACCCTTTATACCTTAGACCCTTGTCATTAAACCTTGGACCCTACCAACCCTTTTGGACCCTCACTGTTTTGACCCCCTTCATATCTTGCCCAAGTCAAGCGGATAAGTCAAACAAACGCCCTACCCGCCTTTTTCTTGTCTTCCCCAACATCTAGCCTGCAACCCATCCCCTCCTCACCTTTCCACTTTCCATGTTCCCTCTCTCAACAACACTCAAAGGCATTAAATGCACCTTCAACCCTATCACTCAACCCCATCATATACTCTTTTGGCGCCAAAATTCAATCGAAGGGCCAATATCTCCAATCCATCCAATGGCTAAGAAAATAGTGGGAACTATTCGGAAGAAAGAGAAAGAGTTTGGGTATAAAAAGGAAGCAAGAGAAGAAGCAAAGAGTAGTCTACTAGTTTTTAAATTTTTATTAATGTCGTTTTTAATATAAAGTTTTAGTTAAGTTAAAAAATCTGTAATCTTTTGTTATAATGTACTCATTTTAAGTTATTGGATCAATATAAATCATTTTCAAGTACTAATTTAAGTTGCACTATCAATTTATGTTGTTGAGCTCACTGTTGAAATTTTCCATTTCAAACACTCACACCCAAGCTTCAAATGCCTTGTTTCTTAGTTTCTATAAGCTTATGTAAGCTGATGATAGCTTTTTGTAAGCTTAAGGTTGAGTTTAAGCAACTTTGTGAAATGGTCAACTAAAGTCAACTGTGAAGTGAAATTGAGGTTCAAGCAGTTTGGAAGTGGAAATAGGGTTGGTGCAGTGCTTATTTGGGTTGGAAATGGCTTAGGTAGTGGTCTTGGGTTTTGATCTTAGCACTGAAATCGGTGAACACTTGTGAGTGTTTCATGTCAATTCGGTTGCATATTTTGTGTATGCTTGTATTTGTAGTTTTAAATAGTTGAAATATGTTTATCTAGTTGTTCTCGGATCAAGCAAGTTCGGTTTAAGTGTTTGCTTGACTAGTTCATTAGTTTGTGTAGTTAAATTTGCTTATCGATGGGATAAGGGGTGTTTGGAATTCTTGTCAAAACCTGTCTTTAAGGATAGTTCAGTGCTTAACTCTTGTTGCTTTAAGCTTGGTTAGCTCATATGTACTAAGATCTATCTTTAACTTGTGCCTGCAAATCTTGAAAGTCAAAATTACATTTCCACTTGTCTTCATAACTTAAGCTGTTGTGAATTTGTCAATTCAAAAACTTGTTTTGTGTTCATAAATCTTAGGACTAGCTTACATTAGTGTTATTTCATCACTTAACATCTATTTCAGTCCTTAAATCAAGATCAAAGTCCATAAAGTCAACATTTCATGTTTGCCTTAAAAGTCAAAATTGCAAAATATCTCGGTTTGGCAAGCTAGAGGATTTTCTTGGACTCATTTCGAGCCAATTTCATTGAATATTGTGGTTTTCAAAACTTCCTTGGTCTATTTTATTATTGTCAATTTTTGTAATTTTGTCAATTTTTTGTAAACCTCAAAAGTGCTTGTCAACATGGGTGTAAATGCCCTGTGCAACTGACTCAGTTGATACTGAGTCTACACAGGGACTTGATGGGCTTGGGAAAAGCTCATAAGAGCTTGTGAGCAGCTCATGTTTGGTTTAGACATACTTGGCCAGGTCTTCTTTAGGACCCTTCTTCTGTTTTCTACTTTTCAGCTTATCTAGATGCTTATTTTCTTGTCCAAAGTAGGCCTCATATCTGTTTTTTAGCACATAACTCAAAATAAGTCAAATATGTTAATCTTGCATTCCAGTGTTTAAGGCTAGTTATTTTAGTTGCAATTTGGTAGTTTTAGTATATTTGAAGCTTACATTTCGGTTTGGTCATCGATTGTGTGCATTTGCTTATTTAGAGTCTTATTTCAAGCACTTGACATAGCGATTGCATATTCCTCCACACAAGCACCTGTTTTCCATTTTCCTAGTTTCATAGTATTATTTTAGAGTTTTCCTGAATTTTCAGATTTTTCCAAGTCATTTTGCTATTTTTACGCATTTTAATTACTTTTTAGCACTTTTAAATAGCTTTTAATACCAATAATTAAGAAAAGTTTCAAAAAATAATTTTTCATTTTCTTAAGTTAAAATAAATATAAAAGACAAAAAATATTTTCTAGATTTTTCTTAGTTAAATTTGTATTTTTAAGCAATTTAATTAGTTTTAGTAGTTTTAATTCATAGAAAAATCAAAATAATCAGAAAAATATAAAAATAGTTTTGAAAATTCTCTTTTGATATTTTAGATTTTTCCAAGTCATAATTTTATTTTTCTAGCTTTATTTCCTATTTTCTTGTATTTTAGGCTATTATTAAATAGTTAAAAATAGTTTTTAATTAATACTAAATAGATAAATAGTTTTAAAAATAATTTTCTTTTTCTATAAATTTTCTCATATCCTTAGGTTTGTAAAAATATCATTTTCATATTTTTAGGGTTTATATTGATTTAGTTTCACTTTTTCATTTGTACGTTACGTAGTTTTTAATTCAGTTTTATAAAAACATAAAATCAAAAACATCATTTTGCAAATAGTGATAGCGTTTATTTAATATTTTTTTTTCTTTTTAATTTTCTTTAATTTGCATTTAAGCCCCTTTAGTTTATAAGCTTTTTCTGTAGTTATAATCATTCATCAAAACCTTTTCCGTTCAAATCTCTCGATCACTATACGTTTGGTGATCCATTGCATAACTCATTGGGACTTAACGACCGGGAAACACTATACTCCCGGATCTTCATTGAGTTTGTGCTTGAACTGTTTTAAGTTTGTTACGATTGACCATTCATGAGTGGCGGCATTGAGTGATAAACTTGCGGTTTTGCTGAGATCAAATTTATGGCGCCATTGCGGGATTGATGAGTGTGTAAATACTCATCATTTATAACAAAAAAAAAAAAAAAAAAAAAAAAAAACCCTTTCAAATAATGGTCGTAGTATTTCCTTTTACGTTCTTTGTTTCGGCATAACCGCCGGTACTTTGAATATTGAGGGCAATATTCATTTCTAAGTGTGGGGAATTCTCACGAATTTTATCATGTAATTATACCACCCAATTCCCCATTTTTGGCCAAAATTTTTTTTTTTGGAGTAAGTGTTTTACACTTACTCGACTTATAGTTATCGATCCGTCTTGTCTAATAAACAAAAGGATTGGCTAATCCGAGAGCAAGCGGCTCTTGGTAAAGATATCTCAAATCCGTTGACGACTTGCAATTTGCCCAAAATTGTATGGTATTCATTCACCATATCCTTAAAAGTGAAGAGTTGGCTAGCCCGCAAGTTTATGGCTTGTGGTAAAGGCGATGGAAAAGCCATAATTGGTAATCACTCACCAAAGATAATATTGATAATTTATCTAAGAGTTGGCTAGTCCGAAGCAAACGGCACGGTAAAGACAAATCAAATCCGTTGGAAGTCGGTGGTTTGCTCAAAATCACATGGTTATCGGTGTACCATGGTTCTTACTTGAACTAAAACATTTGGCTACTCCGAGTAATGGCTTTTGGTAAAGAGATTGAAATCCATTAGTTTTTCTCAAAAGATTGCTAGGGACTAGCAATAGTTTAGTGTGGGGATTGATGAGTGTGTAAATACTCATCATTTTGGTTAAATCGAAGCGCAAAACGTCTAAAAATGCTCGAAATGCATCAAAATCTTGAAAATATTCCAAAATTGCATTTTATATGTTTCGGTTGCAAAATGTTCAAAATCGGATGAAAAATGAGCTAAGTTTGCATAATCGGAGTTTCATCCCCAGTTTCTAAAATTGTCGAAATAGTCTCGAGTCCTAATTTCAAAGAAAAATCACCAAAGGTCCTTTTAAATCATAACTTGTCAAAATTAGTCCTTTGGTGAAAATATCAAAAGTTTTGAGAAATTACAAAATTAGTCCTTCAAGTTTGAAATTTGGCAAAATGGCCCTGAAATTGGAAAATATCAAGTTTGGTCCTTGTACTTTTGAGATTTTCGGTTTTAGTCCTTGGAGCAACTTTGCGAGAATTGGCGAAATGGTCCTTGCATATTTGAAATTACACCTAGGTCCTTGTCATTTAAAACCCTTTATACCTTAGACCCTTGTCATTAAACCTTGGACCCTGCCAACCCTTTTGGACCCCTGCCTGTTTTGACCCCCCTTCATAATACTGCCCAAGTCAAACAGATAAGTCAAACAAACGCCCCTACCCGCCTTTTTCACTGTCTTCCCCAACATCTAGCCCTGCAACCCATCCCCCCTCCTCACCTTTCCACTTTCCATGTTCCCCTCTCCTCAACAACACTCCAAAGGCATTAAATGCACCATCAACCCTATCACTCAACCCCACTGTCATATACTCTTTTTGGCGCCAAAATTCAATCGAAGGGCCAATATCTCTCCAATCCATCCAATGGCTAAGAAAATAGTTGGGAACTATTCAGAAGAAAGAGAGAAAGAGTTTGGGTATAAAAAGGAAGCAAGAGAAGAAGCAAAGAGTAGTCTACTAGTTTTTAAATTTTTATTAATGTCGTTTTTAATATAAAGTTTTAGTTAAGTTAAAAAATCTGTAATCTTTTGTTATAATGTACTCATTTTAAGTTATTGGATCAATATAAATCATTTTCAAGTACTAATTTAAGTTGCACTATCAATTTATGTTGTTGAGCTCACTGTTGAAATTTTCCATTTCAAACACTCACACCCAAGCTTCAAATGCCTTGTTTCTTAGTTTCTATAAGCTTATGTAAGCTGATGATAGCTTTTTGTAAGCTTAAGGTTGAGTTTTAAGCAACTTTGTGAAATGGTCAACTAAAGTCAACTGTGAAGTGAAATTGAGGTTCAAGCAGTTTGGAAGTGGAAATAGGGTTGGTGCAGTGCTTATTTGGGTTGGAAATGGCTTAGGTAGTGGTCTTGGGTTTTGATCTTAGCCTGCAAATCAGTGAACACTTGTGAGTGTTTCATGTCAATTTCAGTTTGCATATTTTGTGTATGCTTGTATTTGTAGTTTTAAATAGTTGAAATATGTTTATCTAGTTGTTCTCAGATCAAGTAAGTTCAGTTTAAGTGTTTGCTTCAGCTAGTTCATTAGTTTGTGTAGTTAAATTTGCTTATCAGTGGGATAAGGGGTGTTTGGAATTACTGTCAAACCTGTCTTTAAGGATAGTTCAGTGCTTAACTCTTGTTGCTTTAAGCTTGGTTAGCTCATATGTACTAAGATCTGTCTTTAACTTGTGCCTGCAAATCTTGAAAGTCAAAATTACATTTCCACTGTCTTCATAACTTAACTGTTGTGAATTTGTCAATTCAAAAACTTGTTTTGTGTTCATAAATCTTAGGACTAGCTTACATTAGTGTTATTTCATCACTTAACATCTATTTCAGTCCTTAAATCAAGATCAAAGTCCATAAAAGTCAACATTTCATGTTTGCCTTAAAAGTCAAAATTGCAAAATATCTCAGTTTTGGCCAAGCTAGAGGGATTTTTCTTGGACTCATTTCTGAGCCAATTTCAGTGAATATTGTGGTTTTCAAAACTTCCCTTGGTCTATTTTATTATTGTCAATTTTTGTAATTTTGTCAATTTTTTATAAACCTCAAAAGTGCTTGTCAACATGGGTGTAAATGCCCTGTGCAACTGACTCAGTTGATACTGAGTCTGCACAGGGACTTGATGGGCTTGGGAAAAGCTTATAAGAGCTTGTGAGCAGCTCATGTTTGGTTTAGACATACTTGGCCAGGTCTTCTTTAGGACCCTTCTTCTGTTTTCTACTTTTCAGCTTATCTAGATGCTTATTTTCTTGTCCAAAGTAGGCCTCATATCTGTTTTTTAGCACATAACTCAAAATAAGTCAAATCTGTTAATCTTGCATTCCAGTGTTTAAGGCTAGTTGTTTTTAGTTGTAATTTGGTAGTTTTAGCATATTTGAAGCTTCTGTTTCAGTTTGGTCATCAGTTGTGTGCATTTGCTTATTTAGAGTGCTTATTTCCAAGCACTTGACATAGCAGTTGCATATTCCTCCACACAAGCACCTGTTTTTCCATTTTTCCTAGTTTCATAGTATTATTTTAGAGTTTTCCTGAATTTTTCAGATTTTTCCAAGTCATTTTGCTATTTTTCTGCATTTTAATTACTTTTTAGCACTTTTTAAATAGCTTTTAATACCAATAATTAAGAAAAGTTTCAAAAAAATAATTTTTCATTTTTCTTAAGTTAAAATAAATATAAAAAGACAAAAAAATATTTTTCTAGATTTTTCTTAGTTAAATTTGTATTTTTAAGCAATTTAATTAGTTTTTAGTAGTTTTTAATTCATAGAAAATTCAAAAATAATCAGAAAAATATAAAAATAGTTTTGAAAATTCTTTTTGATATTTTAGATTTTTCCAAGTCATAATTTTATTTTTCTAGCTTTATTTCCTATTTTCTTGTATTTTAGGCTATTATTAAATAGTTAAAAATAGTTTTTAATTAATAATAATTAGATAAATAGTTTTAAAATAATTTTCTTTTTCTATAAATTTTCTCATATCCTTAGGTTTGTAAAATATCATTTTCATATTTTTAGGGTTTATATTGATTTAGTTTCACTTTTTCATTTATGCGTTACGTAGTTTTAATTCGCTTTTATAAAACATAAAATCAAAACATCATTTTGCAAATAGTGATAGTGTTTATTTAATATTTTTTTCTTTTAATTTTCTTTAATTTGCATTTAAGCCCCTTTAGTTTATAAGCTTTTTACGTAGTTATAATCATTCATCAAAACCTTTTCCGTTCAAATCTCTCGATCACTATACGTTTGGTGATCCATTGCATAGCTCATTTGGGACTTAACGACCGGGAAACACTATACTCCCGGATCTTCATTGAGTTTGTGCTTGAACCGCTTTAAGATTGTTACGATCGGCCATTCACAAGTGGCCGGCTTGAGTGATAAAACTTGACGGTTTTGCACAGATCAATAGGTAGATAAGATAAGATACGATAAGATAAGATTAGATCAGATAGATAAGATAAGATAAGATAGATAGATATATATAGATAGATAAGATAGATAGATACATAGATAGTTGTTCGAGAAGGGGAGGGTTAGATAAGATAAGATAAGATAAGATAAGATAAGATAAGATAGATAGATAGATAGATAGATAGATAGATAGATAGATAGATAGATAGATAGATAGATAGATAAGATAGATAGATAAGATAAGATAAGATAGATAGTGGTTCGAGATAGTGTTAATCCACAACACCAATACTATTACTAAGTATAATCTTTATGGTGGATTACAAACCGTTACAACTTCACTCCACCGTATGCATAAAAATCGACGCTCACTAAGAAGAGCTACTCCCAACTGTATTCCGCCCTCGGAAACCAACCACAAGAACCTCGTGATTCGACTTAACCACTAAGACTACAAAGAAATTCCCCTGGAAGTATCAAACCTAACAAGACCTTCACCTGATCTTTGCTTACCACATAGGTACAAGACTTGTTACACCCGTAAACAAATGAAGATGGTTATTAGTTTGAACCAAGCCTAACCTATCCTATAGACTCTATTATAATAAAAAGGGTATAGAGAAGAATACCCTCAACACAATTCACAATAGCGGATTAGGTTCTTGTAAATCTCTCTTGCAAAGATGTGTTCTTTCAAAGAATGATAAGAGAAGAGATTAGAACACAAGAAGATTAATGGACTTAGAGAGATAGAGAGAAAGAATAAATGGCAAGAGGTTAGTAATACACTAGCCAAGAGGAGGTATTTATAGACCAACGCTGCTGGTGTGCTAGCGTGCCAGGATCAAATCTTGATCCCGGGTTTGGTTTATGTCTAGCCCGTCTTTTTAAACCCCCAAGTGCACTTCACATTTGACATTTCCTAGTTCATTCCCACTCAAAGTGCTATAAGGTCAACCAACTCAAATAACCATTTGATAAAAACATTATGTGAAGTGTTAAAAAGATATTTTGGGGTATTTGTCCATTTTCAAAGAGAAAGAGAAGAACCAATGGACAAAGGGATTATACATGAGTATTCCTTAAGTGGTTGGATAATAGAATGCCTCCTAATTTTGAATTTCAAAATTAGAATTAAAGTTGAAAGAAGGTTGAGTGTAGAAGTGAGATTATGAGTTGTAAAAGCATGAGATGGAAACATTTGAAATTCAAATTCAGATGTTATGTGAGAGGGATGAAACATAGAGGAGCCTATGTTGGGAAGAAGGAGACAAGAAGGATTAAAATACTATTGTTCAAATGTGGGAGTTGTGTGTTGTGAGAGGGTTGAGTGTGTAGGAAGCAAAAGTTATGACAATGTGTAAGCTTGTGTGAAGAATATGAGTTGGCAATGGTTGTCAAGCTAAAGCTTGGAGAAGAAGAATTGTGTTGTGAGATAGGTGTGAGTTGTCACAGGTTGATATGAGTTAAGCTAACTCAACTTGGAAAAGAATGGTGGATGTTGTGAGAGGGAACATTTGAAATTTAAATGTTACATGTGTTATATGCAAGTTAAGCAATGGTGAGTGAGTGAGTGAGTGAGTTGTAAAGAGAATGAGTGATGTGACACATAGGAGCCTAGGTTGGAGTAAAGGTGACACGCTTAAATAAACAAGTATTGTTTGAATGTGTATGTTGAGGGTTGTGAGAGGATTGAGTGTAAGATAAGTAAGTGTGTAAGAGATGTGAGTTGGCACATTCAATTCAAGCTTGGGGAGGTGGTATATAGTGAAGGCTTGGTGAGAAGTGATAATGGTTTAAGGTTTAAGTGGTGAGGAAGAAGAAGAGTGAATAGTAATGTGTAGAATGTGTGATATGGACTTGGTCTAGAACATTTGTGACAAACAAATGATTAGGACAATGTGTGATGGAATGTGGGGCTAAATGAGATTGTGTAGAGAATGTGGGAGACAAGAATGTTGAATGTGGGAGTGTGTAAAAAGGTTTTGTTTGTTTAGAAGTGAAAGTGTACAAATAATATTCAAACTACCAAATATCCAAACTCAAATAATCAAAAGCCATAATCCATGATTAAGCAACAATAAGCATATTCACTAATCACCTTGCTACAAATAAGATAAGTGCTTTGCATCATAAGTAAAGCACTTCCCAAAAACGAAAAGGGTGCATTTATGCAAAGTAACCTTGACTTAGTTTGACAAAATAGGGAGTAAACCTGTAACGTGATTAGAGAAGATGTACGCATGGATTATGGTCATATGAATACTTTCTTTTGATGTTATATTGAAAGTATGAATGTCCTGGGTTTAGAAAAGGAGTTTTGGCCTTTGCTAGAGGCATTTAGTAAAGTAGTTTTGAGTTAGCATTTTGTTAAAACGGGAGGACTTGTTTTAGTCATTTCTCTAAGTTCAAACCTTGTTACGAGTTTACCTGATAACCCAATTAACATATTCATACATGTAATGAAAGAATCACATTTGTCGAGTAAGAGGAAAGTCGACTTTCAAAAATGGAGTCGTGCTTAACAGAAGCATGGCGCGTTGTTGGCGTCAGCAGCGCGCCAGGACCAGTTAAGGTCTGGCTCGGTTTTTGGCTTACGTTGTGATTTTATGTGTTGCAAACGTTTATTTTTCATCGTTAAAATATAAAAGAGACTTAGTCAATGTTGCACCAACAAAAGACCTTTTTTATGTCTTTCATCTCCGCATATCCAGTTACGCTACTTTTCTGAAATAGAAAATACAATATCATCTGAACACGTTTCCAAAAGTTTCAACATTTTATGGTGAAAAAGAACACATTGAATTTTTTGAAGAAACAAAAGTGGGAAACTCAGAAAAAAAATTCCACAACCAAACACAACCTGTATCTTTGATGAAAACCTACCCTAAAACTACCCATAATGGTTTCAATATAGGTTATTAGATGGATAGGCTAGTGAAATTTGCGAATTTATTCGCCTAAGTTACTAGAGTCTTTTTTTCTCCAATCAGGTTACTGAATTTTCACTATCACGCAAATATATTACTGGTCCTTTTTTGACCGGTTGTAGCAGCTTGCATTACAAGATGGTATATTAAATATAGAGTTATCATACAAATTAGTTACTGAACTTTGTCAATTTGTTCGCCTAAGTTATTAAAGTTTTTTTGTTCAATCAAGTTATTGAACTACACGATTTGGTTAATTAAAGTTACTCAACTTATTAGTCAAATATACCATGTGGGCTTATTGACCAATTGCTACGTTTATCTAACTAACCCTCTAATAATAGTAAGTATTATGTTCATTCATATGCCTTAACCATGTGTATTTTTCGTACACATATGATGTTTTTGTTTCTAAACTAAGGTACCGAATATGAAGGTATCAGCTCAAGAGTCTAGCTAAAAACCCATATCAACAAATTTGTGGATGTAGGAGAAAAATAAACAACTTACTTTTTCAAAATTTCCAAAGTCGATACCCTAAATGTACTTTCAAAATTTTCACATTATCAATAATATTGTTGATTATTAAAAATGAACAGACTAAAATACCCTCATTTTCTTCCTTTTTGACACGTTTTCATCCGTTTTTACACGTTTTTGTTCGTATTTGCACGTTTTCGTTCGTTTTTACACGTTTTCATCCTTTTTAACACGTTTTTTCACGTTTTCATCCGTTCTAACACGTTTTTATCCGTGTTTACATTTTCGTCCGTTTTTACGCGTTTTCGTTCGTTTTAACACGTTTTCGTCTGTTCTTACACGTTTTCGTCCGTTTTTTCATGTTTTCATCCGTTTTACATGTTTTCATCCGTTTTTACACGGTTTATCCGTATTTGCATCGCCGTCCGTTTTACGTTTTCATCCATTTTAACACATTTTATCCGTGTTTACGTTTCGTCCATTTTACGTTTCGTTCGTTTTAACACGCCGCTCGTTCTACACGTTTTCGTCACCTTTAACACGTTTTGGTCTGTTTTTCACGTTTTCATTCGTTTTTACATGTTGTCATCCGTTTTTACATGTTTTTGTCCGTATTTGCACGTTTTCGTCCTTTTTTACACGTTTTCATCCGGTTTAACACGTTTTCGTCTGTTTTTTCACGTTTTCATCCTTCCTTACTCATTTTTATCCGTTTTTACACATTCTCGTCTGTTTTTGCATGTTATCGTTCATTTTTACATGCTTTCATCCGTTTATACACGTTTTCGTCCATTTTTGCACCTTTTCATCTGTTTTTGTATGTTTTCGTCTATTTTTACACGTTTTCGTCAGTTTTACACATTTTCATCCGTTTTACAAGTTTTCGTATGTTTTTGCACGTTTTTATCCGTTTTTGCATGTGGGCGAAAACGTGGAACAACGGATGAAAACGTGTAAAAACATGTAAAAACGTATGAAAACGTCAAAAATTGCAACAAAACATGCAAAACGTATGAAAGCACTAAAAAAACGTACGAAAACGTGTAAAAATGAACGAAAAACGTGCAAAAACGAACGAAAATGTGTAAAACGAATGAAAACAGGTTGAAACGCATGAAAACGTGAAAAAATTGACGAAAACGTGCTAAAACAGACGAAAACGTGTTAAAACGAAAGAAAACGTGTAAATACAGATGAAAACGTGCAAAAACAAATGAAAACGTGTAAAAACGGATGAAAACATGAAAAAATGGACGAAAATGTGTTAAAACGGACGAAAACGTGTTAAAACGGACGAAAACGTAAATACGACGGCGTGCAAAAACAAATGGCGTGTAAAACGGATGAAAACGTGAAAATGATAAAAACGTAAAACGGACGAAAACGTAGAAACGGATGAAAACGTGATAAAACGGACGAAAACGTGTTTAAACGGACGAAACTCAGAATACGACGACGGCGTGCAAAAACGGACGAAAACGTGAAAAAACGGACGACAACGTAAGAAAATCAAATTTTAAGTTATTTTTTAACGATCATTAGTATAAAGGACCAACGATGCAAGTTTAGCGTAAGATAACCAAATTTTAAGTTATTTATTAACGGTCGTTAGTATAAAGGACTAACGATGCATGGTTTTTTGGTAACGGGTACACAGAAAGAACTAACGATGGAGGTTTAGTGATAAAAAAAAAAAAAAAAAAAAGATGGATACATACAACTAGGGGTGTCAAATATCCTGACCCGATCCGAACCCGACCCGGACCCGAACCCGACTAAGCATATTCGGGTCGAGTTACTCGGGTTAGAAATTGAATTCGGGTTATTCGGGTCAACCCGAGTAACCCGAATATTAAATAGGGTCGGGTATCGGGTTGAGTTTTTTTGGTTAAGTCGGGTTCGGGTCAACCCGTTTGACCCGAATGAGGATTTTTTTATTTTTTTATTTTTTATTTTAGAAATTTTCTATATAAATTAGAACAAATAGGCAATTTTGTCACTATTTAACTTATATTCGGGTTGACCCGAACCCGAATTGACCCGACCCGAGTTGACCCGACCCCGAATTGACCCGAACCCGACTAACCCGAGTTCAAATAGGGTCGGGTTCGGGTAAATTATTTTTAGCCTTGACCCGACTTTAACCCGACCCGAATTGACCCGAACCCGACCAACCCGACCCGAATGACACCCCTACATACAACTATCAAAATTGGCAAGTTATATACATTTTCAAGTGACACTCACCGGCCTTGTAAACTATATGCAAAGTTGCAAACCCAAAGCCCCTAGCCTTTTATTAATAATCAACCAAGAATTAAATATTTCAAATAGTTTTAACTGAATACAATTATGAAAAATGATTTGGATGCCTAAAATATGTGATTAATTGTGTGCCTAATAGATGTGGCAATAAATTATTGGTTTGTGAATAAGTGAATCCCCTTACTATCCCCAATAGGATACTGACACATATGTTTAGGCATATTATTAGGCATACGAGTTAGACATCCCAATCAATGCTCTACAATTATACAACCTTTTAACCAACATGAAAACCAAAAACATCAATTAACAAAATACACATCATCAGCCTATTTATTATGCTACCAGGCGAAAAATCAAAGAAGCAATTAAAAAACCAAAGCCCGCTAAAGAAAATGATAACAACAAAAAATTTCAACATCATAAGCCTCATATCTAACGTAAAAAAAGTTCAAATGAAACATTATAACCAAAAGAATCAAATAACTCAAAACATGGCATTATAACCAAAATTTACATTAACAAATTTATAAAAAATCTTCACCTACCTATAACAGTTTACGTTGATGACAATAATCTCCGACGAAGGCTACGACACATCTGGTGGCGAAGACATATCTACAAATCTTAAAAAAGGCAAATATGTTAGGACAACTTAAATCTAAAAAAAGATATCTAGCAATATAAAAACCTTTTAAAGCTTGAAAATATATAAATTTATATTAAAAGTATAAAAAACCTTTCAAAGTATTTCAAATTTATAAAAAGTATATAAAAAACCATAAAGTTTATTATTACAAAATTTACATAATAAATTTTTTAACAAAATTATACAATAACCATTATAACAAATATTAACAACCATTTTAAGAATGAAACATACTATTTTCGGCGATTGCAACGATTTTCGATTATGGTATTAAGAAAAAAACGAGAAAAAACTTTCCGCGACGGTCACTCTTTTCCGAGAAAACAATGGCTACAAAGGTAGCAATCGGTGGCACTAACAAAAAGTATACCAAAAATGTTAATATACATATTTTTGTAAAAAAAACTTATAGATCTACAATAAAATCTATAGATCAAAAAAAAAAAAAAAAAAAAAAACCTTCAAAACTTTATTAATATACGTAGATCTATTAAAAAAAACGCAAAAAAAATACCTCAAAACTTAAAAAACCCTTCGAGTCTTGGTGGTTTCGGCAGCGGCATAACACAATGGTGGCGTCGATTTCTGTGGTGGTGGTGTTTGTGTGGTGTGAAAGAGATGAGATTTTTTCTGTGTATGTGTTTTTGTTAGTTGTGATTAGGGGTGTCATTCGGGCTGACTCGACCCGAACCCGACCCGACCCGAACCCGACCCGAGTCAATTCGGGTCGGGTCAATCGGGTTCAAAATTATATTCGGGTCAATCGGTCAACCCGAATTGACCCGAGTTCTAAATAAGGTCGGGTTCGGGTATGTTTTTTTAGCCTTGACCCGACCCGAACCCGACTAACCCGGCTCAACAACACTTTTACAATGTAAAAAACTCGGGTTGACCCTAAACCCGAATTGACCCGACCCGATTGACCCGACCCGAGTTGACCCGACCCTAGTTGACCCGAGTTCTAAACAAGGTCGGGTTCGGGGTATGTTTTTTTAAGGCTTGACCCGAGTTGACCCGAACCCGACCGGGTCAACCCGAATAACACCCCTAGTTGTGATATGGGAGTGTTTGTGCGTGTATTTTTTGTAGTGTGTGAGTTGTATGTTTGTGTGGGATAAGAGTGTTTTTGTGTTTCTACGTTTTTTTTTTTTTTTTTTTTTTTTTTTTTAGTAAATGGGATGGGAGGACGGGTGTTTGTGGGTATTGTTTGTAATTTTGTATGGAAGGTTTATGTGGTTTTGTTGGTTTGGTAACTTTTTAAGATTGAATGTTGGTTTGGTGTGTGTAAATTTAAGTTTTGATGTAGGTTTGGGTGGCTGAATTTTAAAAATGGAAGGTTGGATTTTGGTTGGGGATATTGATGCTTTATAAGGGAGTATATATATGCATCTAATTTTTTGCTAAAAAATATATTATGATGTATCTAAAATATTAGGGATGCATATAATTGAAGTCGATGGATCTTAATTCATTTAATATTGATAAGAAAGAATATGTTAGGGGTGACGACACGAAACCCGACCTGAAACTAACACGAAAATTAACAGGTCCGGGTTGTGCTAAATAGATTATGGGTCAGGTTTGGGTCGACCTATCTAACCCATTTATTAAACAAGTCAGGTTGGGGTTAGGAATAAAATAAGTGGGTCGACCCGCCAATCCGTTTAAGATTTTTTTTCATAAACTCAAAATTATTTCGATACTACATATAAAAGAAAAACGGTTCAACCTTGAAAAGTGAAATTTTGAAAGCCATAGGTGAGATAATTGTATGGTTTAATTAATACTTTAATTAAAACACCCCATCACTTAAAAGGATAATAATTTATTCACATTATACAACCAATTAAAAGCATATCTACCAATTAAAAACAAATAATTAAAACACCCTTTACTAAAAAGTACAATAAAATTTTCACAATGTACAATTTAAACAAGCTACAACATAATTCAGAATATAAAATAATTAAACACACTAATTAATGTTATTTTAAAACAGCCTAAAATGAAAAATACATTTTATTATACACATTATACAAATTAATAAAACACACAAAGCTTCATACAAGCTAACAAGTTCATCGTACATATAGTTTTGAAAATCGGACCGGACCAACGGGTTCAACCGAGAACCGGTATCGCCACCGGTTCGGCTAACCAATAAAAGGCATATGAAAACGAACCAAAGAGGACCCGTTGAAATCGATACAAACTGATGAATCAGGTCTCATCGAGATCTATTTCTACGGTTAATCGTCACAGGGTAACCGCCGTCGCAATGCGCGGATACCCTGCTATACTATATATAAAGGAAAAACCAAAAAGTTAAAAGTTAAAAGTTGCAAAATAAAAAGAAAATGTTGAAAACATATATTTCAAAAGGAAACTATTAATACATATCGAAAACCAGGTTGACTCGGGACGCTTCAAACCCAGTGGTTTGACCAAGTTTAATTTGACCATTTTTGACCCAACCCGTCGGGTTGACTTGGTTTAAATTGACTCGTTTTCAACCGGAACGGTTCAACCGGTTGAACCACCCGGATCGAACCTGGTTTCAAAACATTATGTTTAATCCCCAAATCTGCAAACTTTTATTATTTTTCGTTTATAACCCATAATTTTTTTTTACACAAAACTCTCTGTCGTTATAAAATCTCATTGCTATGCACGAGTACTCGTCTAGTTTTTATTATGCATGTTAAATGTGTTAAACGGATAGACCCAACAACCTGTTTAACTCGTGTAATGTGCAAACTTTTGTAAATAAAAAGATTTAAATGGGTAAACTCAAAAACCCGCTTAACCGATTCAACCCGTTTAATATATTCAACCCGTGTAACCTAATTAATACAACCCAAGTATATATACAGGTTAAATGGGTTAGGTTCGGGTTATGTCTAAACAGGTTATGGTTGACATAACTGACCCGATGATTTAAATGAATCAGGTTTGGGTTGGGATTTTCTAACCCGCCAAACTGACAATCCGAATCAACCAACCCGAACCTGACCCGAATTACCAACCCTTGTATGATAGTAGTAGTAAACAGAAAATATATAAGGAAGACTACAATCATGTAAAATTTTGGCATTCAAGGTAGGTTGTAATTTTTTGGATAACGGATATTAGATGAATTATATGTTATTGTTATGTTGTGAATTAATAGAGATTTTAATAAAAAGAAGTACTCAGTTCCTTTGTTAATAAAAAAGATATGGCGCTTGAATTGTCTTATATCTTTTTTATTTTCACCATGAGTTATATTTTAAAAGAAAGAAATATGTATAAGCTTCCACTTTATTTTAAATCCTTGAATAAATATTTTTATGTTGTTAGTTGTTTAAGTTAAAAATAAATAAATAAAAAAAAAAAAAAAAAAAAAAAAAAAAAACTCAATAGTCAGCATTGGTACAATTAGTTTGTGCTATTCATGAAGTGATGTAAGAAATGTTTGGTGGTACTTGGTATAGTAAAGGTTATGTGAAGCGTGAGAAGGTAAATGGCAGGACATGGGTGTAGGCATGTAGTTGGTATTGTTGACTATTGAAATGTTTGTGTTACATTTTATTTGAGTAAATGCTTACACCGTTCGTCCTTGTGGTATCGTTGACCATGAAGTTTTCGTCCTCGACCATTAAAAAAATTGCATCGTTGGTCCTTAACTCCGAATCGTTAGTCATCGTTGGTCCCTCACACTAACTGGTTGGACTAACGGGCGTTAAGCCTTGTTAAGTGGAGGGTATTTTTGTCTTTTCACACCCACACCATAAGAATCAAGATCGCCTTTGTAAACATCATAAGAATCATCGGACCAAAGCTGACATTCCTTTGAAAAATTATCAGTGGCCAACTGTATATCTTTGAGTCCAATTCTCAAGTGTTCCAACTTGTTTACCTGCAGCATTATGATAAGGGATAAAATAGTGAGGAAGGTTGTACTTGCTACCCATCACCGTATTTGATGATTTATCCATCATTTGATGATCTATCCACTTCACATCAACCACATCTTCAAACACTCTTTAACACACCCACTTACTAGATTCACCTCTAGATCCAACAACACACACTACTCACACCTTCAACTATGTGTTGACCAATCGTTGACTTCACAATGAAGAGATCTTTCCTTCCAATGTACAACATTGTCTTCCTCCTTGCAGCCGCCGCCGCCACTCTTTGCATCAAAACCATGCTCACCGGCGGCTGCGGCGCCGACACATTTTTTTTATACCAAAACACTCCCCATGAAGAAACTAAGAAAACCCATGTTTTCAATTCCACAATTTTGCAGTTTTCAGCTGTTGGTTTAGCTGAAAACTTGCTCAGACAAAACGTCGAACAGTTGGTGGGTGGGAATATGCAAGGGTTAGATAAAAGGTCTTTTTTGTATGCTGGGAAACATAGGATTGATCTTTAGGTGAGTGTTTATTTGTTATTGGAATATGAAATTGATTTAAGGGGTTTTTGTTTATTTGGGAAAGATGAAGAAGGGGCTGGTGGTGGGTGGTTTGACGGCAGCAGGAAACGGTGCCGACAATGGCCGTGGTTGGTGGTTTGATCGGATTTGTAGTAGTCGTTGGTTGATCAGTGGTCTCATCGGATCGGTGGTGGTTGTTAGTGTGTCATAAGATTTGTAGTAGATGTAGGAATTAAACCATTAGATTTTGGGTAAAAAGGATATGATCTTGAGTTGGGAGATTGGCGTTTTCGCAAATATATTTTGTTTGGTTATACTGGTGTTTGGTTATTTTTGGATCATGTTGTATCAAGTTTGATAAATCTGTTTGTATCATGGTTATGTTGGTGTTATGTTGGTGTTTGATAAGTGGATAATGATAGAGGGAGTGTGTGGTGGGGAGAGGTGGTGGGGAGAGGTGGGAAAAGACATAAATACCCTCTACTTAACAAGGCTTAACGCCCGTTAGTCCAACCAGTTAGTGTGAGGGACCAACGATGACTAACGATTCGGAGTTAAGGACCAACGATGCAATTTTTTTGGTCAAGGGACGAAACTTGATGGTCAACGTATACCACAAGGACGAACGGTGTAGTTTACTCTTTTTATTTCAAAATCTATATACGTGATGATTGACAAGGAAAAGGGTGACTATCAACCTTATATTTAAGTAAAAAGTATCAGAAGTTCACCGTACAGGTTATTCTTTAAACTTTTAAAGATTGAAATTATTTACGATGTCAATGCCTTATATTTGCAACAACAACTACTCTAAACTAAAACAGAAACCCACACATCTAATCACTTAGGTAAAAGATATCAAAACGGGTAAAAATCCGGCCATAACCATGACCAACCGAGACGAATAATGTCGGCTTTGGCTAGCGATTTAGTGGTCTCTTTTTTTTTAAATGTTAGTGCCATGTGGTAAAGCACAAACATCGTGGATGGCGTATATTGTTTCCCAAATCTAAACATAAAAATGATAGTCATTCGATTATATTTGAAAAACCTTTGGACGATTACATTGACGACGAGGCTATTTCTATTTTTCAAAACTTCATAATTAACCCTCGAGGGCCGTGCTTAGCACGGCCAAAAACACTTCCCAGTCATAATTATACATTAAAGTTGAACAAGAAAGACTGGTCAAGGTCAAAGTGGACAATAAAAATGAGACGGAGGGAGTACCATTTTACTCTACATAAGAACTATTTCTCATGTGCACATTTCAAACTTTGCAACTATAAATCAACGGTTCAACCCACCCCATGGAAGCCATTTTTAATCAGTTACACAACTGTGCCGAATTGCCATTTGACACTTTAAGTTAAATGCGAAGCAATAAAATCTAGGAGAAATCAAAAATCATGAAAGTGGGAAAAATAAATTAGAACTCAAGGTTAATATAGTCGATTTACAAAGCATTTGATAAACATGTCTTGTACCTCCGTATATGCAGCAATGCAAATCCATGCTTTCGACACTTGAAAAATACTTAATATAAAGGCTTGCATTCCCTGAAAAGGTCTCTTACTATACAAGAAACACAGCTATTTTTATCTGCTCAATTAATTTACATCATGACCCTCCATCCAAACAAACCACGCTTATGGCTTATCCTTCTCACTGATCTCCTGCACGTTTGGTGATGAACCCGCACTCATTTTGCTAGGAACAGGCGTGTTTTTACGAGACTGTCTTTTGGTGACAACCAACACGTTATCCTTTTGCCACTGTTTATCATCAAGGTCATCATCATCCTCGTCGTCTGAATCAGATTCGGCTTCCTTGAAGATGGGAGGGACGTATGCGTTCTGAAGGTAACCTTTTAAGTTCAGGTTTGGTTCTCTTGCACGTTCCAGTGTGTCTTTCATCATAGCTTCCTGAAAACGCCCCAAAAGACACTGACGTTTATTATAACATATATATTAATTAGTGAGGCGTTTATTAAGCTTTTTGGTATTCCAGTGACGAAATAAATTACTTGACTATAAGACAAAGGGTAAAAGAGTGTCTTCTCATGTAACCCCATCCTTGTTTCAAGGTCTATTAAAGATCAATCACCATTTACCAACGGCGGGTAAAGTAGCTTCTCAAATCAATGTTAATATTTCTTTGGACAAGCACATAAGGTTCGTTAAGACTAACAAAGGGTAAAAGTATCTTTTTACCAGAAGTGCTCAGTTATTTGACTTATTTACATCAAAGGTTAAACGCGAACTTTTTAGTAAAGCCAATGATTGTTGCAATGGCAGCTAAAAGTTTCATCATATCGCCAACAAACGGTTATATAAACTTCTGGTAAAGAATGAGTACTTGTTCCCAACACATACACACACAAATGGTTCATTGTCATTGCTAACAAACGGCAAATATAAAAAATCCATATATATATTAATAGCCACATTACCTCCATCTCAACATTGCCAAAAAATAAATGTCTTTGAATGATAGTCGAAGGTTTTTTAGTGGACGAAAAAGGTTCGTCATTTTACGTATAAAGGGTCGTAAAAGAGTATCTACTCAAAGTCCACATTTGTCTTAGCCGAGACAAATGGTCCATTAATAAATGCTAAAAAAATGGATAGAGAATCTTTAAAGTGAAAATCAAAATACGTACCTGTAATGGGTATCTGATAAATGCAGGCTCATACCGACCTTTACAGTACATATGGAACCCAATAGTCATAACCGGAAGGGCTAGAAGAAATGGAGTTGATGAAGCAGCTTCTTTTGTGCTCAGCAGTCCCATCAAAAGTACTTGTGATATGATCAATGCTGCAACTATGCGTCCATGAACGTCAGGCCAAAACGCGGCACTACTTTCATACTCTTGATTGTAAACGTTTATAATCTGTATTCAACACAATTTCTGCATTTAGTTGCTTAAAACGTATTAAAATATACTCTTTGATGTTAAAGCTTAAAAGATACTAGGAGTGATTACTAATTGAATTACCTGATGACGATAGACAACATATGCGAGTGCGAAGAATACCAGGATAAAAGGAATCAATAGTGGGGTCACAACAGCATAAATAAGTCCGATCAGAAAATAAAATTGAATCTGAGGCTCGCCCGTGTTAAAACCGATGCTTCCGGCATCCATAGCTTCCTCTCTATCCTTTTCGGTCTTAACCAAGAAAAAGTTCTTCAAATGAAAGATTATCAATGGTTTTAACCTCAAGATTTCTCCAGCTGTACCACTCCAGCCGTCAACCATTATATATGTTATGAAGAAAGTTGCTTTCATCGGGATAGCCACCCCAATTGTCGTGGGGATACTGGGATAAAGCATATGATAGATCAATTATGTGCTATTGAATAACAACAAATCAGACGATCAATAGTGATAACTGGTAAGTTGTAGTGCAAGAGATGGTTGCTGCTTAGAGTTGGACTACAATCACTACATTGGATGAGGTTTTAAGTGAAATAGAATTTGACTATTTAAGGAATTTAATACATTAGACCACTTCCGAAATACACATCCAAACACCCTAAAAGCCAAACTTCTCACATATTTACAACTTTTCCTTAGTTCCATGCTTTACTATGTTTATAATTTTCACTTGAGTCAAAATAACCACAACAGTCGAATGTGATGGAATGCATGTACATTTTTATTTAGTTCCAACCTTTTATCATATTTATTATAACTTTGACTAGAGTCAAAGTAACCACAAAGTCAAAATGTGATCAATTGTAGGAGGGATGCATGCAATGTGTACATCCTACCAAAATATTCTCTAATTAGAGTAAAGTTTTGTTAGTTGAAACATACTCGTTTACGGACTGCTTTAGAAATGTATGCAGCTGTTCTAACACGGTTCCAGTAACCACACTCGCAAGAAAAACATTGAAGAAGTTGAAAAGATAATATCTTGACGCAGATCTCCGCTCCAGACGTGATATACTCAAAAATCCTTCAAACTTCGACATTATCATCAAGATCGTTGGTAGAAGGATGAGAAAGATCTTTAAAGCAATCCCAGGTAGAAAACCTTGGATAAAAGACTTGATTGCTTTCCTGCATCATTATTACAATATTTTTGGTCAAGAAGCAAGAGCTATAAAAACAAGACATCATACTATCATTAGGAAGCGACCTCGGTAGGCTGGATAGTGCCATATAAGTTCGGTTTAAAACGTAAATTTCCTGTAAATTTCTGGTTAAACCATAAACACTTTTACCAGTTTCGTTACTACTAAAAAATTAATGCAACAACAACATACCCAATCCCGCCGGGGCGGGGTATCAGGGACGTAGAATGTAGAGATCCTACCCCTACCCCAAGATTACCAAAAAAACTAATGTTTTACCCCCAAAGTTAAAGATAAGTATAATTTAAATTTTGGAAACTCCATTGCATCACCAATACAATTTGGTAGACCCATTTGACGCATTTCGGCATTACTTCTTTGGCTAATTTTCTATCCATAGCCCGAACAACATGTTCATAAATAGTTGGGTTATTGAATAAAAAGGGACTTACGCTTCGATTATAGGCTTTAGAAAGGGTGCAGCCTTCTCGATACCTTCAATGTTCGCAAGAGATTGCACGAATGCAATGGGAATTATGAAAAAGAAGGTGAGGAAAAAGAACGCAACTGACATCATAAGTCTTCGGATAGTCAATGACACATAAGGTATAGGGAGGTTTGACCAGACTACATCCCGGGGCTCTGGAGCCCACTCAGTCAACCATAGGGTTGGGTTTCTTGCCTGTTGCGTCTGTGCACAGACAGCAGCTCCCCAGCGTGTTTTAAAGGACACAAATGCGGCCGGCATGATAGCTTTTGGGTTATTAATTACATCGTCTTTCTCTTCAGCTATCTGTATTAGACATTCATTTGACGTAACTGATTTTAAAATCATTGTTTCTAGTAAGAAACAGATGAGACTGTCAAACATAAAATATAATAAGGTGTAAGTGAAGAACAATACTTCTTTTTTGAGTTTCTCGATTTCAGATATGTGGTATTCAATAGCATCCACTTTCTCTCCCCAAAGTCCAAGAAAACCAGTCTGTCCATATACACGAGAAGTCAATAAATGAAAATATATGAAATTTCTTATTTATACATTTACCCTCTGATAGCTATCGAACAAACAAACCTTCATCATGGGTCGATTTGATGGGTTCCTTGAATACTTATTCTGGTAATAATCGAGCCAATTCTGCTTACTTTTCTTCTCTTCAACCAAATCAGCAAGTTTGTTGGCGTTTAGTACCACCTGCAATTTATTTTTAAGCTTCAGAACATTTGTATTTGTATGATACACAAAATTCTTTTCATTACACATTACTCAGTGCTATTTTATATAATTTACAAAAGGGATCAACCTGATGAGTTAAATAGTTATCGGGATGGTTGACAAGAAAGAAATGCTCAACAGCTTCGCTGACGGACTCATCAGCATCTGGTGGCACATTCTTAACAAGAACCTGCGAGAAAACATCAGTTTGATGAATCGTTAGTGTTGAGAGAGAGAAATAACAAAATGGCATGTAAATGAACCCGTCTTTTTAATAGAAAACGATCCAACTTACAGTAAACTGATCAGGTCGGCGTTTTTCTGATTGAACGAAATGCAACCGCATATTTGCAATCGTCTCATATTCTTTTTTCAAAGAATAACATGTCCAAATTGTAATAACATATGCCATTGCTACATGGGCATAAAACCTGCAATCACCAAATTTGTACCAAATTAACCCAAGTGAAACAAGTAATATAGAAACGATGAATTAAAGAGTGCATTTGAAAAACACTAAGTGGAAGAAAAGAAATGAACAAAAACACAAGAACTATAAGCTAAAAGTTAAAAGACTATACGATAGATATAGTTTACATGCCTGTGAGACTTCTGTGGAATGTTTGATATTGAAAGTTTATCGATATCACTGTAAGTTGCGTTTGTGATCTTGAGCCAGTCGTTTGTCCAGTTCACCGGCACCAAAATAGCCCACGTAAGGACGAGTATGGGAATAAATATTTTCAACCTGTATAAACACAAGTCAAAAATAAATAAATAAAACAACAGTTGTTAAACAAAATGCAATTAGCTATCACACATATGTCATAAACACCCATTAATAACATTCAACTCACAAACCCGAACAAGTACAATAACAGTGTCAATTTCGACACAGTTCTATACAAAGTGGTGGATTTGAATTATTCCTTTCTGTCACTATGGGTAAAAAGTCACTGCGAACACTTGATTATTATTTTTGTACTATAGTTTCTTTCTAACCATATTTAATCATCAGTCATTCAAAATATGTCAGTTTTGACTCGATATGACTTCAAGGTAATTGCAGCCATCATAGCACAATACAATCACATTATACGTAAACAAAGTGCCATCTAGTAATCAATTTATAACCAATAAGCTCAAAACCCCCAAATTTTTATATGCAATCATGATTCATGATAACATACCTGCAAAACTATTAACCAACAAAACCATAAAACATACCCAAGCAAATATATCCGCAAATAAACCGCAGAATCCAACCCAGCATGATCAATAAGCTCCGGCTCGGGCATTTTAAGTGCCTCAGGCATCCAATTAAGGAACCGTACATACGACCGCCAATCCAAATTAATAAACTTGCTTACAAAAGCACCAGAAGTTGCAGGGCTTGACCTTAAACCCTTTAAATACCATTTTGGAAAATAAACTCTATCATTAAAAGGTTGCAGCCTTAAAAAAGCAAATGCTATCAGGAATATGAAAGCTGTGATTATATTAATCCCTGCAGACACCCCGATATCTGCCAACGTAGCCATCTATCCACCTTACTTCAAAGCTTCCTGTTTAACCAAAACAAGCATAAATCAACTTCAAACTTTTCAGAGAATTATATAAGCTCTGGCTACTAATTCTTGATAGAATTGTTTAAATATGAGGGATCTTTAAATTAAAAGATATTAAGAATGATATAAATTATGCATATATGAAGAAAAAATGTAACTTTTTTATAAAATCGAAACAGATAAATAACATAAAGTAATTACTTAATTTATCAAAGAATATATTCCTATAAAGAGCAAAGATTTCAAGAATATTTTGTCCAAAGATAAAAAGTTTACCAATTTCACATTATTTCCACTTTTTCAGATCCTAAACCAAAAACCCTTTTTAAATTTAATCTCAAGAAAACCAACAATGAAAAATGAAAAGGGTTCTAGAAAAAAAAAAATCAACTAAAATTCTACAAATTTAAAAATAAATAGAGAAAACCCTTTTTTCAGATCCTGAAACAAAAACCCTTTTTTTAATTTCATTTCAGCAATAGCAACAATTATGACAAATATATATTTAAAAAAAAATTAATCCAAACTTACTTTATAAGTAAAATTCAACATATTGAAAATAATAACAATAAAATAAGAAACCAAGAAGAATCTGAATAAGAAATGAAAAGGTCTATTAAAATATGCTTCTTATCAACTTAAAAGATTTACCTTTTTTTTAGCAAAATATAACCAAAGCCCAGATTGCTTTGCTTCAGAGTTCAATCATAGTTAAGAAGAACATTCTCAAATAATGTAAGCAGAAATATCTAACACATGCTTATATTGCAAACAAAATAAAATATTTTATTATTAAAATTTGTGTGATTTGTGACACTTTTATTTTGATAAAGATATAGATTTATTTGGATGAATTGAAAGAGACGAAAACTGAAGGGGAAAGGTGAACTGGAGAGTATTACTACAGTATTATTTTGCTTACGTTTCATGTATTACTAAGTGATATAAAGGCAAGTATAATGATGATAGATGATACTAGTACTACTTTGATACTGTTTTTACATTGAGAAATACATGGACCCAAACTTGTGCCTAAATTTAGACTTAAAATTACACGGTATTATTCTAATGGGTTATAGAATAAGTGTTTGTAGTCATCAGGATGATGACATTTGGTTTTAGGTTTAAGTTTAGGCTTAAATTTATCTCCATGTATCATTTTTCTTTTACATTTAAAGATGATAATAGACATGGGTCAATCGTACAACCCGCAATTTTTTAATTGGTAATAAGAGGTTAAGCCCAATTGAAATTCTTTAAGGGTGTGTTTGGTACGAGAATTGCAAGAGAAATGGAAATGGTTATTTCTCTTTTTGCATCTAGAAATTGAAAAAGCGAAGAAATGGGGTAGAGAAATGGAGAAATGGAGAATTGGGTAGTGTAATTTGGTTAATTCAATTTCTCTTATTTGGTGAAGAAATTGGAGAAATGGATTAATTTTTTTTTTTTTTTTTTTTTTTTTTTTTTTTTTTTTTTTTACATTTAAAATATTTAAAAAATATATTTTTTTTTAAAAAAAATTATTTTTTTAAAATAAGTTTTTTTTAAATAAATACATTTTTTTAAATTATTTTAAAAATTATTTTTTTAAATATTTTTTTTAAATAAATACATACATTTTTTAAATAAATACATTTTTTTCAAAATTATTTTTAAAAATTATTTTTTAAAATTTATTTTTTAAAAAATATTTTTTAAAATATTTTTTTAAAATTATTTTTTAAAAATAAGTTTTTTTTAAAAATAATTTTTTTTTTAAAATTTTTAAAAAATAAGTTTTTTTTTAAATAAGTTTTTTTTTTTAAAATTATTTTGAAAATTATTTTTTTTAAAATAATTTTTTTTCATTTTCGGTCAGTCTCATTGTTACTAAACATTAGAATTGAACACAATTTCTCTCGATTTCTATTCTCCGAGATTTTATTCTACTTCATTTCTTTTCTCCGAATTTCTCTACCAACGCACCTAGGGTTATGTTATACAAACCCTCTATATTGTCACATCAATAGGTTTTGGTCAAACCGTACAACTCGTTATGCACACCGTACAAGCCGATGATGCATCCAATGATTAGATACCCTCCTTATAGGAGGGTGTGGATAACTTACTCCATTCTTTAATTGGTAATAAGAGGTTAAGGTGTGGTGATTGCCCAAAATTTTTTATTTTGGAGCTCACGAGATGCCACGTCATTTTAACAAACCTCCTTTTACAACTCTTTTATCACAAATAACTTCAACTTATTCATTTAAGGCCTACCACTTACAATTTTATTTATTTTATTCAAATTATCAAATAAACTAAAATTATTTCATTAAAAATAAAAATCGTTACAACATATTAAAAAACCTTACGAAACATAAAATAAATATACGAAAAAACAAAAAACGATACGAAAAAAAACACGCTACGAAATTTAAAACACAAATAACAATACGATACGAAAACACAAATCATCCAAGATTGTTCCCTGACATAGTTAAGCATTTCATTCGTCCCATTTGAGGTGGTTTCTCAAAACCTCTCACATGTGAATATATTGGAAGCTTCTCCCCCCAAATCGTTGTTCAAAAATAGTCTTTGCATTCTTGAGAATCTTACTATCATTTTCCCCGCTTGTACGCTGCAAATGTTTGTAAATAGCGTTGAATTTTTGACATTCACTGCCAAGTCTTGTCCATTTACCCGTGACCATATTTTTGTTACGATTGTCACTGTCAGTCTGATTGTTGAACATGTCTACAACCTGATTCCAAAAGGAGTATTCATTGTAGTTGTCTAGGTCTTGGGAAACTGCAACCCAAACTTCAGCTAGCAAGTTTTCTTCTTCTTTTGACCAACGAGTATTCATTTCAAATGTTTGAACTTTGAAACAATTTTGTAAAATGGTTAGATATAGAAGTGTGTGAAAAATAGTGTATTATGGTATGTTATTTAAAGTCGTTTGAAACAATAAAAGCGGTATTTATTCAAATTCAAATTTAAAATTCAAATTAAAAAACGAGCGGGATTTATTTTAAATTCAAATTCAAATTAAAACGGGAAGGATTTATTCGAAATTCAAATTCACTTTTCAAAATGTGCCTATAAAAACCCATTCACAGACTTCTCACACACACACACACATTCAAAATCAAAATTCAACATTCAAATTCAATGTCTCGCAAAGACTTCTCCCAACAATTTCCCAGTCACCGCGATTTTCACCGCGATTCACAACAATTCCCCAGTCACCACGACTTCTCAAAGCAATTCCCAAATGAACATGACTTCTCACAGCAATTCACCAACTCCAACCTGATTCCAAATGAACCGGTGAACACTCCACCGGAAGATATCTTTCCGGTATTCCCACCGGAAAATGAACCGGTAAACACTCCACCGGTTGTGGAACACCAACCCAATCTATTTGGACTCACTGAGGAAGAACTCCAACTTCTTAAGCAGGATGAGGAAGTCAGGAGAGAAACAAAAGAAAGAGAACTACGAGAGGAAGCTGGTCATATGGATCAGGAAGCCAGGAATGCAGAACATCTTAGGAAGCACTGGTTTGACATTATGGAAGCAGCGTATTATAATGGCGAGTTTAGGGCGAACTCGTGTGAGGAAGGTTATAACTCAGACTTTTCATTGTAATTTATATTTTCATTTTCATTTTCATTTCCGTATCATAGTTTGTATTAATCGTACTTTGTATTTTCAATTCAATGTTTAATAAAATATTACAAGTTATAAAACATTACAAGTTCTAAAACATTTCTAAATATATAAACATTTACAAGTTTAGGGGAAAAAATGACAACAAGGACAAGAGGAACCCTCGTCACGTAGAGTAGGAGCCTTCCATTGGCGAGCTATGGCGAATGCAGGGGGTATGGTGGCGATTTTCAACGAGAAGGCCACATTGGAGGAGTGGAGAGCTCACAACGAGACCACACCTGATAACATCAAATAGTCCTGGATATTAAGTGTCCATTTCCCCCGATAATGCTTGTAATTTATATCATTTATATGGATTTACGCTTGTTTTCCATTGTTTTCCACTTTCAGGTAAATTACGAGCATTGGAGCTAAAGAGACGCGGAATTGGAGAAATGTCAAAGATTTATCATAGTATGTTGACTTTGAAGAAGTTACGGTGTAACTCATCTATCTCATTACGCCGTAACTAAAGCGTGACTCAGAAAGCCAACTCATTAGAAGATTACGGCGTAACTCCCCCAAAAGACTACGACGTAACTTATTAGGTCAAATGAGGTTCCACGTCACGATAACTACGCCAGAACTATTTCATCAACTACGCCGTAACCAAGTAATATTGAAGATCTGGCGAACTACTTATAAGGTTACGTCAGAACCAAAGCAGATCTAGTGCAAATTACGAAGGAATTGAAGATTACGGCGAACTCTTACATTAGTTACGCCAGAACCTAGATCCGCCTATAAATACCCCACGATTTCCAAGATTTGAGCATCCCATTCCACACACCACAACCAAAGAACGTGGGAAGAAGCCAAAGGCGTGTCTAGAGGAGCATACGGAGCTGTCTCCAATGGAGAAATCACTCCCCTACAATAAGCATTAGCATTTTATCTTTTCTTTACTTTCAATTCATGTATTTCGTATCATTGAATATTGAATTGATTTGTATGGTTAATATGAGCGGCTAAGCACCTCTTGGTGCTGGCCTAGTTATGATTCCTTAATTGTTTTGTTTGCGTTTACATTACTTCCGTATAATTATTTCTAAGTGTATGCATGCATAGTTTATTGGTAGCTACCCTTGTTTTGGTAGTTTTGAATGGCGGTAGAGGCTAGTTGCTTAGGGGATATGACCAACCGACCTAAGTGAGTAGAATGAGACGGAAGGGTAAGATATGACCAACCGACCACCCTTTCTACTTGTGCGATTGACCAACCGATCACCCACCGCTTTGATGAACTTAAGAATAGGGGTGAGTGTTTAAGTTGCTAACGTCCGGCACTCACTATTATAAATCTAGCATGTAGCGGTACTTAATGACTGGCTTAGGGACCAGAACAAGCGGACTTATGAAGGGACACCGACTTCTCCATGGTGGCATCTTTGCTGATAGGTTAGGGCGAATTGACCAAATGTTGTCCTCTCGAATTTGACCCCACGTGAAGTAATTGGAAGTAAGTAGACGTAGATATTACTAGCTAGGAGGTATAACTATGTTAGCACCACTATCCTCTATTGATTAAACATTTGCCTTTTATCTGCTTTCGTAGTTAATTAATTAATTCCTTATCGAAATCATATTAAAACTGTGACACCTAGACTTAGTAATAATCCAACACACATAGCTCTTGGGATGACCTCGGTTTTACCGAATACTACACTACACATGACCGGGTACACTGCCCGTTAGTGCATTAGGGTAGACCATAGGTATAACGAGACTATATAAATATTAAAACCTCGTCAAGAAACCCGCATCAAGTTTTGGCGCCACGGGAGTTATATTAGGATTTCTATTAAGTCTTTCATTTTCGTTTTGTTTTAAACTTTTCTATATTTCTTACGATCATTATTCAAGTTTTCAGGTACCATGGAAGTAGCTAACATTGATGACCTCACTCTTGAGGAATATTTAGCATTAACAAGTGAAGAGCAAGGACCAGGGATTGTTAGGCCGGCTATCGCTGAAGATGCTCAATTCAAAATTAAACCTCAATTCATGAGGGAATTGCGTGCAAATCCCTTCTTTGGAAGCATTACCGATGATGTTTATGAACATATTGACAACGTGGAATACATTGTCAGCCTATTCAAATTTCCTAGAGTCTCAAACGATGTCAGAATGTTACGGGTATTCCTATTTCTCTTACGGAGTCGCTAAAAGATGGATTGATCGACACTGTAAGAATACCAACACCGCCTATCCTAAAAAAGTATTCATTTAGAGATACTGTCATCCATCTAAGACTGCTAAGAAATTAGAAGAAATCCATAACTTTAAACAAGAGGGTGATGAAACGTTGTACCGGGCATGGGAAAGGTATAACGAATTATTATATAAATGCCCTACTCATGACCTCAACAGCCAACAAAAAGTGAACATCTTTTACAAAGGTCTGAACATCTCCTCAAGACAAATGATCGATTCTCAAGGGCCGATTCCTGGGATGACTCCAACATTGGCTTTGGAAACTATTCAAAAGATGGCTGACCACTCGCACAAATGGCACAATAGGGGGAGAAACCGAAGCAAGAATGGAAATCTGGAAGGCCTTGCAGCAATAAACAACAAATTAGAAAGCCTCGGAAGAGATATGAAGAAGCTCAAGGAAAATGTGCATTCCATTCAAGTAGAACGAAATGGAGCTCCACCTACTAAGGAATTTTCTTCCAATGAGGAAGTTAAAAGGTTCGGAGAAGTAAAATATGTAAGTGGGACCCCTTTCAACAGATACTATGATAACGGGCCCATATATCAAGAAAAATCTCCAGGATTCTACACAAGAATCAACAACAATCCTCCTAGACCAAGCCTTGAAGAAATAATGCATATGCACATCGAAGAATGTTGTTCCCCGTTCACTATCGTTTAAAACAGTTTAGAAATATAAACTAAGTTAATAGTGAACAATGACTGAAATTAACGTAAGTAAAACACACTAGATAATTTTCAACATCATATTCTTATTAGAAATGAATCGAAGAATACGCTACCCAAGTACTTGCGGAATAGCACTTGGGATTGAAATGACAAAGGTTGGTGACTCCTCTCTAAGCTCAAAGCTAAGTCCGAGCACAACTCTTAGAACCCACCGAGCTATCTCGGGATAAAGTTAGATTGGAGGAGTGAAAAGAAGGCTTGCGTGTGTGTGTGTTTTACAATTCACAAGCTTAATCTTTTCACTCCATCTCTTATGCTATTTATACATATATGATATTTGACTCTTTCCTAAGTGACAAACCGACATCATAAAGAAGATAAAATATCGATGTATTTTGTCTCATTTACAAAGACTATTCTAGGTAAGAGACAAGACTTCTTTCCTAAGTTCGGATGATATCGAGCACGATATTTTGCTATTCAGGGAAAGTTGACTTTGGTTGATAAGTACTTCGTCTTATCTGATTCAAACTTATCCCGCCATGTCCCGCTCTTTCTTCAGTCTTTACATCCTGTTAATACAAATAAGCCGTAAAAACGTTTATTTATATTTTACGATCTTCTAATGTTTTGTCGATAACAAACGTAAAATCATTTTAACGAAACAAATAAAATACGTAAATGGTTTGAGTTAATAGTTTCATAACACACTTACGTTTTCACATAAAACACTAAAACATGTATAAGTGATTTTATGATTTAGATACATATGTACAACAAGTAGTGTTTACATATTGGGTTAGCATATACTTAACTAAGTATACCAAAATGGGTAAAAACAAGTATATACTAAAATGGGTAAAAAACAAGTATATACTAAATGGGTAAAAACTAGCAAATGGTATTGACCCATAACCCATGGTTTTATATATACCACTTAACCAAGTTCATTGTATCTAGAAAGAAAACCATGGATCAACCCATAACCCATGACCCATGACCCATAACCAAAAATACCCATGGGCAAGAGGGCGCCCACGGATCCACGGCTTTGTGCTAGCCGGATCCTTGTGGAAGGGATCCGTGGGATCCGGGAACAAGAGAGAATTTTCTATAAATAGAGAGCCATTTTTCCTTTCTACTCATCACTTCACATACATACTTCCCAAGTATTATAACCCTCTAACCTCGGATCCAAGTGATCTATGTAGTTTGTCTTTTGTTTTGTGTGATCTTCTAGGTTCCTCTTAAAGGCAAGATCACCTTCTTGAAGACGCAAGCTCAAGTCCATGAGTTGCCATGCTTCGTCATCATCAAGACAACTAAGGTTCTTTTGTTGATAGTTCTTCCTTTCTCCATAGATGTTGGGTTGATGACATTAGTGAAGAATGCCGAAAGTGTCAAGATGAAAGCATTAGTGAAAGGTGCTCATCATCCGTGTCAAAGCATTAGTGAAGAATGCTAAAGGTGTCAAGACGAAGGCATTAGTGAAGGGTGCCAAGTGTTGTGTCTAAGGCATTAGTGAAGGATGCCGAAGAATCAAATCGAGTCGCATTTGGGAAGAATGCCTAGGTCGTATAATCAATGAGGTGCATCGTTATACATATTGTTTATTTCCAAGGATGGTGATATCCTTGATGGTATTGTAACAAGGAGTGGATCTCCTTGATATTAGGTGTTGTGTAGTGAAGGGTAGTAGTTCCTCCATAGTAATGGAACTAGGTGCTTAGCCTAGTACCTAATAAAGGGTAGGCGACGTTGTGATAGGATTAGTTCTCCTTGGTGTGAAAGAACTCGGTGGTTAGCCTAGCACCGTATAAAGGGTAGGCGACGTTGTGTTAGGTGTGGTTCGCCTTGGTGTGAAGGAACTAGGTATATAGCTTTGTACCGGAAAAAGGTTAAGCGACGTTGTGAAGGCTTCTCCGCCATAAGGAGTTGGTGTAGTGTTTACGAACTCTCGAGTAGGTGACTCGGGAGTGGAGTAGGCAAGGAAGGTGTCCTTGTAGCCGAACCACTATAAATAACTTGTGTCGTGGTGATGTGCTTCTTACTCTTTATCTTTCATTACACGTTTATATATCTATCTATCAATGTCCAACATAAACAACCAAATAGATTGACATAAGTCGATCTAAATATTTAAAAGGAAGTTTTAAATTGGTAAAACTATTCAACCCCCCCTTCTAGTTTTCCACAATTGGTATCAGAGCTTCATTACCAAGTTTCTTAGAGTATGTTGTACTTTAAAAACTTGATACGATCCATGTATGTTTGAAAACTATAAAGAAGGATTCCTTTTGTCATATTTTAATAAATCATTATATTGTTTATTGTTGGACAATGATAGAATGCTCTAACATTTTTTTTGTTAAGCATTATCCATACTTGAATTTGGAGTTACAAAGAAGATCATGAAGAATCTATCTAAATATTTCTTTTCGCAAAAATAATGTTTAGCAAAGGTATGATCGTTAATTACTTACTTTTATTTTTTTTTGTTGCATAATTTATTAAGTAATTGTTCAAGTAGTTATCCATGTTATAGTCATCATCAAGATAGTATTCTTCGACTAACTTTTATAGACTACATTACTCGTAATAATGATATCTTGGTTATTCGATAACCTCAATCATTATTTATCATAAAGGATTTATTGACACTTCATCTATGTCAAAAATTATCCATGTGAAACTTCTCATATTATGATAAAATGGGATTTTATTGTAATGTTTGAAAAGCTTCCCAAGAATTATGACTAATTCTTAAAAAAGGAACCTCGTCTAATAGGAATAGTATTAAATTGTCAAAACCGCAAACCACAAGTTTTAGACCTTTAACATTAAATCACTAGGCGTTTTAGAACTCCCAAACCAAAGTTATCAAGGAATGTTTGAGCTGACTTTTTCTGTCATGCCGGATCCCTTCGTTTATACTAGCCGGATCCCAAATGAGAGGGATCCGCGGGATCCGTGCAACCGAAGACAATATATGCTCAAGAATGATCACTGTGGATGTTCCACAATTATACTCACCTCAAAGACTCACGAACAAAAACTCAAGTACTGTTCATAGGAGCAATTTGATCATTCCTCTCAAGTTTAACAATCACTTGTGTAAGTACAATCTTCACTACATTGTTAATTTAATTCCTTGATTTCTAAGATTACAATTTTTTCATCTTTAAGAGTTGGGTTCAAATGGGTTTACCATAATTTGTCACCACATTGTTTTCTAAGATAATCTAAATCAAAGAATTAACATTGTTAATACAAATTAAACACATTTCTTGAACTCAACAAAGATGATGAGAGAAAAATTGTGATCAAACCCTCTAGGTTACTATTCACAATTAACACCACATTGTGGTTGTGATGTTTAGGAACATCATGCCAAGCAACAAGCAACAAGATTACCAAGACACCGCTCACTACATACCCATGTACCATAGGAAAAATAGATTAAGTCCGGACGATAGGAAAGCCTTTAAGTTACTTGAAAGGAGACTCTTTCATGAAGGTAGAGTTGTTGATCCATCATTCCTTGCAAATACCGACATAAGGGAAGTATTTGGAACTATTGGGTTTGATTGTTTATTGGATATAGACGAGCAAATTTGCCGGTCTTTGTGCTTGAGTTCTACAAGACTATGGGTATAATTAGAAATGATGATGGGTCCATCTCAATTGAATTCACCATAAATGGACATGAGTACACTCTTTCACTTGAAGAGTTTGGAAGAATAATAGCGGTTCCATATGATGGTGTTTGCATGTATTCTAATGAATGGTCGTTACAAGAGCTACACTCTATGGTTGATCATCACGACATTTATCACGCAACAATCCCGGAAGCAACCACGGTAAGGGACACCGTGTTTTTGCCAAGAGCATCCCCATCAAGGGTTACTAGGAAGTCGAAAGTGCTCTATAGGGATCCTTTCCAAATGGAGCTCTCGGAGATGTACCCGTTGTATAGAAAATGGGAAGATGTGATAAGGGAGAATGTGGTGTGCCTAGTAAGAAACAAGGATCACCCCAACACATGTCTAAGCTTCATGATCTATTGTCTAGTGACCGAGACTCGCTTCAACATTGCCTACTACATGGTCAAGAGAATGGCAAGTGTAAGAAGCATGGACAAGATGGTGCTTCCGTATGCAATGCTCCTAACTCGTCTTGCTAAATTCATCTTTGCATTAGATCCTTCTCCACAAACCTATGACCATATCTTTTGCAACAAGGTTATGGTACCATTGACCGAGGGAAGAACCACGAGGTTTATGGTAGATGGCAAGAGGCCTCACCCACCCACGGATTCCTCGGAAGAAAGGGAGAGACCAAGAGAAGGTGAAGGAAGTAGCAACCCACCGGAAATACCGAACTCGATCCCTTGAGTATATCAACCAATTGCCGGATGTTCCGGTGCATCACCGAATGGCAACAAACCAAGGGAATCTTCAAGTGCTTTGCCAATTTCTTGAAGAAAAAGAAGTAGAGTGGAGGACGGGTGAAGACGAGATGGAAAGGAGAAGAGAGGTAAGGTCTTAGGACCCAAGTGTAGGATGAACAATTTCAAACAATGGTTTGTAACACTTTAAACTATGCTCGTAGTATGTAGGTATCGCCATACCTTGGCACTAAGCAACTCTAACTTAGGTATTTGAAAAATGAGATTTTACGACCCCTTGAGTGGTCGTCGTCACTCATTCTAGGAATTTTAGCTCTTCCTACTTTGCTATACATTATAGTAGTTGTGTTCTTGCATTTAGTCCCCATAGAAACAACTAGAAAAAGCATTTACTAAAGTGCAAAGTTGCACATTTGCCGAAAGCCCTCGATCCGCAGAGGCGGATCCCAAGATTGAACTAGCGGATCCTCTCCGAAGGGAACCGTGGGATCCGTGGCATCTGAGAAGCAATACAGATTTGCCTACATCAAAATAGTCTACTAGATCACCTCACACAAGTCAAACATAAGATACTAGAGCCAACTAAGTCTTCATCAAATAGTTGAAAACCTCACTCTCATCCATAGCTTATCTAGGATATATTTTCGAAGTATTCTTTCATCAACTAGTCAAAACTCACCATAATTCCGCTCAAACACTCACACATTATCTATCACGACTGATAACACTTAGTTTGGTCTATCCTTCAATTTTAGCTAATTGATTTCAAATCATCTTTGACTCAAAATTAGGCTCAAAAATTAGTTTTTCATTTCTTTTTATTTTTTAAAGATTTTAGTAAATTCCTCTTAGGACATCATCTGACTTCTAGGACTTGTTGTCACCATTACTCCACATCAAATTAAAGGGAATCCTTGTCAAACATATAGTTAGACTACCCAAGGTCAATTTTCTTGGCCAAAACCATCATTAAGCACCATTACTTGTTATGGTTGAGGATTTGAGATATCCAATGCCTAAAGACTTCAAAATTAAGTCAAAACCTCAAAATCCATTAATAATAAACCTTACTAAAGCATAATGATTTCACCCAAACCCCTGTCTCGATAGCCGGATCCTCGGTCTTTAACTGCACGGATCCTCACGAGAGGATCCGAGATGTAAAGCATAAATCGCTTCCATATTCAAATTCAAGTCACCTTTTGGTTCTCTAACCACTTTTAGCATTCATTAATTATCCTCCTAGAGCTGATCAAAACCTCAAGAGCATGCTTAGTCCTCTAAGTGGCCAAGAATTTAATTTTCCTACTTTAAATTATCCTTTATAAACCAAACAACCTTAGGTTTAAGGCACCACCCTCACTCACCTTTCGAAACTCAGCAATTAGAAGCTCACATTAGCATCATCATCACCATGACTAAGACTCTTAGCAACAACTCCACAACCTTAGGATCAACCAAAAGAAAGGGTCAAATGATCCATGAAATATCTTCCACCGAAACATCCCCCACTAGAGATAATGATACTAGAACCCCATCCCATCAAACTCATCCAACAAAGGCCAAGAGAACCGCAAGGATTAGTATCAAACCTTTCGGACTAGAGAAAGGATCCTCTAGCTCAAAACCAAACTTGACTAGTTCTAGCAAGCCATCAAAACCATCATTCATTGAGCATGATCTACACTCCTCGAATGAGCCTCTCCCTCACCCAAACATCTATTCATTATTCCATTCACCACAAAGAAACTCCCATTCACCAACCTTTTCGTTAAATAGGGAACCACCTACAACACCAACTAGCCCATCATGGGAGACAAGGAACAACCTTGATCATATGAAAGAAGTTCCATTACCACCCTCATTTTTAGAACCTCTTCCTACCTCTCAAAATGAAGACCCGCAAACACACATTGAGCCTCCTCAAAATATCCATTTCCCTCCGGGTTCAAACCAAGACAATAATTGTCCAAATTGTCTAAACACTCAAGGACTTGTTCAAGAAGCACGAAATGAGATACATTTCATGTTTAATCATCTTCTTGCAAAGTTGGATCAAATCAACAAGTCCACTCATCCCTAGACTCATGCACATTGTAGCATTTTAAGTCTAGTAACTAGTTAGTATTTAGTGGTACTTGTATGTCCTAGTTCATTCTCTTAGTTTTAGAGATTTGTTTGGTTATCTATTGTTTTATTGAATGAACATTTATATGCTTTGATTATTTTGTGCGTTGTGCTCTTTATTGCACATATCCACACTAGCATTGTTTGACAAATCTTCACTGCTGAAGAAACTGTCACCAGATAGCCGGATCCCTACAAAATGCCCAACCGGATCCCTACAAGAAGGGAACCGTGGGATCCGTTGTACATAAGTACAAATTTCTACTAACTTGAGTTTTATTTGCAGGAAATTATGCACTATACTCTTGTTTTCTAACCTTTACTTTGTAGATTTTCAAAATACACATGAAGATTTTGACACCATAAAGCTAGGGGGAGCTTTGTGTCAAACGATATTGCAAAAAAATTTGCAAATTAATCCGATTTTGGACTATACTTATGACACCCCATTGCAACTTTGCAATCTTTCGGGGAGCACGTTCTCGCCGCTAGGCGAACCATTTGCAAACATAATTGCAAACACAATTAGTTTATTTTACGTCATGTCCTTGACGCCCTTTCAAAGGGATGGACTCGTCAAGGGGGAGTTAAGACGAGTACCATTCCCGTCACTTGCTCTATTTACATTTTGCATATTTAAAAAAAAATTGTGTTAGTTTCGACAAAAAGGGGGAGAAGAAAGTAAAAACTACAAATTCAAACTTTTACGAATTTTAGCTTTTCCTTAAAATAATTTTATGTTTTGTCATCAACAAAAAGGGGGAGATTGTTAATACAAATAAGCTGTAAAAATGTTTATTTATATTTTACGATCTTCTAATGTTTTGTCGATAACAAACGTAAAATCATTTTAACGAAACAAATAAAATACGTAAATGGTATGAGTTAATAGTTTTATAACACACTTACGTTTCACATAAAACAATAAAACATGTATAAGTGATTTTATGATTTAGATACATATGTACAACAACTAGTGTTTACATATTGGGTAAATATACTTAACTAAGTATACCAAAATGGGTAAAACAAGTATATACTAAAATGGGTAAAAACAAGTATATACTAAATGGGTAAAAACTAGCAAATGATATTGACCCATAACCCATGGTTTTATATATACCACTTAACCAAGTTCATTGTATCTAGAAAGAAAACCATGGACCACACCTGATAACATCAAATAGTCCTGAATATTAAGTGTCCATTTCCCCCGATAATGCTTGTAATTTATATCATTTATATGGATTTACGCTTGTTTTCCATTGTTTTCCACTTTCAGGTAAATTACGAGCATTGGAGCTAAAGAGACGCGGAATTGGAGAAATGTCAAAGATTTATCATAGTATGTTGACTTTGAAGAAGTTACGGCGTAACTCATCTCTCTCATCAAATAGTCCCAATATTAAGTGTCAATTTCGATAATGCATGTAATTTATATCATTTATATGGATTTACGCTTGTTTTCCATTGTTTTCCATGCTTCCACTTTCGTAAATTACGAGCATTAGAGCTAAAGATAAGCGGAATTGGAGAAATGTCAAAGATTTATCATAGTATGTCGACTTTGAAGAAGTTACTGCAGAACTCATCTTTCTCATTACGCCGTAACTAAAGCGTGACTCAGAAAGCCAACTCATTAGAAGATTACGCGAACTCCCCAAAAGACTACGACGTAACTTATTAGGTCAAATGAGGTTCCACGCCACCGATAACTACGCCAGTAACTATTTCATCAACTATGCCGTAACCAAGTAATATTGAAGATACGGCGTAACTACTTATAAGGTTACGTCAGAACCGCAGATCTAGTGCAAATTACGAAGGAATTGAAGATTACGGCGTAACTCTTACATTAGTTACGCCAGAACCCGATCCGCCTATAAATACCCCACGATTTCCAAAGATTTGAGCATCCCATTCCACACACCACAACCAAAGAACGGAAGAAGCCAAAGCGTGTCTAGAGGAGCATACTTGAGTGTCTCCAATGGAGAAATCACTCCCTACAATAAGCATTAGCATTTTATCTTTTCTTTACTTTCAATTCATGTATTTCGTATCATTGAATATTGAATTGATTTGTATGGTTAATATGAGCTGCTAAGCACCTCTTGGTGCTTGGCCTAGTTATGATTCCTTAATTGTTTTGTTTGCGTTTACATTACTTCCGTATAATTATTTCTAAGTGTATGCATGCATAGATTATTGGTAGCTACCCTTGTTTGAGTAGTTTTGAATGGCGGTAGAGGCTAGTTGCTTAGAGATATGACCAAGTGACCCTAAGTGAGTAGATCGAGACGGAAGGGTAAGATATGACCAACCGACGACCCTTTCTACTTGTGCGATTGACCAACCGATCACCTACCGCTTGGATGAATTTAAGAATTAGGGGTGAGTGTTTGTTGCTAACGCCTGTGCACTCACTATTATAAATCTAGCATGTAGCAAGATTTAATGACTTAGCTTAGGGACCGGGAACAACCGGACTTATGAAGGGACACCGACTTCTCCAATGGTGGCATCTTTGCCGATAGGTTAGGCGAATTGACCAAATGTTGTCCTCTCGAATTTGAACCCACCTGAAATAACTGAAATTAAGTAGACGTAGACATTACTAGTTAGGAGGTATAACTAGGTTAGCACCACTCTCCTCTATTGATTAAACCTTTGCCTTTATCCGCCAGTAGTTAATTAATTAATTCCTTATCGAAATCATATTAAAACTATGACACCTAGACTTAGTAATAATCCAACACACATAGCTCTTGGGATGACCTCGGTTTTACCGAATACTACACTACACACGACCGGGTACACTGCCCGTTAGTGCATTAAGGTAGACCATAGGTATAACGAGACTATATAAATATTAAAACCTGGTCAGTAAAACCTGCATCAACACCCCAAGATCTAACTAATAAGCTGGTTAGAGCACAAGGTATGGGGTGTCATTGGTGCCAAATGCATGTCATTCGTGTGTCAACCATACCGGAGTATCGTGCCATTCGTGAGCCAAACATTTTGAGCCAATGCAATGGCTCAAGCCATTTGCATTCTAGGTGTGTTTTTTTTTCTTTGTTTTTTTTGTATGTGAGTGTGTGAATATTTTTAGTGTGGTATTTTTTGGGACTCAATAACATGTTAGTGATGTGTTATGAGGGAAGGTGTTTTAGTTATTGGTATGTTATTAGGAGGTGTATGATGTGGTGTGAGGTGGCATACTGTAACACCCCAAAACGGCACAGCGAAAGCACACATGTCACGGGTGCTATTAAATTGACATCACAACACCAGTATAGAACAACTGATTTTCATTAAGAAATTTTATTCGTTGTAGTAAAACAAGTTTGCATCATTTGTTTAGTTCGAAAATATAGGCCCATAATAAGGTGGTCCCCTTTTAGGTTTATCTGAGTAATCTATAACCATGTTATGCCCTTGCCTTGCGCCTCCAAAGTTAAGCTATTGCCTTTAGACCTGAAATACATGCTAAAAAGTGTCAACACGAGGTTGGTGAGTTCATAGGCTTTAGTTTGTAAAAGTTGTGTGGACCACAATATTTAGTGTTCGTTTGACCTGTTCATTCGGTTATGTGACCAGTTCATTCGGTCATTTTACCAGTTTATTTAGTTATGTGACCAGTTCATTCAGTCATGTATGTACATAGTAGATGTGACCAGTTCATTTCGGTCATGTTACCAGTTCACTCGGTTATGTAGGCATAGTAGTTTTAAGTACTTGTGTCCATATGTAAAAGCAAACAATAACTTTACACTTGTATCCATTAGAAAGTAATCTAGTATGTAGCAGGTAAACACATAATACATTTGAATAACTAAATCAATTATTTCAGTCAATATGCACAATTTGGGTAAACAATTCACTTGTTAAGATAAAATGAGCATTGAGTTTAAGTGAAAACGAGCATGTACTCTCCCCCGAAACAGTTATGAAAACAGTAAAAGTAGGGGCTATGAAACTCACCTTAGCAATCAGTCGTATGAAGTGAACAATTTAATTAGTGGTAGGGCACGGCTCTGACACGCAACCTAAATTAGTATGGTACACTTTAGTCTTTATCCCATTTTTGATAAAGTTTAACCAAACTATATGTGTTTTTCAATATTTGTGTTGTTGTTGCTTGAGTGGCATCACTTAGTTTAAAACAGTTTTCAAAGAGTTTGTGTGTATTGGCTTATGGTAGTGTATGAATATATAATGGAGAGAATATTGAGGATGAGCGAGGTTTTGGTTTGGTGATAACCAATAACGATGTACAAAAATATAGTACATATATTACTCCCTCCGTCCCATATTAAGTGTCCACTTTCAAAGTGCACAAAGTTTTAGAAAATTCCACTAACTACACTCTCCACCAATCAAATATTATTTTTACCCATTAAACTCTCATCTCATTGGTTGAAATAGATTCTGGACACTTAATTTGGGACATCCCAAGATTCCATTGTGGACACTTAATATGGGACGGAGGGAGTATAAGACTTTATCGACGCAGTGCATATCGTGGTCATACGATATATATGTATGTATATAGTTTCGTGTTACTGTTGTTCCCGTTTCACAATAGCTTAAAACAGTAAATACTACTAATTATGAATCATGACTGAAGTAAAGCACATTAAGATAAGTTTTAACAAGATAAAACACAAAGGATATTTTCAACGTTTATATTCTTTATTAAAACAAAACAAAAAGAATACATTACCCAAGTACTTGCGGAACAGTACTTGAGATTGAAATGACAAATATTGTGTAACTCCTCACGAAGCTTAGGCTAAGTCTAAGCACAACTATTCAGGTACCACTGAGCTATCTCAGGGACATAGTCGTATTTGGAGGAGTGAATGATGCTTGTGTATGTTTTTCACAATTAATGCACAAGCTTAAATCTTTCACTCCTGCCTTATGGCTATTTATACAAGTTTGTTTTGACTCTATCCTAGAGGACAAACTTATAGAAGACAAAATACTGATGTATTTTGTATTTGTTTACATAGGTTATTTTGAGTAAGATACAAGGGTGCTTTCTTCTTGTCAGTGATGACACTGATCTTGGTTGTTAGCGATTTAGGAAAGTTTGACTTTGGGTTAATAAGGACTTCGTCTTATCTGTTCAAATTTATCCCGCCTTGTCCCGCTCATTCTTTAGTCTTCTTAGCCTTCAATCTTAATCTTCAGTCTTGTCTTCAGTGTGATAGTTGGTGAGGAGTTTTGGGATTCAGTGAGTTATTGTCATCACTCACTGAATCCACCATCTTCTTCTTGACTCAGTCTTCACTCCTTGAGTTCCGCCTCACTGAGTGGAGAAACTTTACTTCTTTGTCTCGTACTGAGTATCCTGAAGATAGCTCACTGAGTGGCTATGCGCTCAGTGACTTGTTAGTGTTTAAGGGTTATAAACACTTAGGGTATTTTCTATTCAAATCCTAGAATTAATGGGTTTAGGTATTCACTGAACCCAACAGTCTCCCCCTATTTGGATATACAAATGGCCTAAGTGTTATGATCAGTGTAAGTGAGTAAGAGGCTTCTTCTTACACTGAGTGTACTAGTAAACATAATAAGGAACACTGATATTTAAAAAAAACAATACATCGTTTATTCATAAGACATTACAAGTTCCTAACTAGTACAAAAGATGAAATGATAGTTATTTCAGTCATGTCATTCAATGTGGAGGGCTTCAAGCTTCGGCTTCTTTGATAGGAGTGTTGCTTTGTCAGGATGGTCTCTTACTTTAGCATTCTGGTCAGCACAAAATTTGATGTTCTCAAGGGACTGAATCTGAGAAGCCACTGTCAAGTAACTCAGCATTGTAGCTACGCCAACCTAATCGATATCGCTCCATCTTTGGAATGCCTGGTTTCCATAAACATCAATGAAGAAGAGTCCTCTCTCATATGACCAAGCAGTTAACAAACTTCACCCCTTCAGGTAGTTCTCTATTGCAGTCAAAACCAGGGACCTTGGCTTCAGGCTCAGATTCAACTCTTTTTCTTTTCCTTTGGGATGACTGTGGTTGAGTGCCTTGAGCTTCAGGGAGAGCATATTGGATTCCAAGCTCAGCGGGTGTATCCCTCAATCTTTCATATCTTTTTCTTAGAGCTTTCATCAAGTCCTTGACTACCTGATTTTTCTTCTTCTTAATGATGGGACCAAGTTAATCCAGTTCAGTGATCCCGAAGTCAGTGAACTTCAGGGGATCATGAACCTCAAAGACCCTTTTGTTAATACAAATAAACCGTAAAAACATTTATAAATATTTAGCGATCTCTTTGTGTTTTGTTGATAACAAATATAATGTTATCATAAGTAAAATTACAAGGATACATTTTACTTTTGTAAAGCATCAACATATATAGTCACCTAATATAAATTGTTGTAATAATTCATTTATTGTAATAGTTTATTAGGATGGGTAAAAACATAACCCACAACCCATACCCATGGAGCATATTCATAACCCATGGAGTTAACCCATAACCCATTGTCTAGATGCATTGCATCTTTTAGATACATTGTATCTACTTAGATACCCATGGTCCAAAGTCTAGGACCCATGACCCATGACCCATGACCCATAACCCAAAACCCATGGGCAAACAGGAGCGTCTCATAGATCCCTCAAGTTACACTAGACGGATCCCTCAAGCAAGGGATCCATGGGATCCGTGCAATAGTAGCAAGAAATTACCTATAAATAGAGAGCCATTTCTTCATTGCAACTCACCCCTCTTCTTATAAACTCTCTCATATATTCTTACATTCTTCTAACCTAAGATCACTTGATCTAGATTGTAGTTCTTCTTTCTTTTGTTGTGATTCTCATATAGGTCCTTCTCTAAGGCGAGATCACGAGCATTCTATCAGTCATCCAAGCAAGGGGTCCTTGATTGATTTGTTCCTCCACAAGATTTCTGTAGCAAAGATCTTGTATTTCTGATTTCACATATTTGTTGTATTATAGTAGTGTTGGTTTGGTCCTCCGTGTTAAGGACTCGGTATTTAGCTTTGTAACGGAAAAAGTGTAAGCGACGTTGTGAAGGCTTCTCCGCCGAGTTGAAGGAGCTTGTTGACATAGTGCTTGAACTCTCGAGTAGGTGACTCGGGGAGTGGAGTAGGGCAAGGAAGGTGTCCTTGTAGCCGAACCACTATAAATCGGTTGTGTCATTTCTATCCTTTACTTTACTTACTTGCATTTCTTATAGATCTATACTTTCTCTCTATCCACACGATTTCACATTACATCGAATCTAAAGTTTTTGAAACTAACTTAAAATCGGCAAAACTATTCAACCCCCCCTTCTAGTTTTCCACAATTGGCATCAAGAGCTAAGTTTACAAAAGTTTTAAAGTAAATAGTATTTTAAAAACTTTTCGATCACTATGGGTTCTGAAAATTATAAAGAAGGGAAATCTATGCAATGACCTCCACTACTTGAAACAAATGGTTTTATTTATTGGAAAAATAGATTCGAAACATATGTAAAGTCAAAAGATATTGATCTTTGGTACATCATTATTGAAGGCGATTTTGAAGCCACTACAAAAGATGAAACCGGAAATTTAGTAAACACACCTCATGATAAACTCACCGATGATCATAAGAAAAAGCTTTCCAAAAATAGTGAAGCTAAAATGGTTTTATACAATGCTTTTCCCAAAAATGAATTCGAAAGAATTTCCATGCTTAAAACCTCTAAAGAAATTTGGAATTCTTTAGTTGTAACTCATCATGGAAATCAACAACTTAAAAACAATAAAATAGATTTGTTTGTTCAACAATATGAACAATTTTCAATATCGGATGAGGATACTATTGATCATTATTTTGATAACTTTAATACTATAATTACATCATTACAAGCACTTGATGAGTCTTTCTCAAGTCGTAATCATGTTAGGAGATATCTAAGGACACTTCCATCCAAGTGGAGATCTAAGGTGACGGCAATCGAAGAATCAAAAGACTTGTCAATCCTCACCCTTGATGAACTCATAGGCAATCTAAAGGTCTATGAGCTTGTCCTCGCTAAAGATTCCGAAGCCTCAAAAGAAAAGAAGGAGAAGCACAAATCTCTTGCCTTAAAAGCCAAGAAGGTCTCAAGTGATGAAGAAAACTCTTCTTCGGATAGTGATGACGAAGAGTTTGCCATGGCGGTAAGGGATTTCAAGAAGTTCTTTAGAAGAAAGGGAATATATGTCAAGCAACCATATGACGACAAGAAGGGGTTTCGAAAAGGCAAAGATGACAAGAAAACAAGGGATGAACGCGCTTGTTTTAAATGTGGGGACCCTAATCACTTTATTAGTGAGTATCCCAAACGTGACGAACAAAAAGCGTTCGTGAGTGGTTCGTGGGGAATGAGCGAGGAGGAGGACGAAGAAATTTGTCTCATGGTAAATGACGAGGTATGTCACGAATACTATAGTAGCTCATCATTAGATGATGATTCATTACATCGTGAATATGATAAACTTTGCAAAATTAGTTTAAAAGTAATTAACAAAAACAAGATTTTGAAAAACCAAAATGAACGTTTAGAAAAGGAAGTCCTTGAATTAAAAGCTAAATTAAAACGTTTAGAAAAGGGGAAGATAGAAAGTGGGGAATGTGAGCTTTGCATTCAACTTCAAACACTAGTTGATAATCTAGATTCTAAGATTGCTAGAATGAATACTAATACTCTTGATAAGATATTAGATAGTGTTAAAACAAGAAACAACCAAAAAGGTTTAGGTTTTCAGCAACTTGATGCGTCAACTAGTGAAAACAAACAAACACAATTCGTCAAAGCAATAGAAAAACAAGTCACTGTAGTCACGGATCCCACGGATCCCACAAAAAGGGAACCGACTAGTATAAAATCAGGGATCCGTGGGTCTGCTGAAGCAAACAGTAGTAATAATGTAGCCTCCTCATCTAGAACCAATTTTGTTATTGTTAATAAGAAGAAACCAACCTATGTTACTATTAGACAACCACCTCCAAGACAAAATCAAAGTTTTATAAGAAACAAAAGTCCATCGTTTTCAAAACCAAACACATTTATAAGTAGATCTAATAATGTTTATCCGAGAAGTAACCATCAAATGGGATGGAACCCTAATATGCAAAACAGTTTTCCATTTCAAAACTTTGCACCATGGAATGCATACTCACCTTTTCCATATATGTCTAACATGAATGAAATGTATAACACTAATGGACCCATGAACAAATGTGGACCAAATTTTTGAGTTAATTATTTTCTTAGGTGTGCTTAAAGGTCGACCTAGATCCGGATGAATGGATCAAGGATAGCGGGTGCACGAGGCACATGACCGGTAATAAAGATTTATTTTCCACATATGAATCCTTCAATGGAGGAAATGTGGTATTTGGAAATAGCAAAAGCAAAATCATCGGTAAAGGAACGATTTCTAACAAATCTCTAACCATTAACGATGTGTGTCATGTAGAAAACCTAAACTTTAACTTCTTAAGTATAGGACAAATATGTGATAAGAAGTGTAACGTACTTTTTAATGAAACCGGTAGTAAGATATTGAAAAACGGTATCACTATAGGAAGAGGAATTAGGAAACATGGAGTTTATGTCATTAAAATCGGTAATGAACCTAAAGACAAACTTTGTCTTACTTCTATGGATGATACTTCGACCTTATGGCATTGAAGATTGGGTCATGCCATTATGCGACTTCTTCAATCGCTATCATCCAAAGATCTAGTAAGAGATCTACAAAATTAAAATATGAGCATCACTTTTGTGATGCTTGTAACATAGGTAAACAAGTCCTTGCTAGTCACAAAGCTAAAAATATGGTCTCTACAACTAAGTGTCTAGGATTACTTCACATGGATTTATTTGGTCCATCCGCTATACAAAGTTATGGAGGCAACTACTACACTTTGGATATAGTGGATGATTACTCTAGGTACACATAGACTAAATTTTTAAAGAATAAAACTGAAACGTTCGATTACTTTGAAATATTAAGTAAGAAAATCCAAAGACAATTAGGAAGTCCTATAGTGTCTATTAGAATGGATCATGGTAGGGAATTCGATAATGAAGTGCAATTTGGAGCCTTTTGTGACGCTAACGGTATTACTCACAACTTCTCGGCTCCTCGCACTCCACAATCGAATGGGGTAGTTGAAAGGAAGAATATAACCCTACAAGAAATGAGTCGCACCATGTTAAATGAGCAATCCATACCTCAAAAGTTTTGGTGCAATGCCATGATACATCAACGTACATACTTAACCGAGTCTTAATTAGACCATTTTTAGGTAAAACTCCATACGAGTTACTTCGAGGCAAAAAGCCTACGTTAGAACATTTTAGAGTATTTGGTAGCAAATGTTTTCTACTTAACACTAAAGATTGCCTTACTAAATTTGATCCTAAATCAACCGAAGGTATCTTTTTAGGTTACTCTCCTAATAGCAAAGCTTATGTCATATTAAATAAAGAAACAATGAAGGTTGAAGAGTCATTAAACGTAAAATTTGATGAGAGTCCACCCAAACCTACCCTACCTCTTGTCGATGACGAAATAGTTGAAAGTGAAGCCATAGAAATAAAGAAAAATACAAACAAAGAAGATGAACTATTAAACAATGAAATCGTCAATGTTAAAGAGTCTAAAGATCATCCCGTAGATAAGGTCATAGGAAAGTTAAATGAAAGAACCTTAAGGTCTCAAGTCCAAAACCAAAGTAGTTTATTTTGTTTTGTCTCAACCATAAAACCTAAGAATATACAAGAAGCCATAAAAGATCAAAGTTGGGTAATAGCTATGCAAGAAGAGTTAAATCAATTTGTTTCTAATGATGTTTGGACACTTGTCCCTCCACCTAGTAATCAAACCATAATAGGAACCAAATGGCTATATAAAAAACAAGTTAGATGCAAATGGTGTAGTGTCTAGAAACAAAGCTAGACTCGTTGCCCAAGGGTATAATCAACAAGAAGGAATAGACTTTGATGAGACCTATGCCCCCGTGGCTAGATTAGAGTCTATAAGAATACTTCTTGCTTATGCTTGTGCTAATGATCTTAAGCTTTTTCAAATGGATGTTAAAATTGCTTTTCTAAATGGTCTTATTAATGAAGAAGTTTATGTAGCTCAACTTCCGGGCTTTATCGATTTCAAAAAACCTAAACATGTGTGTAAATTAAAGAACGCTCTTTACGGTCTTAAACAAGCCCCAAAAGCTTGGTATGATAGACTCAAGTCATTTTTAATAAAAAACAACTACACCATGGGGTTAGTTGATAATACACTTTTAACTAAGAAAAAGGACTCACATATAATTATTATTCAAATATACGTGGATGATATTATATTCGGATCTACTTGTCAAGACATGTGTGATGATTTCTCTAAAATCATGCATGACGAGTTTGAGATGAGTGTGATGGGAGAACTAAGTTTCTTTCTTGGTCTACAAATCAAATAAGTAGAAGATGGTATCTTCTTTAATCAATCAAAATACATAAAAGAGATGTTAAAGAAATTTGGTTTAGAGGAGTCAAAACCTACAAACACCAATGTTATCCGACACTAAACTTACAAAAGATGAAGACGATGAATCCATTGATAACACAAAATACCGTGGCATGATTGATAGTCTTCTCTATCTTACGGCTAGTTGGCCGGATATCATGTTTAGTATTTGTCTATGTGCTAGGTTTCAAGAAGACCCTAAAACATCACATCTAGAAGCGGTCAAAAGAATTTTTAGATACATTAAGGGTACGACTCAATTAAGATTATGGTATCCTAAGGGTACAGGGGTAGAAACTATTGTATATGTAGATTCTGACCATGTAGGTGATTATGTTGACCGAAAGAGTACAAGTGGTGTATGTACTTTTATGGGATGTTGTTTAAAATCTTGGTTCTCGAAGAAGCAAATGGCATTTGCCATATCAACAACCGAAGCCGAATATGTCTTCGCCGGCAAAGCATGCCAACAAGCACTATAGATGAAACAAGCGTTAGTTGACTACGACATTCATCTAAGTAACATAGCCATTCTATGTGACAACAAAGGTGCCATCGACTTAAGAAAGAATCCGGTGCTGCACTCTCGCACCAAGCATATAAAGATCCGTCATCACTTCTTAAGAGACAATGTTCAAAAGGGGAACATCTCTATTAAGAAGGTAGCATCCGAAGACAACATAGCCGACGTCCTTACCAAACCATTGAAGCGGGAACAATTAAACTTGCTTCGTTTTGGTCTTGGTCTTATGGAACAATCATCGTAATTAGTTTTTAAACTCTACAAGGTATGTAAACACTAGCCTTCTTCTTTTCTGAGTCTAAGATCTCTATTTCAACACACAACTCACAAACAATACGGGAATTTTCAAAACCCAAAGTAAGTTTTATTTACAACACGTAATTTCATACTTTTTTTAGATAAACGTTTTCTTCAAACAAGAAACCTTTTCGAAATGTTTTCTAAAAGATACTTCTTCCCGTATCAATTTTATAAAAGTTATTTCTCACGTCTAGGGCAAACCTCCTTTTCATTATTGATACAAAGTAAAAACCCGTCTTCATTGCATCTCATGTCTTTTGAATGCTAAAGGGAACACATAACTAATATGTGTTTTCGGGTACATTCATTTAAAGCAACAATGAATTAGGAGCACTCGGGTTATCTCACATAATAGTATGCTTTTTCACTTCTAGTCTATTTTTTCTTTTCTTTTAGGAGTCGAGATAACCGCAACTCCAAATGGTTTGCATATAGGCACACACTAGGCACAAATGTTTCCAAAAGGAAAATTTTAAGCTGCCTAAGTCACCAGTACCATGGATCCCAACATTAATGCTGGACGGTTCCCTCAAGGGAAGGATTCGTGGGATCCGTGAGATAGAAGCTAAAATTCTCTTCTATTTTTCTCACTTTGGCTAGAAACCTCTATATTTTCATTATTTTTTCCTTTTTACTAATGCGTACGTTGCTTAATGCTTGTGCTCTCATGATCACATGCCTTAAGTTCATATATAATCATTAGATTTTAGTCCACATTTTGGGTCAAGCATTCATTACAATGCATTATTTTCTCTATAAATAAGGTTCCCAAAATGCTTGCATCTTCATCACTCTCAACCTCACAAACAACCGACATCATGTCATCCAATAGATCCTACAACATAGATGAATCACCTAGTGCAAACAATCCTCGTCAAGAAATCCAAAATTTTATCCTACCACCTTCCGTAATACCACCACCCAAATCTAGAAAAACCGCAAGGATTAGCATCCGGCCTTGTTGTTTAGCAAAAACATTGTCAAATAGTTCTTCACCAACTATTCTTTCACCACCTAATGGTTCCATAGTAGCACCTCCCTCATCTCCAACAAGCACACCACCATCATCACCTATCAAGTCTCCACCTAAAGTCACTCTATTGAAACTCCTTAAGACTCCAACAAGATCTCAACAAATCAACCTAAAAGAACTTGTCTTTTTAACACCTCCCACATCTCCAAACACAATTTACAAAGATCTTGTAACTTCACCACCTTTAGCTCCCATCCTCTTACAAGAACATCTAGGTTCTTTTTCAACACCACTTCCAAACATTCCGGACTTTGATCCATATTTTCCAACTTTTCCACCACATCTTCCGCATCTCACAAATCAAACTAACCCGGAAACCTTCCACACACATTACCCACATCATTTTCATTGTGAACATTGCCAATCCACTAGGGATCTTGCAATATAAATTAGGGAAGAGATGCGATTCATACTTAACCACATCCTTGATCGCATCAACATCATCACTCACCAAAACCTCTATCAATAACCTTATGCAAGCATGGAAGGAATAATATTTCTATTATCTCTAGTTTTTTTATTTTGAGTCATTTTAAAGAACAAACCTTGTTCTTAGTTTTACATGTTTGTATGTGGCATATATACCACTACATTTTGTTATTTTATTACAAGGCTTTGTTTACATACCTTGGATCCCTATCTTGTTTCTCGTCAATCACAAGATTATTTATGCATGTTACTACTAACCTTTTCTTTGTAGGTTTTTATATTTTCTCACTCGACGCCCTATTCTAGGGGGAGCTACCGTCAAGGGGGAGCTACCGTCAAGGGGGAGTTAGAGATACGTGGACTATTTATTCACATTTTATTTCTTCATTAGGGTCACTTTTTGTTTCGACAAAAAGGGGGAAAAGAAGTAAAACTTATGCTTTCAAAACATACATCTAATCTTAAGTTTTACTCATCATAACATTATGTTTTGTCATCAACAAAAAGGGGGAGATTGTTAATACAAATAAACCGTAAAAATGTTTATTAATATTTAGCGATCTCTTTGTGTTTTGTTGATAACAAATATAATGTTATCATAAGTAAAATTATAAGGATACATGTTACTTTTGTAAAGCATCTACACATATAGTCACTTAATATAAATTGTTGTAATAATTCATTTATTGTAATAGTTTATTAGGATGGGTAAAAACCACAACCCATGACCCATACCCATGGAGCATATTCATAACCCATGGAGTTAACCTATAACCTATTGTCTAGATGCATTGCATCTTTTAGATACATTATATCTACTTAGATACCCATGGTCCAAAGTCTAGAACCCATGACCCATGACCCATAACCCAAAAACCCATGGGCAAACAGGAGCATCTCAGGGATCCCTCAAGTTACACTAGACGGATCCCTCAAGCAAGGGATCTGTGGGATCCGTGCAACAGTAGCAAGAAATTGCCTATAAATAGAGAGCCATTTCTTCATTGCAACTCACCCCTCTTCTTACAAACTCTCTCATATATTCTTACATTTTTCTAACCTAAGATCACTTGATCTAGATAGTAATTCTTCTTTCTTTTGTTGTGATTCTCATATAGGTCCTTCTCTAAGGCGAGATCACGAGCATTCTACAAGTCATCCAAGCAAGGGGTCCTTGATTGATTTGTTCCTCTACAAGATTTCTGTAGAAAAGATCTTGTATTTCATATTTCACATATTTGTTGTGTTATAGTAGTGTTAGTTTGGTCCTCCGTGTTAAGGACTCAATATTTAGCTTTGTATCTGAAAAAGTGTAAGCAACGTTGTGAAGGCTTCTCCGCCGAGTTGAAGGAGTTTATTGACATAGTGCTTGAACTCTCGAGTAGGTGACTCGGGGAGTGGAGTAGGGCAAGGAAGGTATCCTTGTAGCCAAACCACTATTAATCGGTTGTGTCATTTCTATCCTTTACTTTACTTACTTGCATTTCTTATATATCTATACTTTCTCTCTATCCATACGATTTCATATTAAATCGAATCTAAAGTTTTTGAAACTAACTTAATATCGGCAAAACTATTCAACCCCCTCTAGTTTTCCACACCTGTTGTCTTCTCCCCTGTAGACGTTCATTTCAACAGGCTTTGATTTGGGGATGATATAAACATCATTTATTTGCTCAGGGGATCTTCTGCTGGTCATGGTCTAGTTATAGTGATCGATCCTTGCCTTTCTTATCTCAGCAATCTTCTTATTCTTTTCATCCCTTTTCTTTCTAAGGGCTGCCATCTCAGCATCCTGACATGCTTTGAACTTCTGGCCAGCTTGTCCTTTTTCAAGCTGCTTAAGATCGATCCCTAACTTCTCAGTTTCTTCAGTAACCACCTTGACCAAGGCAACTTTGCTTCTTTGCTCTTCCTCAGCCTGTTTCTTGAGTCTGTCTTGTTTCTCAAGATAGGGAGTTAGTTGTTCTGGACTGAGCAAATACTTCTTCTTGCCAATCATAAAAGGAATATTTACCGGCTCAGGTGTTATCATTATGCTCTTGCCCTTGTCCTGAAGAGGGACTGATGAAGAAGTAGATGTTGTTGTCACTGTGTTGTTGTTGTTGTTGTTGTTACTGATGAAGTGAAGATTGGTGTTGATGTTGGTGGGATTGAGGAGATGGGCACTGCAGTCACTGCTGGAGTTAGCTCCCCCTCAGTGTGAGAGGGAGTCTCTTCAGTTGATCTCTCCCCCTCAACTGTTGCTGGAGCGTCAGTGAGAGTAGGAGTTGACGGAGATGCTGAGGATGCAGTCTGACCCTTAAAAGACTGATAGATCTCAGAAACCATAGACTTGATTTCTAAGGTGTCTTGTTGAAGGTTGGTGACTTTCTCCCCAAGATTTGCCTGAGATGATTCCAGCGCGGTCATTCTAGGCCCGAGATTCCAGGAAATAGAAGAAGATAATTTAGCCAGATCAGCAACCTTTGTATCCAAAGAGCCCAGAGTGGACTGAATAGCCTGAACTGAAGATGTAAGACCATGAACATAGGAATTATTAAGCATATTGATCAGTTCAGTGAGGCTGGAAGAGCTCTTCAAATAGATTTACGTAGCCTCAAGTACTTTAGTGTTTAGTGCAGGGTCTTCCTTGACTGACTCCCTGATTTCATCAAGCTTGGAGTGAGCATCCTGAAAGGTTGTGAGAAACTTCTTCAGATGGTTATCCAGTTTGTCAAGATGTTGATAGATGAGTTCCCTATGTTCATCATTATCTTCAAAATTAGAAACCACTCCAGCCTTTAGATCAGCGTAGCTTGCAGTGGCTTCAACATGCTGATCTCATAGACTATCAGTCACTCTAGAGTAAAGCTTCTAAGTAGCCCTTTTTAGCCACATCACCAGTTGTCTTTCAGTGAGGGGAAGAACATTGTCATACTTCTTCAATTCCTCAGGGCATGAAGATACAGAAGAGTCTGAAGAGTGAGATGAGTCTTCTTCATGTTGGAAGGGTGACTCTTCAGGATTTGTTGGATCAGGATGATGTTCTTGTACTTGTGGTCGAACATCAGCGTCCATTTCTTCTCCAGCAGAAAAAATCTCTTCCTCACTGTCAGCATTAATCTCTTCATCAGAAAACAATAAGTCTTGAACATCAGCAACTGTGAGAAGACCAGGAGGGGTTGTGGGTTCCGTATCAGCGGGTGCTTTTGTCCCCCTGAGTCTTTGTCCCCTAAGGACCCGTCAGAAACTGATGGTTGGTTCCCAGTGCCTTCTTTGGAGTCAGGATTGGTGATGAGTTCCATATCATCGGGTTGTTTCTTTCACTCTGAGTCTTTGTCCCTCGTTGCTCCTTCAAGCACTGGTGGGAGTTTCCCAGTGCTATCCTTAGAAGAAGTGGCAGTAAGATTCCTATCAGTGGGTTGTTTGTTTCCCCCTGAGTCTTTGGAACAAATAGTTGTGCCCTCAAACCAAAGCTGTGACTGGCGAATGTCCTCATAAGCTGTGTGGAAGGCGCTCCCCTACCAGCGGGTTGTATGTTTCCCTCTGGATCTTGGGGAGTTGTCTGTGGGACCAAGGGCACTGATTGTGATGCATCTATGTCCTTCGTTGTCAACGGGTGGATGTTGCTTGGTCTCCTTTGGGTGGCCTGTCAGTCTGGGGCTTTCTGTGCCTTTTAGGCTGTGTTCCAGAAGCCTCAGGGCCCTGCGACTTGGGTTTAGTCTTAGTCCCAGTCTGAGACTTCCCCTTTCTCTTTTTGGGAGTAGGGTTTGGAGACACTGAGTCTGTAACACCCCCAAAAACGATTTGCAGCGGAAGAAAAGGTTTCTGGGGTGCTACTTAATTTGGATCATAACACAAGGTGAAAAATATAAATTTTTCTTAAAAGATTTCATCTATTGTAGTAAAACAAAGTTTACAAAGTTGAATTATTGTGGAAAATGGCCAATTAATAAAATGTGGTCACCATACGTAAATCAGAGTCATCTATGACCATGCCATGCCAATGCCCAAGCGCCTCCAGAGTTAGCTATCGCCTTTTCATCCTGAAAATACATGCTAAAAGGTCAACACAACGGTTGAGTGAATTCATAGGTTTAGTAATAAAGCAGTTGATCACAAGATATATCAGTTTGTAAAATTGATAATGTACGCATACAAAGTCTTAGTTAACCTAGGCTAAGATGTTATATGCCCAAAATGGAAAGTTGATATTATTGCACTAAGCTCATGACACCAAGACTCAACTGCATACACCTAATTACTGGTGTACGTAATAATTTGCCCCCTAAGAGGTAATTGCCAATTACCTAAGAGATTCAAATATGGTGCGCCCCAGTTATTTTCGATAACCAAGACGGGTGGTTACTCCCTATAGTACTATCCACGATATTTGCGTTCACTCACAAGTGACTAATGGTTCATGATGAAGGGGCCTTTTGGCAAACAACTTAGGCATAATAATAATATCAAGACAACAGCAAAACAATTTTCAAGAAATTGTTATCATAAATGTAGTAGTAGCATGTATTCTCCCCCAAGGAGTTTATAAAACAGTTAAAAGAGTAAAAGTGGGGCTATGAACTCACCTTAGTGATACGGTAGGCAATGCACAACAATAGCAAGTATGATATGGCACGACTTCAACATGAAACCTAGATATAATATGGCAAGTCTCGGATAATATATTCCGTTTACGACCATAATGGTAATGTTTGGAAAATGGTTTAGTTGTGAGACACTCGTATCGTTTTAACTTGTGTGGTAATTCTTAAAGTTCAAAATTATATAATTTCAAATACTTTCTCATGTGTTTGTGTTACGTAGCTTATGTGGACGTTATCGACGTACATAAAATGTAGTTGTGAAAATATTTCTTAAGTATTGGCTCTTGGAATAATGGAGGAATGATGTATACGAAACTTTCGTATAAGAGTTGACTCGAATATTGGCTCAAGTATTATCGATGTGGGAATAAATACAAGTCGAATTGTATTTATAAGTTTTGTTAGTCTTCGAGGTGTGAAAATTATATATACAATATATATTTATCGGAGTGATGAGAAAATAATATATTTGGAAAAATATAATATTTATAGTTTACGGGGATGTGGTCGCCAAATAAAGGTATGTGTTAAATATATTTACTTAAACGAAAAGTGGTAAAATGTATAAGTTTATCAAATTTATAAAAGTTTTGGATAAAAATATCAAAGTGTGCAACTTAGAAGGACTAAAGGTATAAAGATTATTACAAGTTTTATAAAACTTATAAAAGTTTTGATAAAATATCAAAACATTCAAGGTTGAGGGCTAAAGTTGTAAATTACAAACTCATTAGAGTGTTAAGAGAAGGTGACAAGTGGTTCGAAGTTGAGGGGTTGAATCTGCCAAGTAGCCAAAGTTGTAAAAATAAAATGGATAAACTGCCATGGAAGGTATTCGACCCTGGGACCTTTGGTAGACAAACAAAGCTCATAACCATCCGATCCAAGTGGTATTTCATGCTTTCTTTAGTATCCTAAACGCCTTTAATTAACATTTAACTGTGCTCTTTTGCAAATAATTTTTCTATTCAAAACTGAGCATGCATGCGTTTTGAATTGTTTTTGTTCTCCAACTGTTCGAGTTGCCATTGAGTTAGCTTATTGAACACAGAATGATTATTACAAATAAATGCTCGAGTGTACCAAAAGGGTCGAGAGTTGGGCTCTCGTGCTCAGTGAGTGTTTGAGATTGGTTCGATATTGAACTCGTTTGGTTTGTGATAAAAAAGAGGGTATGTTTGGTTTGGTCGAGACATGCATGTATATTAAGTGTCAATAGTAATCAAATTTCTCACCACACAAGTTACAAAACGACAACATGTAACATGATACGTAGCTTTTTATAAAGGAGGTCGTGTATAAGTGTCGTGACAACGTATTAATGTGTTATAAATGATTTGGTTAAGAAACTATATGTCCTACGTATAAAAAAAAAGAGGAGAGGAATACTCACGACACCAATAATGGTGGTGGAGAACACGTACAGACAAGAATGAGAACCAAAGAAACCCGATATGCTTCCCAAAGTGAACCCGATATGCTTTCCAAAGTGAACCCGATATACTTTCCAAAGTGAAAATCCGATCTATTAACCACGAGCTCACAACCCTAAGCGTGTTCCTTAATAAAAGTCCGATCTAAACCTTCTTGTTTCTTGACAGAGTGAACGACTGTATAGCCATGGCTGGGAGTGGCGGCTGTGAACAAGGGAGGAGGGGTAAAGTGTGAGTGTGAATTTGATGAGGATGGGTGTGTACCCTGTGGTTGCATGGCTATAAAAAGAATAATAAGGAGAAGTCTTGACTTAATCTTTCTTGGTCTTGAGTTGAGGATAAACCTTCTGTAGAAAGAAGGGGGTTGAATAGTTTACCGATTAAAAACTTTGTTTTGAAACTTATTGAAAGATCAATTGATATTGATCTAAGATATGTTAGTGAATAATAATCAATAATCAAGCAATATATATAAAGAGTAAATAAGGAAAGAAACAATCAAACCACGACAAGTTGTTTATAGTGGTTCGGTCTATAAGGACTCTTTTTCCTTGCCCTACTCCACTCCCCGAGTCTCACACTCGAGAGTTTAACTTCACTAGTCAACAAGCTCCTTTCACCCATGGAGAAACCTTTACACTTCGCCACACACTATTTCCGACACTAAGCTAGACGTCGAGTTCTTTTCCAAGGGTACAACCACTCCCACACACAATGTATTTTAAGGACTAAAATACTAACCACTCACACTCACAAGTTTATGGTGGTTTGGTACAACAATGATGTATGAATCAAGACTAGATCATACAACAATAAACAAACAAGACTTCCAACTATTTGTTGAAGCTTGAATATGCCTTGATATTCTTTGCTACAAAAGAGGATCACTATAATGATATGAAACTGAGTTAGAAATGTTAGAGAGAAGGAATGTATGTGATTATGCTAGAAAGGGATGAGAAAACAACTTGGTTTGGCTTTGCTATTTATAGCCAAAATGATCGCCAGCACCACGGACCACGGAACCTACAAAAGGGTTCCGCCTGTATAAATTTGTGTGCCCGGTCCGACAAAGAAGATTACCAAAATCTTACCAAAGTCAACCAAATCTATCCAAGATTGTGTAAGATATGTAGAGTCTAAATCTATACAAAATATCTAGTGAAATCCTCTAGAGATTTCAATGATGCACCACATGATGTCATATGTTGTTTTCTATTTTTAGAAATATGTTAAATGTAAATACATATGTAATGTTTAGTTTTAAAAAACCAAAACATGCTTGATCTAAAAATGTTAACATATATTATGGTTTAGAGGCATATCAATAATATGATTAATCAAAATGTAAATGCTTGAGTGATGAAGATATTATTTGATGAAAAGCTTATTTTAATATCTATTAAACTTGACAAGCTTTAAGCTTTATAAAAATTAAATTTACTTTTGTCGTTAACAAAACTTAGGTAAAGATCATAAAATATAAATAACGTTTAATGACGATATTTGTATTAACAATCTCTCCCTTTTTGTTGAGGACAAAACATAAATTTTATTTTTATAAAAGATGTAAAGTTTGTACAAAAGTTATAAAAATATGAAATTAATTTTACAACTTGAAAGATTTAGATAAAGACAATATTACTAGTTTGTCCAATTTAGACATCATGTTGACTTTTCAGAAAGTCAAAGTATGTAGTTGACTTTTATACAAAGTCTTCATTAGTCAAAGTGTGATGTTGACTTTTCAGAAAGTCAATGTATGCAGTTGACTTTTATAGAAAGTAAAAGTCCAAGTTCTATAATATTTCTCCCCCTTTTTTGTCGAAACAAAAAGAAAAGGCGAGGCGGAATATGTAATGAGCCCGAGCCATTATCTCCCCCTTGGCCAATGCTCCCCCTAAATTGGGTGCCAAGAGAAAGATACATGGATTGTGAAAAAGCTATAAAAATATGTTAGTAATAAGCATCATCACAAGCATTTCCAATCACCATGTAACAATCAACAATATAAGAAACACCATTCACTTGTTAAAATTTCATGATGTAAAAATCATGAAATAGAACACAATGATGTGTTAGTACATAAAGAAAATCCTAGAGAAGAAAAAAATAATCCTAGAAAATAAAAAAAAATAAAAAATCCTAGAAAAATAAAAATACTTAAAGGATATACTAGGAACCTCCTATTGAGGTGGTGGATGAGCAAGACCATTAATGCGCTCTAGGATGTGGTTGAGGATGAACCTCATTTCATCTTGAAGCTCATGGACCATCACCCGGGTCCATTCGGTAATGTGGGCGGTCCGCTCACAATTTAAGCAACCGTGTCTAGGAGGGTAATATGGTTCATGATTTTGTGGTGGTGGAATGGTGGAGTTGTTGGTGTGGTAGTTGGAGTGGTGATTATGGAGGCTAGCAAAGCACTTTGCATTTGCATAGTTTCACTAAGGTGAGAGTCCACCATATTTGAGAATTTGTGGAGGTGGTGTAGCTCGGCTTCTATCTCCTCTTTAGTCAGTGATCATCCCACATGGATTCCTCAATGTCCTCTATATGAGGAGGCATGGATATTGGAGGTAGTGGATGATCCCATATAATGGGCCATGAATTTCCTTGTGAATAGGATGGAAAAGAAGAGGTTGAGGTTCTAACGGGCGTTTGGGTCAAAGGATGAACGTGGAGACTCATGAGCTATTCGCTCAATAGTACCAAAGGATGGTAGTGGTGGTGGATGATTCGCCCAGAGGCAAGTCCGCCAAGTCCTCCAAAAATGGGTTTGGAGATGTAGGTGGTGTAGAGAATAGCTCTAATGGGATGAGTGTTGGAGATTTAGGAGGTGATGGTGACTTGGATAATTGGATAGGAGCCGGTGGTGGTGAGCTAGTAATGGGAGTCTTTGTTGGTGGTGAGTAGTGACTATGTTAGGAATTAGAAATTCCAGGTATTAAAGAGTCGGTCACCTCAAGTATATGTAATCGTTAGAAAGCCCGTAGTCGTAGTTCTTTTAGGCTAAGTAGTATTTAGTTAAGTAACACCGTGGAGGACTGACGGGTCTTTACCCATCAGATGCCCGATCCACGGCCCGATGTGTGGCGCTTTATTGTAAGATTATAAATACTCTCTACCTTCCAAGGTAGAGTTGGAGCTCATAAAAGATTTTTCTTTCTCTCACTAAAGTTCCCTAAACCTCTAACTTTCTCTCTAAAAACTCTTGTACGCCTACTTTGTGTTATGGTTTGATGTGTATGTGAAATCTAATAACTACAATTGGTATCGAGCCATGGTTAGATCATCTCTTACATATCTTTGGATTTCTAGTGGTTTTAGGTGGTTTTGAGTTTAAAAAGTTTAGTGGTTTTGCATCATTTGGTTGATTTCTAGTGTTAAAGTTTGGATTTTGAATGTACTTTGTGTTTAGAATCATCACAAGTGTTTAGGTTTTGATTTAGAAGGCTTAAATCATCATGGTTGGATTGTTTTGGATTGAAAAGTGGTGTTGATGGGTTTTTCATGCTAGCGACTTGAGCCACGATAAGTTTTCTTGCTAGCGATTTGCTTTGTTATTTGGCAGCGATTTGTAGTCAAGGTCTTAGCGAGTTGGATTAGCGACTTGTCTATTGAGACAAGCCGACAAAAGTACACTTAGTGGATTCTCCACTACGGTAGCGACTTGGTGTAAGTTAGCGACTTGTACTTTATATTGTTAGCGACTTGGTGTTAGCGAGTTGGTACCTAGCGAGTTGCTATTTAGCGACTTGACAAATTAGCGACTTAGCTCTTAGCGACTTCTTGTCAAAATTTTGCTAGCGACTTGGAGCTTAGCGAGTTGTTACTTAGAACTTGGGATTATAGCGACTTGGCACTTAGCAACTTGGTTCAAGGTTTCTAGCGACTGGGTGATTGCTTAACACGGTTTTCTCTTGATTCAAGAAAATCCCGAGAAAGAATCTATTTCCGCTTAATCGAGAGTTATAAAATCCCGTGTAACTGTTAACATGTCTACCAACGCTCCTACTATCATCTCCTCCGTGGCGAGGATGTTCAAGCGGTGGTTCAGATACTGTCCACCCATGCTTGATGAATCGACTACGACTCTTGGGCTCAACGAATCGATTGTCTTGTCTTGGAAAGGAAAATGGTGTCAACATTCTCAAATCCATTGATGAAGGACCGATCGGGTCGAGACTACTAGAGACTTAATTGATACAACCAAGATGGAACAATGATCTATGAAATTGATGCACCAAAGACATATGATGAGCTCGATGATAAGGAGAAAAGAGATTCGATGTCGATATCGAGCTTCTAACATCGTACTTCAAGGTCTTCCAAAAGATATCTACAAGTCGATCAATCACAACACCGAAGCCAAGGCAAGGGATAATGTCAAGATGCTTCTCTCGTGTTCAATTAACTATGGAAGGCAGAGAATCACAACTCTATGATGAATTTGAACACTTCAAAATGAAACCAGATGAGAGTGTTTAGTACTATGTGAGATTCCACAAGCTTGTGAATGATATGATGAACATCGAATGACTATGCCAAACATTCAAATTGAACTCAAAGTTTGTGAACAACATGAATCCCGAATGGCACAAGTTTGTCACCTCTGTAAAGCTAACCAAAGGATTGAAGAATACAAACTATGAGCAACTCTATGCCTTCCTCCTTAGAATGAGAGACATGCTATGTTTGAAAAAGGATTCTTAATCGCTCAAAACCAACCAGGAGAGACAAGCTCTTCAAATGATTCAACCGCCTTCTACTCAAACATCGGAATCACAACCAAAGCCTCACAAGTCATACCCATGGGTAATGGTAATCACAAACTCATTCCCGATCCTATGTTCAAACAAGTTGATGCCGATGCACACGCTGGAAACTTCATTAATCAACTAGCTCTTCCGATTAGTCAAAACATGAACTCTTCCACACACCAACAACAATCTCGTAATCGCCCAATCCACATAATCAAGCCACCGCCGAGATGGAAGGTTATGGTGCGCCAGTTCAAGAACGACGAGACGAACAAGCAAGAGATGGAGTGGTAGAGGTTATGCCGCAAATCGAATAGAGGAAGGAATGGAAATCGTGGTCAAGCAAAGCCAATCAAATGTTACAATTGTGGAGGCGAGGACACATTGCAAGGAACTACACATCGCCAAAACGCCTCGTAATGCAAAGTACTTGAGGATAAGATGATGCTTGTGCAAGCTCGGGATAATGGTGCAGCTTTGGATGAAGAGGAGTTGTTGTTCTTGGTCAAGGAAATGCTAAGACATATGATGCGAGATGTGGATGAGCAACCAATTCGGGAGATAGGCCATAATCATCGAATGCCTTTCAAGTAGCCGATTGTGATGCATACGACTACGATGTTGATGAAGAACCCACCGCACAAACCATCTTCATGGCTAGCATTTCTCCAATGGTCTCTCCTAAAGTCTCTTCATCTCCACAAGCTGGTCCATCCAAAGACAAACTCATTTCGAGGTATTAAAATTATACTATGAAGTTGATGAGCAAAAGATACATAACGAAGTACAATCAACTGTAATTTTGAGTCGATATTGAAAATATGGGTAATATCAATGTTGTCCCATATGATCAATATGTGAAACAAAGTGAAAGTGAGATTGTACCAAGTGATGCATCTTTCGCAATCAACAATGATTATGTTTTTGATGAATTCACCGCATGTGCCCTCGATGATTCTCGTCATCTCTCGAACTAAATGCCTATAAAGAACGTGTTGCTATTTATGAACAACGTGCAAAATTTGAGTTGACCACCCGTGAGCGAGAAATGGATGACCAAATGCGCATAACTATTAGAAAAGTAGGTTTAGAGAAGAAGTATTAAAAAGAGTTAAACTCCTTACAAGAAAAGCTTCCTAAAAGCGCTAAGCAAAACAAGAACTTCAAGAAAATGTTAAAATGCTTAAGCAAGAATTCAGTGCTAAGGAATCAAAACTTTTGAATGATTTTTCTAATCTAAAACCTTGAAAACAAGCTTGAAAATAAGTTGTACGCATAAGGAAATACCATTCGATCGCTTCACTTAATCACTAAGCATAGAGTCTTAAGCGATAAGCATAGCATTCCCTTGTTGAGGAACCAAATCCAGAGGTCATTAAAAGGCTAGAAATGCTCATAAGGTTCTTTATGATGGCAATGAAATCCTTAAACCTAGCAGAAACCTAGTTGCGCTGAGTGCACCGAGGAAGATAAGAAATCGATGAAGTCACTAGGAAAAGATGAACAAGAAATTAGATGATCCTAAATGTAAAGAGAAGAAAATAAAGATCACACCCCATGATTACAAGAAGGAGAATTGGATTTCCTTGAACATGTTTAAGCCTCAGACGTTGTTAACACCGAACAAGTGTTCGGAAAAGGATTTAGATAAGCAAAAGGCAGAGAATCTTGTTGTAACGAACCCTCCTTTAGGAAAATGCCTTCAACGATCGTGTATCCTCCCAATACACCAATGCATTTAGTTCCTAGGACTATTGCCACTAAAAGCAAGACCTTAATCGTTCAATATGTTATTTTTCAACTATTTGTTGATTTTGAGAAAACTTGTAAGAAAAGGATCACACACATTGGCATAGCTCAAGGGAAAGGGTTTTGAGTAAACGAAGAATGTTATTTAATCGAAGTCATGCCTTTCTTTAAACAACTAAAAGATCATTTTGAAAGTCTTAAAAGGAATGAACTTAGACATTAAAGAAATGGAAAAGGAGTTTGATGCAATGATAGTTGAGGTTAGTGACTATGAGCGAGCACTAAAATATAATGAGATTGAGAGGAAGAACTTGCATACATTAAATGAGACTCTTATTCTTCGAATGTGTTGCTCAAGATGTGTTTTTCATCGCTACAAATTGTTCTATTAATGCTTCCTAATTTCATGAATTATCTGCTGTTCTCGAAAGTCTCCCATGATCGTGTCATTGAGCTTGAAAAACTAATTCTAAACTAAATGAGAAAATTGAACCTGGATGATCACGACAATTTGGTTAAACATTTTCTAAACTAGAAGTTGAGCATTTTAATTTACAACTAAAATATCAACATCTTAAAGAAAATGTCAAAACTTCAAATATCAAGACATCCTCGGATGCTCCGAGTTTGATGCAGTTTTCAAATTAACAAACGTGATGAATGATTCAAGCTCATTGCAACACGATCGTAAAGTTGAAAGCCCAAATCTCTCAATTAAAGGGTCAAACAAACAATATGACAGCTCCCAAATGCCTCCTCCTCTAGATTCTCGTAATTCTCAAACGTTTCATCTTCAAAACTTAGTAAATGCATTACAAAAGGAAAACGAAAGTTTTCTAGAAGAAAATGAAAAGGTTAAACATCATTCAATGAGTTATTTGAATCAATAAAGGTCACTCAGAACAAAAATAACGAACAAATAGCTTCATTGCAAAAGGAAATTGAGAATCAAGAGTTAGGTAAAAGGGAAATGCCAATGACCAATGGGGAGAATGGTGTATCAAAGGTTCACTCTTGTAATAAATATGCTTTGTCTGTGAAATATGTTCCCCTCATCTCGTGAATAACAAACTTGCTATTCAAACATATTTCTCATCCCTTAAGGATTGTCTAGAATGTCTCATGAGATTGTTGAAGAGGATAAATTAGAGAAACCACTTGACAATGCAATTGGGCATGCATGCTTATATGCCAAACGATCTCAAGAAATTCTAGAATGCTTAATCACAATATGCCCAAAGTCCTTAGGTGAGAGAGTTAATCCTTTGATTCCATGTTCGATGCCCAATGTTTTGAATGTGAACCTTAGTGTGCCTTTAAGTAGTTGATTCGGATCTGTTAATGCTAAGAAAGCGAACTCTAGTGTGCCTTCTAGAGTACAAATCTCAAGACTTCTAGTGTTAAGAAAGTGAACCTTAGTGTGCTCGCATGTAATTCAGATCCCGTAACATCTAAACAGAGATGCAAAGAGTAGCAAAACCAACTAATGTTCTCATTCCCTCTACAGAGTAATCGGTGACATTAAAGCGGCGGGTCAAAGTCTCAAGACAATACAAGGAATGATAGGACCTCGCAAGCTAAGAATGTGCATTGGAAGAGAGTAGAAGACCAACCTAGGAACTTTAAGTTTGAGCCGAATAAAACGAATCGTGTTGATTCTAGTATTAGCCATAGGCGCATCAGTAATTAATTGAATTCTAATACTATTTGCAAACCTTGTAATGATGTCTACTTGAATTCATTGCTAATCATGAATGTGGTATGAATACTTTGTCTAATCTTCACAAATCCCGATGAATCTTGTCAATGAAAATTATCATGCTAAGAAGGCAAAAAGGCAAAGGCGAAAGAAAGTTAGAAAATAGTGGAAACCCACAGAAGAACATTTAGTAAGATAGGCTATCATTGGATACCGCTGGTCATAAGACTAATCGACAATGTCCACTAGAAAATGGATGCCTCTTGGTAGAACTATTCCCTTAAAGTGAGCACACTTTGAATAGGGCTATCTGACACTAGTACCGCATCTATTCATAATGATTCCATTGCCCTAATTTACGATATGAATGCTTCTATTTTGATGTGGGTGTTCCAACCATTGTTACTAACCAAATGGAACCCATTCTTGCATGGGGATCCCAATTATCCGCTTATCCATTCTTGTCTGTGTTCAACCGCAGTCGCTCAAATCATTACGTGGTACCGGACTCAGTGCTCCAAGCATATGATCATGCACCGGTCGCGCTCATGAACCGTGAGTAAATTCATCGGATGCTTAGATTCGGAACCACCATTTTGGAGCTATTATGGGTTATGGAGATTATGTGGTTGGTAAAAGTGTGATTTCCGTGGTATATTATGTGGAAGGTCTTGGTCATAATTTGTTCTCTGCTGGTCAATTCGTGATTCCGATCTAGAAGTAGCTTTGAAAACATACTTGTTTTGTTAGAGAACTTGATGGTGTAGAATTGTTAAGAGCTACCCGAGGTTCAAACCTATACACCATATCTATCGATGACATGATGAAGTCCTCTCTAACATTTGTTGTCAAAGGCTTCTAAAACAAAGTCTTGGTTATGGCATCGTCGTCTCAATCACTTGAACTTTGGTACCATAAACAACCTTTCCGTAAAGGATCTAGTCGAGGCTTACCCATATTAAAATATGAAAAGATCATCTTTGCTCGACTTGTCAATTAGGAAAAAGCACGAAATATGCCCACAAACCAAAACCCACAAACTCAGAATGGAAGTTCTTCATACCCTTCATATGGATCATGCGGTCCAATGAGAGTGCAAACTATTAATGGGAAGAGATATGTGTTAGTAGTGGTTGATGACTACTCCCGATTCACTTGGGTTAAGTTTTTGAGGACAAAGGACGAAACTCCGGATGTCATCATTAAACTCATTAAACAACTTCGGATCGACTCAACAAAACAGTCGAATCGTCCGAATCGACAATGGAACCGAGTTTGTTAATAAAGTACTCAATGAATTTTATGAAAATGTTGGAATCGGTCCTCAAAGAAGTGTTCTCGAACTCCTCAATGAGCGGTGTAGTTGAAAGACGAAACCGAACTCTTGTAGAAGCCGCAAGGACAATGCCGATCTACTCAAAGGTCCCAATGTTTCTATGGGTGAAGCTATTGCCACCGCTTGTTACACTCAAAATAGATCTCTAATTCACACATCTCATGGAAAGACTCCATACGAACTTGTCCACAATCAAAACCCGATCTATCATACCTTCGTGTTTGGTGCTTTATGTTATCCAACTAATGATGGTCAAGATTTAGGAAAACCGAGAGCCAAAGACATTGAGTATTTGTAGGCTATGCACCAAATGTAAAAGGTTACCAAATCTACAATAAGAGAACCCGAGATATCATGGAAACAATTCACGTTACGCTTGATGAGTCGACCGGTCAAATGGCTCTGGACAATCAAGTTCGGGACCAGACTTCAAAATAGTCCCATTGGTTCATCCTTGTACCAAATTCTCTCTAGCTATTCCATATGTACCTCCATCCGAGGATGATTTAAAGAAATTGTTTGATCCTATGTTTGATGAACTCTATGAGCCAAGTGTTATTGAATCACAATTCCCACAACATAGGTCGCTCATATCCCCGAGAATGAAGTCAATCCTACATTCTCAATATCATTAAGTCAAGAAGCGCCTACTCGATCTCTCGCCTCATCAACAAATCATCAATCTTCAAATGTACATCATGGAACTATTTCGCATCAATGATGAAGTTAATCCTTTGTTACTCCCGAAGATGTTCCATTTGAAAACATATTTGCTCTCGAATCATCATCGAACCATCTTCTTCAGAGACATCGACTGCTACCTCGGTCCCTCAACAACCGCCACATGAACACCTTAGAAAATGGACTCATGATCATCCATTAGACAACATCATTGGAAATCCTCTCGTCCAAAGATCCACACGGAAACAACTTGCAACCGATGCCTTATGGTGCTTCTTCAACTCCGTACTCTCTAAGATCGAACCAAAGGATGTTAAACCGCCATGAATGAAGACAATGGTTCAATGCTATGCAAGATGAAATTCATGAGTTTGATCGACTCGATGTATGGGAGTTAGTACCTGCTCCAGATTGTGCTATGATCATTGCTCTAAAATGGATCTTCAAAGTGAAACTTGATGAGCATGGTGATGTGTTGAAGAACAAGGCTCGATTAGTTGCTAAAGGATACCATCAAGAGGAGGGTATTGACTTTGAAGAATCTTTTGCTCCAGTTGCTCGAATCGAGGCAATCAGAATCTTTTTGGCTAATGCTGCTAGTAAGAACATGGTAGTTGTTGGAATCACTCCTAAACCATAATCAAGTGTTAGTAATTAATATGTAACAGTTAGCTTTATTATGGCCTTTATGTTTGTTATTAGCCTTAAGCTTATGTAGAAGACCCATGAGCTTAGGCCCAAGCCCATTAAGGAAAGGATGGAAACTAGGAGTGTTGCCCTAGCTTTCCTCCTATAAATACTCTTGTAAACCTTCATTTGAAGGTTGGTTGTTCAAGTTTTCTTTCATTCACTCTCCTACGCGTAAACCGTATTACTATTATCGTGTGTGTGTTTGTTTACTTGTTCAATCGCCTTATCTCTTTCTTATAAGCTTGTGTTTGTAAAACTAGTGACCTAACGATGGTATCAATCGCCTAATAGTTGAGTGAACGATTGTTTGAAGTGAGTTTTGGTCTCACGATAACTTGCGTATCTCTACTTTTGGCTTGATCAAAACGATTTTTACACTTTTAATCCAAGATTCTTATCCTTTCAACGTTATAAGGTGTTAAAATACTTGTTTTTGGCAAAAGTTTCAAACTTTATGCGTGGATAGTTGTTTTTCATCTAGTTTTTGAACGTGGGTGTATTTCTACGCGAATCGTTTTAGAGGCTTTGGTTCATCAAGTTTCACACTTTTGTGTATTTTGGTGTTATTGAAGCTATTTTATCACACAAAAGCGGTTTAGAAACACTTTTGGACGTAATCAAAGTTACGAGCATTTCTACGCCGTAGTAAAACCCTAAAACTACGCGTAAGTGCTTCCTTGGTTTGATCTTCATTTTCGTGGTTTATTCCGTGTTTTCTTACTTGGATAAGTCCGAAAATACGTCGACTTTGGATATCTTTTGCTTTGTGATAGTGTAAAGATCATTTGGGCAAAACCCTAAAATTACGATAAGCATAAGCTTACGCCAGAAATCCTACGCCTAAGATTTTTCTTACGCCTAAGCCTAGTCTTACGATAAGAAAATCCTACGCCTAACTTTCTCGCCTAACTTTTGTCTACGCCTAACTTTAGTTCTTTTCCTACTTACGTAAGCGTAACTCATTATTGTTACGCATAACTTTGGTATTTTTACGCATAAGTGCTACTTGGTTCTTGTCTTTTCTACGCCTAAGGACACTTCATCAACAAAGGTTCATTCGACTACAAAGATCCAATTTTTTACCAACACAAGTTTTCAACATGTCTCAACCACCATACTCTAACTATTTCCCTTACACTTATCCTCAACGACAACAACAACTAAGTCCACAACATCAACAATGGAATCAACAACAAGCAATATATCAACAACAATTTAATTAACAACATACTCCACAACTTGGTGCAATTCCCCCACCACAAATAGTTCAAACACCGCCAAGTCTTCAAGTTCAACCCTACACAAATGAATTCAATCAACATCCATCAAGGAACACTATGAAGGAACCCACTTGGTTTGCAAAGATGTGTGAAGCTTTAAGCAGCCAACAATCAATTCATGAAGTGGATCACTTGATAGACCTCCAATGCTCACTCCAGAAACTACGATCAATGGGTGATAAGGTTCTTTAGGTTTTGTGATCTCAAGAAGCCACATGGAAAGTTCTTAAAGAAGGTTATCTTGAAGGTCCATTTGAGATGCCTCACCGTCATTGTGCCGGAGATCCTAATCTTTGCTCCACCAAGAGATGAACAAACCAACATTGCTACTATTGCGCATCTAAATGCAATGTAACTTATACACTATGAAGTCGATGAGCTTGCAATGCAATATCCTTTTAGAATTACCTAACCCAATTCTTCAAGTGTTGATGCTCAAAAGACCGCAAAGGAAATGTGGGACCATATTCATCTTCTTATGGAAGGATCAAGACTCAATCAGAGGATTTGGAATCCAAAATTTACTTGGCTTATGAACACTTCATGATTGAACTGAGAGACACTAGAGTCTTATCATCATCGATTTTTAGACATCATCAATGATTTGGATAAACACAACATCATCATGCCAAGAATTGCAGTGAATACTAAGTTCCCGAGTAGTCTTGGTCCCGAATGGGAGAAGTATGTCATTTTCTCCGTCATGCGAAGAATATGCATCATTCTACATATGGATTGTTGTACGATTACTTGAAGCCTCATGAGAAGGAAGTTGATCGGGAAAGGATTCTCCGTGCTCAAATTGCTCCACCCACACATCCGGAAAATCAACAACTTGCCTTATATGCTCAACAAAGTTATCCTCCTCAACAAGCAACTCAACCAGCGCCTCGCCTACCACACCAAATGATCCATCACAACAATCTCAACAAAATCAATTGGTTCCTTACAACAACAACAATGATCAAGCACTTCATAGTCAAACTAATGAGGAATCCGATCCGTTCAAGCATTGCAACAGGATTTGTTATGATTGCTAATGCTTTTAGCCGTTATACCAACAAATCCAACAATCGATTCGCTCCTCATCCAATACACGAAATCAGTGTTGTGAACAATGGACGAGTTGAAGTTCGAATCGTGGTTATGGTCGTCAAATGGGAGGTGGTCAAGGGTTTAATGCTATGGGAAGGAATAACAACAGAGCTCAAGTGGTGGAACAGGAAATGCTCGTAATGGATTGAATGGTCTTCGATGCTACAACCGCAATGAGAAGGACACTGGCTAATGCATGCCCAAAGCCAAGGACTAGGGCGATGCTTATTTCAAAGAGGCTCTTCCGTTGGCTCTTAAGGATGAAGTCATGGATCTCTCACAAACAAAGAACGAGCTTTATGGCGTATGCACTCGAGATGATGATATGGAGGACTTGCAGCCAATGCATTTGTTATGTTAATGGCTAATATGCATGAGTTACACATGAGTGAAACAGCCCATTGTATGACACTAATGGCTTGTCTCGGTGCCGAACAAACCATCATCATATCTCGAACTAATATCTCCACCAATATCCGAATCCGGCATGGCTCGGATCGCTCAAAATGAGTCATTTACATCTCATTCGACGATTTTCAAATAAACCTCAGAGTTACATTTGACGATCAAGATGACCTTATGGTTTCCTTTGATAATCAAATTGACTCGTGGTTGTACTTGAGGATCTAAATAATGATCATGTTGTGACTCACGCTGAACAAGCCGAACTATTGCCTCATCCAGATTTTGCTCGCTTAATTCAAGACCATCAAATCAAAACGGAGGAATGTTATGCATTAAACAAAGTCTTAAAAGTAAAATGCACTGTTAACCAAGGATTTTGAATGTTTACAAAAGCAACTCAACTTTTTCAAAACTCAAGAAAACGTGAAAAGGTTTTGAGACCTTCACTAAATCTCATCAAAACGAAAAGTACTTAGAGACAATGCGTGATTTAGCCGCTCAAGAATGCTTTGTTGTCGAAATAGAACAAGCTGAAACATGAAAATAAAAAGCAAATTAACGCCTCACCTTGAAAATCAAAAGCTAAGGTCGAGTTGTTAACTTGTCAAAAACAGTTCTCCGCATACAAAAAGCATTCAACGAATCGGGTAGATAACCTTCTTGAAGAAATTATCGACTTGCAACAAAAACTTAAAGAGTTTAAAACTGTTGTTTATAAACATGGTGAGTCAAGAATCGCTATTGAAAAGTTTACTTTGAAACCCGATCCAAAAGGATATGGACCAAATCTTGCCGATTATAAACCAAAGCTTTCAACCAAAACATTCAAACAAAACTCGAAGTTTCCAAAGTAATATAAAATTGATAATTATGTTATGAGTGTTGTTGAATATCATCGTCAAGAGGAATTAGATGCGTAAGAGGAGAGTCGATCAAAATTAAAAATGTTGTTTACAACAAACCTTTTAATTATTCAAACCGTCACTTTTGTCACACCAACGGATTCTTCTAACACACCAAGGGTTATCATCAAAACACCGAGTCTTCTAATGTTAATCCCCAAACAGATTATGCACAAATTTATGGTCCTTTACCTTCCATCGATGAAGTAAACTCAAAACCCGAAAATCGCAAAATTTTAGATATTTTGATATTTTCATGGTCGACCTCAAAATTTTACAACATGAGATAGAATATCATTCAAATCAAAGTTAATCACTTTCAATCACCTCTACGCGAGAACAAAGAGACATTTTCGGAAAAATCTTTTACCTAATGTTAAAAATTTGAAAAATTGTGCATTAGCTTGGGAAAAGGATTTTCATAAGGAACTTGAGTCATGAAGGTCGCCGAGAAAACTCAAACATCTATTTCTAATACTAAACGAAAAGAAACTGTTGAGAAAAGATGTTGATCGACTCTTGGAAGATGTTATCTGTCGATATCCATAATGTTGTGTTATTCAATTCTTTGCCACATGCATCCGATTCTATCTCACGATAATGTTGACTCGTGGTAATCATGAGAATATTGATAATGTGCTTCGATCGAGTCTTTAAAAGTCGAAAATAAACGATTACTTAACAAACTTTACAATGCAAAACGTCGTCTTCATTGGTGTGAAAAGATATTCACAACCATCAACTTAGTTTTCAAAAGAAAATCGCTCGCTTGAGTGCAAAATCTTCCGATCCTAAAATTGAGCAAACTGGATGATCAAAACGTGTCTTTGAAAAGTCAAATCTCTAAATATGAACAAGAACTTGTAACAGCTTAAACAGAATATGGTGTCATATTTGATTTACTCAATAAGACTCGACATGAAGCATCAAACGAACTTGATCACTATCTTGCTCACACTAGAGAAGTCATGAATTTTCTTCGGTAATATTCGCTCTAAAATCAAGATTTGATTCACACTATCTCTAAGTTAAGAGAAATGTTAGGAAAGTATGAACAACTTCCGCCAACCATCATTAAGAGATTAGCACCACCACACTTAGTAATCGTGCACCTAGAATCCCTACCGCCAAATCACAAGTTGCTAACGTGCTTCCTTCACCAAACAGAATAGTTATGTTTTTCCAAACGTCCGCACTTCACACCTAGGAGCACTCAATCAAGAATAGGAAGTTGCGACCTAAGAAAAGATCAATAAGGAATGCTAAAGTAGAAGAACACCCTAGGACTATGAATAAGACTCACGTTGCTTCCATTATAGATGTTGCGGCCCGCAAATGTAATAGAAATAGTGATGTAACGAATGCTAAACCTTTAAGCACTTTTGATATTGATCGATGCACCTTGTGTTATTTGTCGTAAAAGTATGAATTTCGATTGTCATGACAAATGTGTTTCTAAAGCTATAATCTCTCGCTTACGGAGTCCTAAGAATCGAATACCTCTAGGCCCACTAATCATTCTAAGTCGTGCTTGGTAAACCGCCTTCTTTAGATTCTAAGGCAAACATTGTCACATTTGTAGCTCAGCTTTCACCTCCTAAGAATGTAGTACCACCTAGTGCATTCACTAAGACTAAATCAAATAGTAGTTATAGATGGCGAAATGGATATATAACACACTAGGATTTACATGGATGCCTAAAGTCATTAATGTGTGCATGTCTCATATATCGCTTGGAACCCTCTAACACTTCGGGTTCCACATCTACTTCTATTCCATCCGTGTCGCCCGTGTGTATGTCTGGTGTCTGAGATCATTCTCTCGATTGTTGATAGCGGATGTTCCCGACACATGACAGCAACCTTAAAGCGTTATCAAACTTTATTGCAAAGTTCATTGGCATCGTCAGTTCGGGAATGATCACTGCAGCCTATCATGGGCTACGGAGATTATGTCAATGGGAACATCGAAATCGCAGGTTTACTATGTGGAAGGCCTCGGCCATAACTGCTTTCGATGGGTCGGTTTTGTGATGGAGATTTGGAGGTTGCTTTGGGAGAAAACTTGTTTCATTCGTGATCTACAAGGAAATGACCTTATGTCCGCTCACGTAATTCTAGTCTCTACACTATCTCTATGCAAGACATGGTTGCTTCATCTCTCATCCGCTTACTTTCAAAGGCAACATCAACAAAATCCGGCTCGCACCGCTGCCTCTCACATCTAAACTTTCAAACCATCACCAACCTTGCTCGACACAAACTAGTTGAAGGTCTCCCACGATTCCAGTATTCAAAAGATCACCTTGCTCACTGTGAACAATGGAAAAGCACTCGTGCTCATTTTCCTTCAAAGGTGGAACATGACCTCAAAGATGTGCTTCATCTTCTTCACATGGATTTGTGTGGCCCAATGCACGTGCAAACGATCAATGGCAAACGCTACATCTTAGTAATTGTTGATGACTATTCACGATGGACTTGGGTCTACTTTCTTCAAGCAAAGACCAAGCTCCACAAATGATCATCACCTTTCACGAAAATATGTGTTCACTCCGCAACACCGCCAGCTAATTCGAATGCACAAAGGAACCGAATTTGTTAACCAAACCCTTCATCAATTCTATGAGAAAGTAGGAATTCAAAGATCAAACATCTATTGAACGTACACCGAACAAAACGGAGTTGTTGAAAGACGAAACCGAACGTTAGTGAAAGCCGCAAGAACAATGTTAATCAATGCTAAACTTCCAGACACTTGTGGGCGTGTCGATTCATCGCATGCTATACTCAAACCGCTCTATGATCACAAACGCCACAACAAAACACCTTTCGAGCTTGTCCACAACCATAAACCGAATCTCAAACACTTTCATGTATTTGGATCCCTTTGCTATCCGAATAATGATCATGATGATTTTGGAAAGCTCAAAGCCAAAGTCGACATTGAGTCTTTATTGGATATTGTGAGAATTTAAAGGTTACCGGATCCGAATCGCCATACAAAGCAGTAATGGAAACGATTCATGCTCATTTTGATGAACTCACGAGACGGCTTCGAGTATAATGACTTAGAACCCGGTCACAACCGCTTAAACTTCCTCAACCCCATCATCACCGAACAAAGCCCCCACCACCACAACAAATGGAAAGGTTATTTGCTCCTCCGCTCAATGACGATGTTGATGAACGTGCTCCTGTGTATCCGCTGTTTCACCGCACAACCCGATAATATTCCTATACCGATACACTGCTACAACAACTCATCGTTGAAGACGCACCTACACCAGCTTGACTCCACAACAACAATTGAACAAACCGCTTCCAACAATGATGAACCACCGATGATATTCTCAATGATGTACCCCACCGCAGATTTTGATCCAAATGCGTTCTTCAACCCGCTTGCTAATGAGATCGCCGCACTGATGTCGCGAATCTTCAACAAACCATTTGAATCCTCGTAACCGCACAATGTATACCAACATCAACCTCTACACATCGATGGACAAAAGACCATCCTCCGCTAATATTATTGGCAACCCGAATCAACCATCGTTATAAGACAACGTCTTCACACGTATGGTGAACATTTCATTTATGCACTCACCGCCCGCTAATCAACCTAAAAACATTAAAGACGCAATGACAAAAGACAACCGGATTGAATCCATGCAAGAAGAACTCAACCAATTCAAACGCCTTGAAGTATGGAATCGTTGAAAGACCAACGTGGGTCTACGCCATTGGTCTAAAATGGATTTGGAAAACAAATTGATGTCAAGGAACGCCATCCAAACAAGTCACGCCTAGTTGCTAAGGGTTATCGTCGTGAAGAGGAATAGACTTTGAAGAATCTTTTGCTCCGGTTGCTCGCCTTGAGGTCGTTTCGATATTTCTCGCGTCATGCTCATATGAATATGACGGTCTTTCAAATGGATGTCAAACTGCGCTTTCAACGGACAACCGAAAGAAACGGTTTATGTCACCAACCCAAGGATTCGTTGATCCAGAGTGCCCAACCATGTCTACAAACTCAAAAAGCTCTTTATGGTCTCAAACAAGCCCCGGGCATGGTACGATAAGCTATCATCTTTCATCATTGCTAATAATTTCACCAAAGGTTCGGTTGACCCAACTCTTTTATACAATATCACGGGCACATATCTTAATTGTTCAAATTTATGGATGACATCATTTTGGGTCTACACATAAAAGTTTTCAACCGCTTTTGCAAAACTAATGAAGAAAATTTTGAAATGTCCATGATGGGTGAACTCACGCTCTTTCTAGGACCTCAAGTTCATCAATCACCCCGTGGTATTTTCTTGAGTCACCCAAATATGCCCTTGAATTGTTAAACAAATTTGGAATGAAAACACCGTGATACTTATGCCACACCAATGACTCATACCAAAAAGCTAGACGCTAATTTACATGGGAAATTAGTTGACCCTACCAAATACCAAGTATTATTGGGTCTCTCATGTATCTAACAACTAGCAAACCCGATATTGTCTTTGCCGCTTATCTATGCTCCCGCTATCGATCGCGACCAACCGAAACCCACCTCTCGAGGCTAAAAGAATCCTCGATACATCAAAGGAACCATTAACTTGGGATCCGTATCCGAAGGATTCGGTTTTGAACTAATCATTTTTCGACGACGACCGCAGGATGCTTAGACTCAAGGAAAAGTACTTGTGAGCTCTACAATTTCTTGGTGATAAACCGTGTCTTGGCAATCAAAGAAGCAGGATTGTACATCGTCATCATCAAGGCAAGGTAATATGTAGCCATGTCCGCATGTTGTGCTCAAGTCATATGGATGAGAACACAACCCAAGACTATGGTTACGATTTGATGAATCTCGATGATTATGACAATCGGTGCCATTGCAATCTCGCAACTCGATTCAAGACTAAATCAAAGCACATCGATCTTCGCTATCATTTCATCAAGGACCACGTGGAAGTGGTACCGTTGAATTATACTTGGAGTGCAGAATACCAATTGGCGATCTACTCACCAAAGCCGTGCCTCCCGCTAGGTTTAATGAGTTGGTCCACCGGATTGGTATGAGGTGTTTGACTCAAGAGGAATTGGATGACCTCTTAAAACAATCTTAAAAACTCACAAACACCAAAACATCTTTTGTATATAAATTTCAAAACAAAATACAAAAATATAAAACCCGATAAAACAACAAAAATATTCTTCTATCTATTTTTCTAAACATGGCAAGTACATTTATTCCATCAACACTATAATATTTCAAAATTCAAGATTTTTAAGATCAAGTGTTGAGGGGAGAAAATTTCACTTAACTGTTTCAAAACATCTCGTGTACTTACATGTTATCATATCCCGTTGGTTATTTTATCAATGGTGGTAAATTTTCGGTTCACCGACACCTCTGACTAAAATTAATAACCTTTCAATATTTCTTAAGTCGAGGGGAGTGTCACAAGTTTCTTTCTCAAAATCTTTGTTTGGTAACCAAAATGGAAGTTAAATGGCTTTGTTTGAAAAAGGAAAAGGTGGAGGACCAAAATGTCAAAATGTTAAGGGTATTTTAATAAAACACCTCTCCACCTAATATTTCATTTCACATTTAATACTCCTAACCTAACTAATCCTACGCCAGAGAATTCGCTCAAGAAATCCGTGCTTTAGATCATCATTTTGTAAGTGATTTTGTGTTTACAACATGTTTTAAGCAATGGTTTTGAATTTTCAAAATCCAACGGCTAAATGTTGTAAAATCTTGTTTATGTGGACTACGCGTATGTGTATGTTCACATGATCAAGATTGTGTGTTTATGGTTAAAAGGATTGTGTCAAAACGTTTCTAATACTTCAATGATACCGTTTTAATCATCAAAACTCGCCCAGAATCACGAATTGAATGATTTTAAGAAATTAGGGTTTATGCGTGGTTTTGGGTATTTTCGAATGTGAAGTGTTTTGGTCAAAAAGATTGTTGTGTTATGTTTATATCATGTTGAATTAAAGCTTTCCAGGCTCTATAACCACCCATAAACTCTCATTAATTAAAAATTGGAAGTTAGGGTTTAAAGTTCTTGAGTTTGGGTATTTTTGATTCACCACGATTTAGATGTTATAACTCCGTTATTAGACTCTCATAACATCAATGACCTACCAGAATTGAATTGGTGCTAATCCTATGGTTAAAACGCTTATGCGTAATTCATAACCTTTAGGGTTTTGACCTACGCGTAAGTGCTTCTACGCCTAACTGTTTAAATGAGTAACTATGTTTAAATCTGTAATTGAATGAATGTTAAGTGCCAAAATTGATGTTATGATGTTTTATTTCGTGCTTGTTACCAGAAACTCATAATCAAGGTCCTTGTTACTTTACGATAAGGATTACCTTACGCGTAGGAAGTTATGCGAAGAGAAATCCTCACGCGAACTATTACGCATAAGGTTCTACAATGGGACCACGCGATCTTGTGAAGGATATGCGTAAATAGTAACCCCACGCATAAGGTCTACTCACGAGTAAGCCTTACGCGTAAGGTTCTTATACGCCACGCCGTAAGCTCCACGCATAAGGTCCCCTATTTCCACGCATAACATTTCTTACGCGTAAGTTAGGATCCCACGCAGAAGCTTTCGCTCACGCCAGATATCATCTCGCTACGCTTAACTTTGCCAAAACTACGCTTAAGCTCGGATTGACCTTCATTATGAATTGTTACGTGTACAAACTTGTAAATAAACTAATCATAACGTCACGAATCCAATAATGTCACTAATAAACTTAATCGCTTGATATGTTGTGAACAATAAGTGATAACATAAACTTTAAAACTTAAAGTTAACTAACTCACGAAACATTTCACGACATCATTGGACTATTGGACAAACAAGTGACTTAGGACTCAGAATAATCATTGACACCGTACATTCAAATAACTAGACAATAAGACCTTCGTTGACTAACATTATGTCTTTCGATATGTTGGTTCTTTTGGCTAATGTTATTTCGTATCACGACATGGTCGAACAAATAAATGTGGATGCATCGAAGTTCTTACAATTGCCGATATCTTTCCGAGAGGGTTATCCGAGAAAGCTTGGAAAGAACAACCTTAGGGTTGACTTTGACACCCTCACATGCTCGTAATCTTCTTGTCTAATTGCAAAGGATATTCTCGTGAATCATCCCTACCGTAACATGCTCTCACACTCGCCACAGTTCCGAGGTCTACATTTAACAATTATGGGATTCTATGCGAGGATCATCGGTCAAAATGCCGTGAATGTGACTCTTAATCACAAACAAGTCACTATCACTCCCGATGACTTACGAGTGTTCTCATCATTCCGCACATCGCCCAACCGACTTCTTTGCTACCCCATCAAGAGATCACCCGCAATTTTTGATAGATATTGGTTATGATGAAGCTACAAGAATCATTACTAAGTACTCACGTGGAGTCAAGAATATTCCTCAACCATGGAGGACACTCTATATGATCATCACCAATCGGTCTCTCGTCATGACGGTGGCTATGAGCATCCCAAGCTCATGGAACCGCAAATTTTCCGTCGTTGATCAACAAGAAGGACATTATAATCAAGCAATCGCTATGGGAAGATATGATGTCGTTTCAAGAAGCTTGGCTCCAAAATTCCTATGTCGATACACCAAACTGCTGATCCGAGAGCTCTTCGACTTCATCCCGATATCCCTGTGAGACTCAATGACCCAGATAATCATGACATCTTGACCGAGCCCATACTATCCGCCGTAATCAAAGAATCGCCTACAAAGAAACAGGGGTCGAGTTGCCCGATCACCTTCTTACAAAGGAAATCAAAAGGTCGGAAACGTACAAAAGGTATCGGGTAGCCGTAAAAGAAGGAAAAGTTGGCCATCTTGATGAAAAGGTTTGTGGACTCCTACTCGGAGAACCGTAAGAGGAAGTGCCGAAGTGCAAGAAGTTCGAAAGTCATAGGAAGTTTCCCAAGAGGAATCCTCCTCGTAAAAGGACTGCTCCTCTAAGGAAGCTACTCCCATCCCAATCCCTAAACCCGAACAAGAAAGAAAGCTTTTGACGAAAGCTCAAGGTACCGACACGATGAAGAAATTACCTACTCAAATTGCAAAGGATGACAATCCTTCAAGACCTAAACCTCCAAGTCCTCAAGTCGATAAAGGAAAAGGAAGACTCTGCACTTGTGCCCTATGATGAAAGCTCAAGAAGAAGAAGAGCTCTTGGATCAATCCTACAGAAGAAGTTTAAATTAGTTAGACACATTCAAAAGGTCAAGAATTTGCAAAGACCAAATGGGTGGCCCCGAGGATCAAGTGGTGTCGCGACACCTCACCGAGATCCCGATGCGTTAATCGACCCGATAAGGATCCGTGCCACCACTCTTGTGCAACAACAAATGCTTGTGGAGGTGTCATCGAACATAACATTGAGGAACCGTAAAAGGATAAGACCGAGAAAGAGAAAGCGATGAAGAAGCTAAGGATCGACGGAAGAAAAGGCTAAATCCGGACAAGATGACGAAGAGAATTATGATGACTTTCTTCTCAACAATCCAACTCATTCCAAGGAGGATACTCGCACCTCCAAAGGACCCCGAGCCTCCTCATGTCTCCTCCTCATCGATTCATCATCTCATTCCTCACCACCACCATCAATGAAATCAACCAAATCAACATCCAAATCTGTGAAGAAACCACCTCGATCTTGGATTTCTCGGACTCATGAAAGAATTGTGAAAGTCGTCCAACAAGTCGAAAGAAGGACATGCTCTACGTAAAACCGAATTGGTTTGTCGACCAAATACAATACTTAAATGATGAGAAAGACAAGATGCGTAAAGAAAGGAATTTGTTCAAGTTCATGAAAAGTCATCGTCAAGAGGAACTCGAACGAAATGATCAAGGTTACACTAACAAGTACCTTCAGGATATCGCTCCTAAAGTCACAAAGGAGATGTTTACCATACAACTATATCCTAATCTTATGCAGATAGCCAAGCAAACCATAAGATCCACACCTTTAACCGTCACAATCAATCCATCTGATCTTGTAGTTTTCTCGGATAATGAATTGGTGGCCAAGCTCATCACACAAATGTCTAAAAGATCCGGGACATTTAATTACGATGAAGGTAAGTCGTTTCAAGCATTCTTTGGACTACCAACTCAAAGAAGCATGTAGATTCAAGGAAAGTCTAAACGCCCTAGAGGCGATGAAGACAAGGATCGTGATAAGCATGATAAAGCTAAACGCCGAAGAAGTCCGTGAATCATCCTCTATGTTACCTCCTTCCAACGGACTCCTACTCAACAAAGGTCTCCTCCCTGCTCTTCTACTGAGATAAACCTCGTGACGATTCCGAGTTACCACCCCGACTCGTAAAACCGCCGATCACTTTGAGTATACGGTGGTGACGATGAAGAGGTCCTGAGCCCCTACAACAACCCACCTCTCCCAAACAAGTTCGTAAACCGTAATCATCATCTAGGCCTTCAAAAGAAGAAGAAGAAGACGCCTCGATCGACATCATATCTTGGCTAGATGATGATAAAACCAAGGATTTGAATGGTTCTCACTCTTGTTAACAACACTCCCTACCTCAAGAAGGTCGAATTTGGTAGACGGTAATACATTGAGCATGCAAAACTTTTGCAAGAAAAGTTCCATGTGAAGAAGATGACGAACCGAGTTGAAGCGCATCAAGAATGAAGCATTCCAACTGTTAAAAGACAGCTCCAAAAGTGCCATCGAGGTTGAATATCACCTTGAGAACATTGCTCGAGCCATGTCTAACAACATGGATTGGCTCAACCCAAAAGCAAACGTCGACTTCACCAAACGGACAACCCTCCATACTACACCGATGGTCAAAACCTCTACCAACAATTGGCCAACCAGATGAACCAAGGATTCCATTCAGATATTTCTTCAACAAAGACCGAATTTCTTCTACATGGTGGCGATGGTTCAAGGAAATACGCTACATCGTTGACACTTCCATTCCCAGACTATATACTCGAATCGCATAGCCATCGAGGAACGTGCCAATCACTTGTTCTCCAACAACGTGGAAGCATACGACCGAGATGCAATGTACGGATTCATCATCGCCGAACGCCGACGAATCTCTACTATGTGTCGGGGTTCAAGTCTCAACATGCGGTGTTCAAGACTAAGGATATCGTTGCCATCAAACATGTTGTTCTGTCATCTAAGTGGGACTACACATTCCTAAAGAATATCGTGGTCAAACGACAAGATGAAAGGGATTATGCATTCTCTCAAGTCGACTTTGAGAATTTGTCTATCAACGACATCGAAGACATGTACCTTGCCAAAGTACAAGGTCGCATGAGACGATTTTCAACCAAGTACAACGTGAATTCATCAAGTCATTGCTCATCTTCATCGACGATAGTCATCAAGGAACGTAGAAGATCTCCAGATGGCTGTTGAATCTTATCAGACCCGTGTCAACTTCACTCCACCTCAGCTAGATCTTCCCGACCTCAACCAGCTCTCACAATACACACTCATCAGCAAACCTTTCGGCGTTGTTTACCGTAGTGAACTACAAAGAAACTGCTTAATGGCGTGTAGTGAACTTCACAAGTTTGGGGATCACACTTTGAAGATGGTTAGGGACGGATTGGCCTATAGGTTGAAGGACATACGTCAAAAGATTGGGTCTCCTAAGCGATGGAATTCTCAGGATCGCAGGGATGTGAGGAGAATCATCAAGATGATTGATGAAAGGTTGTTTCGAAGGGATCAGTTCAGAACGTTGGAAAGCTTTGTTGGTGGTCGACCCAGGATCAACATCACCGGCTATCAACGCCTGTTCGCACTCCTGGCGACATCACTGGACTTCCGGTACCCTTGAATTGTTTCTCTCATTATACATTTGGATGTGTGATTTTATATATGTCTATGGCTTGTGCACACATAACGATGTACAACCCGTAATTGTCAAGAAAGGACCCTATGGTACACATCGACTGCCACAATCCTTACAAAAGGAGCGAAAGCTTCTTACTTTTGAGTAAAACCTATCAAACCTTTCATTTTTCAAGGTTTTGCTAAAAGGACAAGTACTTCCCGTATCATTTTCAAAACCTCAACTGCTTTTATCACTTGTTGAGGGGAGTACTTGAGTTAAAACTTTGTTCACAAATTGTTCATAGTGGTCATCTTCCCGCAACACTCGAAATGGTCATATTTATTGTCAACTTTTCAAAATAACATTTGATATGCCATTTTTGAGGGGAGAAAATTGTGTGATAAGAAATATGTTGTGCAAAATGCAAATGAATCATGTACTTCGTGACTTAACCAATGAATTGACGATACTAAAACCGTTAGTAACTCGAAAAGACTTGTCCTGGACGGGTAATAATTTCAAGCTAGTTCGCTAGTAATATAAACGTGTCTCAAAGGACTTGTCCAAGTAGAAAGTACCATTCGAGATACTCTTGGTAGACATGAACTCGACGGGTATGACAACCTTTCGAGGTTTGTCTACACCTTCAAGGTAGTTATTAGAGCTAGTTGTCACCTAAAAGTCGACAATGTAACTCTTTAACTATGCAACGAACCGTGTCTCATGGGAATTGTCTATCTCCAGTGGATCAATTCAAAATGTGCGCTCTTTCCTCACTGTGCATTTAAACCATTAAAACTCTTAAGCACATGTGGAGGGGAGTATTTTGCAAAATCCTATCTCTCACAATGGTTCAAACATGATTTTCATTAACAAACCCTTTGAGAGATTCTTCACAACTGTGGTTTTAATGGCAACATAGGTTAGTCATGGAGTTATAAGGTGACTAAGGTTAGGAATAACCGTCCTATGATCCGCCAGAGCCGGAGGGATCTACCCAAGGACATCACAAATAGTTAGTACTTAGAAGTCCTTAGGTACGATTATAAAAAGGAGAAAATGAGAATCGAGAAAGAAGGAGTTGAAGAATCAAAAGAAATGCAAAGAAAGGGTGAAAAGAAATAGCCTCCAGATTATTCAACTTAGGCGGACAAGGGTTCAATTCATATACTCTTGGGTGTCACTTTGTGACACCGTATTGAAGATTAAAAGTCGTCATGGACCCGGTGGACGCATGCACTAAACCTTCTTAGCCACTCAAGTTTCTCTCAATGAAGCTTGTTTCATTCTCACAGGAACCCTACGTAAACTATTGGCTTTCTCTTAGAGATCGCCGGTATTGAAGAAGGAGACCCTCTCCTAGTCTCCGCTCAGAAAACCAAATGCACTATTGAGTCTAGAGCCAAGAGATTCATCAAAAGATCTCTTAGGAACACTTGACATCTCATCATTTGTTGATCAACAAATAAGATCATCGATGGTTAATATCGAGTCCTTCATGATCTTAGCAACTGTCGAGAACATTTATGAGAGGTTCACAACCGTGATCCTCGGTGATTGAATGGAAACTCGCCTGGTCAACATCAAACACCTCGACAAAGAAGTCACTTGTAACTCCCGTGGATTACGCGGAGTGTGTCTCAAACGGTCTGATCGTGAGGTGATGCTTGGTGTACCTGACTATCATCGAATCAGATGTACTTGGCACATCGCGTTATCCCACTTGTGGGACTCCAGTTCAGAACGGCCTTTGTAAGAATTAGAGTTGGGTTTTCACACTATGTTGTTAACTCTCTCAAGTTCAAACCTATAAGTGCGGAATCCGCTTATTACTAATCGCTTGAAATGTTTTCTTCTTATGGAAGCTCGGAGCGGGATGATCGTCTTGATTCTTCTCATGCTCACGCCAACATCATCACTAATGGAAGTTCTATTCAAAAGCAACACAACAATGTAATGATTCTTCGTCATACCAAAGAATCTACAATGTTAAAGACTTAAAGAACTTCATCAAGATTGAATTCCAACGCCAAAGAGCGTGTGAGCATGTTGAAGAATGACGTGGAGACTTTGGAGCAAACAAGGCACTGAGGCGTAATTGATGCGCATAACAACATACTATCACTTTCACCACAAAGAACAATGATCAAAGAACAAAGTTAAAGATGATGTCAAAGCATAACTGTTCAAAGACAACTATCTCTACACCGGGAGATTGTTCGAATCAAGGCAATTCTTCTCACAAGAAAGAAGAATGTCAAGACGCCGAGCTACTATTACATCAACGCCTTCACCGCTCATCACCAACACTTGAGGGGAGATTGTTGGAATCACTCCTAAACCATAATCAAGTGTTAGTAATTAATATGTAACAGTTAGCTTTATTATGGCCTTTATGTTTGTTATTAGCCTTAAGCTTATGTAGAAGGCCCATGAGCTTAGGCCCAAGCCCATTAAGGAAAGGATGGAAACTAGGTGTGTTGCCCTAGCTTTCCTCCTATAAATACTCTTGTAAACCTTCATTTGAAGGTTGGTTGTTTAAGTTTTCTTTCATTCACTCTCCTACGCGTAAACCGTATTACTATTATCGTGTGTGTGTGTTTGTTTACTTGTTCAATCGCCTTATCTCTTTCTTATAAGCTTGTGTTTGTAAAACTAGTGACCTAACAGTAGTCTATCAAATGGATGTAAAGACGGCATTTCTGAACGGAGATCTTAAAGAAGTCGTCTACGTCAGCCAACCGGAAGGATTTGTGAATCAAGAGCATCCTACTCACGTTTATCGTTTGAAGAAGGCTCTTTACGGTTTAAAGAAAGCTCCAAGGGCATGGTATGATACGCTATCAAAGTTCCTTCTATCTACCGGATTTAGCAAAGGAGCATTGATCCAACATTGTTCACCGTGAAGTCGTGCAAACATTTAATTCATGTTCAAATTTATGTTGATGATATCATCTTTGCCTCGATCGACCCCAATGAGTGTGACCGTTTTCAAATGAAATGGGTTCTAAATTTCAAATGTCAATGATGGGACAAATGTCATTTTTCTTAGGACTACAAATTTCACAAAGTCCGGAGGCATTTTCATAAATCAATCTAAATATGCAAATGAGATTTTAAAGAAATTTGGATTTGATTCAAGTGACCTGTTGACACTCCCATGATTGAACGTACCAAACTAGATGAGGACCACTCGGGGATCATGGTAGACCAAACGAAATATCGTAGTATGATTGGATCCCCGATGTACCTCACTAGTAGACCAAACATCTTGTTCATTGTTTGCATGTGTGCTAGATACCGTGCTAAGCCTACTAAAAAGCACCTTGAAGCGGTTAAACGGGTATTTTGATATCTCCAAGGAACCATCAATATGGGACTTTGGTACCAAGGACACCGGTATGTCACTAACGACCTATGCGATGCCGATCATGCAAGATGTCAAGATAATCGTCAAGTACGCCCTGAGGTGCACAATTTTGGGTGATAAGCTTGTGAGTGGTCTTCAAAGAAGCAAATGAGTACTTCTATTTCCTCTCAGAGGTGAATACATAGCCATGTCATCTTGTTGTGCTCAAATCCTATGGATGAGATCTCAATTATCGACTATGGCTTTGAATTTAACAAAATCCCTACATCTTGTGATAATAAAAGTGCTATTGCTCTCTCATGCAACAACGTACAACACTCAAGAGCAAAGCACATCGACATTCGACATCATTTCATCGAGGAACAAGTGGAAAACGGTGTGGTGGAACTTTACTTTGTGAGGACCGAATACCGGTTAGCGCACATCTTCACCAAAGCTCTTCCTAGAGAACGTTTTGAGTTTATTCTTCCACGACTTGGCCTTAAAAGCCTTCAACCTGAAACACTCAAACGTTTTCAAGAGGAAGAAGAGGAGTAAAAGATTTCCTTCATCTATCTCTTGTAAATATCTTTTCGAAAAGCAAAATACAAAATTACAAAACCTTCAAAAAGCAAATAGAAAATTATAAAACTTTCAAAAATCCATAAAAAAATTGAAAAATATTGAAAAATTCCAAAAATATTGTCTTTTTGTCATGTTTTCCTCGATTCGATAATATCTACGGTCTTTGTGATGTCATTCAAAGAATGACATGAGACTTTAGATGTTGTTCGAATGTTAAAAAAAAAATCAAAAAATATTTTTGGGAGAATGTAAAATGATGGTTTATTGTCATTTCAGGCAGTAACCCGCTTTTCAAAGAAAGAACAGAGCCATACTTTATCATGTTTTCAAAATTCCATGCTCTGATTCTTTAAACATTTATCTGCTGAAAACTAACTGTTTTTTAAAAATAACTCGGACTCTATTCTTGATAATCATCTGGACTTATTTGTCAAAATATCTATCTCTCAAACAACAACCTATGTCATTGTTTGAGGGGGAGAATGATTTCAATTAAATTAAAAAGTTATTGGTCATTCAATTGTTTTCAAAAGATATTCATGCATGTTTAATCAATGGAGTTTTAAAGTCTTAATATCCGATCCTTATCAGTTAAAACGCTTTCATAATCAAGTCACAATTCTCCTTAAAAGCTTTCAAAATCAATTTAAATCTACAAGAGATCACAAATCTCAAATGATTTGATAATTGTGATCGGGGGAGAATTTGTGATTTATATTGGATTTAAAACTGATAATTCGGTAAATGGTTTTATAAGGATGTACAAGCTCTCCTTCCCACATGTGCCAAACGATTTCAATATTTCAAATTTTCCATGCACATGTTGAGGGGGAGCATTTATCTTAAACCACAAAGATCCTAAACGTAATCAATTTATATCAATGTGCATGTTCCCTCTAGTATGTGCAAAAATCTCTTCAAACTTTGATGCACATATTGAGGGGGAGCAAAATTATGAAAACCTCATCCTTCCCGAAAATGCTTTATCTACTTGTTTTGATTAGGGAAGTGATGATTGATATCTTTTAGAAAATAGAATTCAAAGAAGTTAAATCTTTCTCTTGCCTCCGTGTGCAAAACGATTTCAATCACTTGATGCACATGTTGAGGGGGAGCTCTTATTCTAAAAATATCAAAAACAATTCAGGTGCAAAATGCTTTGATAATATATCACAAGCACCTGGATTGATTTTCAAATGGTTTTCAATTGTTTCCAATGGCAGATGAACAATACCAAATAGACCGACCAACTTTACTTTATGTATGGTGATATAAGGATGATAAGGTTAGGTATTTGTTCCCATGATCCGCCAGAACCGGAGGGATCTACCAGGACAATCCACTAGTTAGTGTAGAAGTCCTTAGGTATGATGATAAAAGGAGAAAAATGAGATATGGGAAGAGTGCGGATGAGGCAGAGCAAGTCATGGAATAAACCCAACAAGGTTCTTGCTATCAAGTCTCGGTAAGCACTGAAGGGGTTGAAGAATGAAAAGAATTGAATGAGAAAAGGGTGAAAAGAAATAGCCTCCATTTATTCAACCATAGGCGTAAACCGGTACAATTCATACGCCTCGATGGTAACATCGGTATTGAAGACAAGACGTCATGGACCCGGTGACGCCTCGCACTACAACTTCCCAAACCACTCAAGTTCCTCTTAAAAGGGCTTGTTTCATTCTCACGGGAACCTATATTATCTATCGACTTCTCTTAGAGATTGTTGATATTGAAGAAGGAGACCCTCTCCCTAGTCTCCGATATAGGATCCAAATATGCACAAATTGAGTCTAGAGCCACGAGATCATCTATAAATCTCATTAGGACACTTTCAATGAAGACTCTCTGTTTCACTCAATGTGGAAAGAGATATTATATCTTGAGTCCTACGCATTATCCTTGTGGTATTGTCAGAACATCCGAGTGATATGTGAGCATATTCACGATGAAGATGGAAAGCCTTCTGGAGCCATCATCAAACAAGCTCCTGGTAGGTGGCATGTGAGATCTATTCAATAGATCAACCATGTGACAACTGAACAGAAACAATGGGGCGATTCAATCTTTTGAATCAATCTTGGTTCAGGTTATGGATTGACGGATACCTTTGAAAAACCGGTCGTCATGCTTATAAACTCTTTTCTTTAGCACTTCGACCGTGTACGAATCTTTCAAATCAAAAGGTGTTTTATGATTGATAATTGATTTTCATTAAAACCTTCGTTGTATTGCAAAAAAATTTCTATTGAGCGATTCACGATTGTTTTTCAAATCTCTTTGTCAATCGGTGAATCTCTATTCGCCGGTTCACTCACTCCGTGTTGTCTTCTTTGAGACGCCCGGTTTGAGAACGACTTGAGCGGTGCGAGACCCGTCAAGGAAATTCTTCGAATTATGCTCGATCACAAGCAAGACTTGTACCGATCAACGGGGAACCGTGGGCGTGTACCTCAATTCAACGATAGTGATCAAAGACACTTTCGTGCGCTTTATTGCTAATCGTTGTATGCGGTGCACACCTGACGTTTGCAATGATCGTAATGAAGCGGTCAATCCATAGCCGCATGCTCACTCTACACATTCATCTCTAAAGAAATCATGATTAGTGCATCAATGACTCGATATTTTCACTCTATGCTTCGCTTAGGTCACGCCAATATCATGAATCAACGAAAGCTTCCGCTACTCGATGAGAAGATTTCATGATCCGAATGTGAGCATGTCGGTCCGAAAGTCACAACATCACATAATACCAACACCACAATAGATGTCTCGTAGATTTTGTTGGTGATGATCTCAAAAGTCGGCTCAAAATTATTATCACGTGGATCAAGAAAAGACCTCCACTTGGATTAACCAAACATGCAATAAGAAGAATCAATGACTACGAGCTTGAGCAATGTACTACATCAAGAATGCAAGAACAATTGTTAATGTAATATCATTTGTATTCAATGTAAGTTTAGTCTATGTTTGAGGTGACCTCCTTGGGGAGATTGTTAGGAATTAGAAATTCCGGTATTAAAGAGTCGGTCACCTCAAGTATATGTAATCGTTAGAAAGCCCGTAGTCGTAGTTCTTTTAGGCTAAGTAGTATTTAGTTAAGTAACACCGTGGAGGACGGACGGTCTTTACCCTTGTATGCCCGATCCACACCCGATGTGTGGCGTTTTATTGTAAGACTATAAATACTCTCTACCTTCCAAGGTAGAGAGTTGGAGCTCATAATAAGATTTTTCTTTCTCTCACTAAAGTTCCCTAAACCTCTAACTTTCTCTCTCTAAAAACTCTTGTACGGCTACTTTGTGTTATGGTTTGATGTGTATGTGAAATCCAATAACTACAGACTATGATAGGTGATTTTGGAGGTGGTGTAGGAGTAGTTAAAGTGAGGAAGTTCTCATCTCTTGTGGGAGATGAGATGGTTAAGGGAGAGGAATCAGAAGAGGAGCTTATGTTGACAAAGCAACATGGTCTTACGCTCATTCTAGCCGTTCTCTTGCAAGGTTTGTTTGATGGAGAAGACTTAGTCATTTTTGCTTAACTTTTTTCAAGTAGATGAGAAGAATTGAGAAGGCGTGAGGATGATCATCTTAGAAGCTCTTAATTTATAGGATTATGAAATTATGGAGAAATGTGTTTGATTTGATGTTAAACCATAGAAGAAAGGAGGTTTCTAATAATTTGTAAGTGTTTTTAATGCTAGTCATATCACCTAAGTCAATCCATACAAGAGGGATGGAGTGAAGAGACAAAGATATGCAATAAATGTGTTCTAATGATTGTTGGATCTTTAGAATCAGATCACCCACGGATTTCAAGGAACCAAATTTTTGGTTCCTTCCTTTATGAAAAAGGGTTCCTTGGGTGAATTTTTGGAATTTTTGAATTTTGGTGGGAAATGGATATCCTATTTGCCTAAGTGTGTTAAACTAGTTCTAATATGGGTAAGAAATAGTAAAAATAATCCTAGAGGTAAGTTATGGTACTATGGAATGTTAAAATAAACGAAATTTAGAAACTTACCTGCAGGTTCCACGACACCAATTTTTTACACATGCGGAACCAAAATTTTGGTGCCGCCTGGTCCGCCTGTTCAGGTACGACGGTACCAAAATTTACAACAGACGGAACCAAAAAAATGGTGCCGTCTGATCCGTGGTGATCTGAATTCTTCACAGACCCATATTTTAACTATCGGGGACCTTTCCGAAACCTGAAACTTTTCTTAAAACATATGACATTAATTATTTCTAGTTAGGAAAAGTCGATAACACATATACAAACATAGTGGAGCATAGACTTTGACCAAGGGCTAACGATTTTCACATAAAAGTAAAAATGGGTAAAATTTGATAACACACTTGTGCTATCCCCTGCATAAACCGGTTAGCATACAACATTGTTTCAAGTTAGTTTATCATCCTACAAAGTAAAAACGACCAAATAATATCATACATCATTGTTTAAAGCTTGTTCCAAACACTCCTTTAAAAACCTCACTTATCCAACTTTTTGTAGATCTTTGTCATCATCCTTCCAAGGCACTTGAACATCCCCTTGGTTTGCTTGAACTCCGCCGATTCATTCTCAATTTCGGGAAGAGATGCATAGTACTCTTGAGGTGGAAGTTGAGAATTTGGGAGACCGTCTTCGGAGCTATTTGATGATGATGATGATGGAGTTGGAGGTTTTGCCCGTTTACCTTTTGCCTTAGTCTTAGCCACTCGCTCATCACTCAAGGGCACAAATATGTGAGGGATGAGAGAATAATCTAGCATCAACCCTTTTGGATTTGGTAGAATGGGTGCATGTGCTCTATAGAGACGGGTGAGTAGCATCCCGTATGGAAGAGCAACGTAGCCTTGAGTAGGAATGTCTACCATTCTCCTAGCAATGTAGTAAGCTAAGCTGAATGGTTGACGAGTGGACAGGTTGTAGAGCATGTGACAAAGGCAAGCATTGATGTGGTCTCTATTTCCTATGGTGCTAATGACATTGGATCTAAGAAGTTCCTCCCATTTTTTGAATTCGGGCTTGAGCTCATTGAGTTCCATACCATATGGATCTCGGTTCACTTCCTTTCCTGCTCGAGTGACACGGGTTGGAGCTACCCTTTCGTTGAAAAGGTGCTCACGAATGATGTCCTTGTTCACCAAAGGAGTTTGGTAGGGACCGGAGCGATCATTAATAGCATCAAGGATAGTGAGTGACCACTTATCCGAGTAAACACATGTACCACGGTTAGGAATTCCTAGCATTTGAGCAAATTGGTTTAGGGAGATGGTGTAGTCATTTTGATTGATCCTAAACCTAAGAGCCATTTGATTATCCTCATATGTGAAAGAGACAACACTAGCATAGAATTCTAGGACAAACCTAGGACAAATTGGTTCATCGATGTCAAGGAGACAATCAAAGTTGATAGTGGCAAGCTCTTGACGGAGATTAGTTCCGTCGACAAAAGAAGGATGAATGGTCCTACCCTCATGGAAGTACCTTCGCTCTAGACTCTTAAAGATTTTAACTTGGTCTTTGGTGAGGCCCTTGGTTTTGTGATGTGAAGGGATATAGTTAAGAGTGTCCTTGTGATCATAGAATTTTGCGGCTACCATGATTGTTCCTATGAGCAAGAATTTATATGTTTTAGTAAAAATGAAAACAAGTTTAGCGATTTTGTTCTAGTGTGTGCCTATATGAAAATAATTTGGAGTTGCGGTTATCTCGACTCATTTCATGCATAAAATAGTTTTCAATGGGGGTGTTTGGCAAAAATTGGGAGATAACCAAAACGCTCCTAATTCGATGTTGCTTCATTTGAATATACCCGGGAATAAATATTAGTTATGCATTACCTTTAGTATTCAAGAGACATTATGCAAGTGATGAAAAATTTACGTTTCTATTTGTATTAACAATGAAAAATTGTTTTCCTACAAGTGAGAAGCTTTTCAAAAATTTGACATGGGGTTTTTTTGTTTAATTAGAATAAGGCCTTGTAGTAATTATCTTTTAAGTAGTGGAAAACATGATTAGTTTATGCAATGTGACAATGTAGTACCTAATTTCAATAACTAGTTATGCAATTTGCCAATTTAATTCATGTTTTGTTCAAGAATATACATAATCCCCATGTAATGATTTTGTGCACAAATTAGAATCCTAGTCTCAGAATTAAGAGAAGTAATGTAGTTAGGATACTTACAATGATGTTTTCTTCAGTGATTAATGGGAGAGAAAGTCCTAACAATGAGGTAGGTGTGTTGTTGATACATTTTGGTAAAGTAGATTGTGAGGAAGAAGATGTTTTGTAAGTAGTATTTTTGCTACTGTTGTCACCACGGACCAGACGACACCAAATTTTTGGTTCCGTCCGTTTGGTCGTTTGGTGCCGTGGGAACAGTAGCAGGTTTAAGCTAATTTGTTTTGTTTTGGTTGTTCTAAGATTTAGACTATGTTTTAACTACATGTTTGGTTCCATTAGTCCTAAGCCAAGTCTAAGAAGATTAAATGGTTCTCGTTTGAGAGGTTTAGTTAGGATGTCGGCAATGTTGTCTTCGGAGGATACTTTCTCAATTGAGATGTTTCCTTTATGAACATTGTCACGAAGGAAGTGATGGCGGATTTCAATATGCTTTGTTCGAGCATGTTGGACGGGATTTTGTTGAGATCAATAGCTCCTTTGTTGTCGCAAAGTATAGAGATATCGTTGAGATGAATTCCATAATCCACGAGAGCTTGCTTCATCCAAAGAGCTTGTTGACATGCTTTTCCTACCGAGACGTATTCGGCCGATGAGTTGAGATAGCTAGAGTCGTTTGTTTCTTTGCAAACCATGAGGTGAGGCAATGTCCAACAAAAGTACAAATACCACTTGTACTTTTCTATCGACATAGTCACCGGCATGGTCCGAGTCGGCATACACTATAGTTTCTACACCCGCTTCTTTGGGATACCATAATCCTAAACATGTCGTTCCCTTAATGTATCTAAATATCCATTTCAAGGCTTCTAAGTGTGATGTTTTGGGATCTTCTTGAAAGCGAGCACATAGAAAAATACTAAACATAATGTCGGGTCTACTAGCCGTGAGATAGAGTAAGCTGCCGATCATTCCTCTATATTTAGTGTTATCTACCGATTCACCTTCCTCATCCTTGGTGAGTTTTGTGTCCGAGGACATGGGTGTCTTAGTTGGTTTTGAGTCTTCAAGACCAAATTTCTTAAGCATATCTTTTATGTATTTAGATTGGTTAAAGAATATGCCATCTTCTAGTTGTTTAATTTGAAGTCCTAAAAAGAAGTTTAACTCACCCATCATACTCATCTCAAACTCGTCGTGCATGATTTTAGAGAAATCATCACATAGCTCTTGACAAGTTGATCCAAATATGATGTCATCAACGATATTTGAACAATGATAATGTGTGATTCCTTTTCTTGGTAAAGAGAGTATTATCTACTAATCCCATGGTATATTTGTTTTCTACTAGAAAAGTCTTAAGTCGATCGTACCAAGCTTTTGGTGCTTGCTTAAGTCCGTATAATGCCTTCTTGAGTTTGAAGACATGATGTGGTTTTTCAAAGTCGGTAAAACCGGGAGGTTGAGCAACATATACTTCTTCGTTAATAAACCCATTAAGGAATGCACTTTTAACATCCATTTGAAATAATTTAAAGTCATAAGCATATGCATATGCAAGTAAGATTCTAATAGACTCGAGCCTAGCTATGGGTGCATAGGTTTCATCGTAATCAATCCCTTCTTGTTGATTATAACCTTGTGCGACAAGCCTAGCTTTGTTTCTAGACACTATACCATTTTCGTCCATTTTATTTTGAAAAACCCATTTCATTTCAGTTATAGTTTGATCTTTAGGTTTTGGAACCAATTTCCAAACATCATTTCTAACAAATTGGTTTAACTCTTCTTGCATAACAATTACCCAAGATTCATCTTTTATTGCTTCGCTTATGTTTTTCGGTTCAATGGTTGATACAAAGCAAAAGTAATTACTTTGATTTTGGGCTTGTGATCTTAACGTTCTTTGATTTAGTTGTCCTATGACTTTTCTAGAGGATGACTTTTGGATTCTTTGATGTTTATAATTTCATTATTTAATGGTTCATCTTCCTTGTCATTTTCAATTATTTCTTGACTTTCTACAAGTTGACTTTCAACTAAGTCATCATCTACCAAAGGTGATGTCTTAGAAGGAGGTGGACTTTCGTCGAATGTTATGTTCAACGATTCCTCGACTCTCATTGTTTCTTTGTTTAAGACTATGTAGGCTTTACTAGTTTGTGAGTAACCAAGAAATACACCTTCATAAGACTTTGGGTCAAACTTGGTGAGATAGTCTTTGGTATTAAGAATGAAACATTTACATCCAAACACTCTAAAATATCCTAAAGTTGGCTTTTTGCCTTTATATAATTCGTATGGTGTTTTGTTTAAGAAAGGACGTATTAAAACTCTATTTAAAATGTATGTAGAAGTGTCAACGGTGTTACACCAAAACTTTTGAGGTATGTTTTGTTCATTAAGCATTGTTCTACTCATTTCTTGAATGGTTCTATTTTTACGTTCTACAACTCCATTGGATTGAGGTGTTCGAGGAGCCGAGAAGTTATGTGTTATACCATTTGTATCACAAAAGTTTCCAAATTGTGTTTCATTGTCAAACTCGCGACCATGATCCGTTCGGATCGACACAATGTTAATACCTAGTTGATTTTGAATTTTCTTGCTAAGTATTTCAAATTTATCAAAAGCTTCATTTTTAGTTTTCAAAAATAATGTCCAAGTGAACCTTGAGTAATCATCTACTATAACCAAAGTGTATAAGTTGCCTCCATAACTTCTTATAGCGGATGGACCAAACAAGTCCATATGCAAAAGCTCTAGACACTTAGATGTGGACACCATGTTTTTAGCCTTATGGCTACTATGAGTTTGTTTACCAATTTTGCAAGCGTCGCAAAATGTTGGTCATATTTTAGTTTTGGTAAATTTCTAACTAGCTCTTTTGAAGATAGGTTTTGGATAAGTCTCATATTAGCGTGACCTAATCGTCTATGCCAAAGGGTAGAGTTATCATCTAAGGTTGTTAGACAAAGTTTGTCATTAGATGTTTTATCTATTTTCATGACATATATGTTATTTTTCCTAACTCCTTTAGCTATGGTGATACCATCTTTTAGTATTTTACTACCATTTTCTTCAAATAGTACTTTATACTTTTTATCACATAATTGGCTAATACTAAGTAGATTAAATCCTAACCTATCGACATGAGCAACATTTTCAATAGTTAGGGAGTTATGAGCGATCGTACCTTTGCCAATGATTTTGCTTTTGAGATTGCTACCAAAAGTGACATTACCTCCGTCATACTCTTGGTATGTTGAGAAGAGGCTTTTGTTGCCCGTCATGTGTCGTGAGCATCCACTATCTTTTATCCATTCATCAGGTTCTAATCCAACTTTCAAGCATACTTATGACACAAATAACTCAAGTGTTTGGTCCCCAATATCTCATGGGTCCGTTTGGGTTAAACATACCATTTACTTGGTTCATATATGGAAATGATGGGTAAGGGTTCCATGGCATGTAATTTGGAGTTTGATATGGTCTAGGGAAGTTTTGATTCCAACCGGTATGTTGATAGTTGGGTTGTATGTTGTGGTTGCTCTTGGGAAAGGGGCGTTTGGCAATAGGTGTTTTAGACCGTTGTTGAATAGTTTTAGATCTAAATTCATTTCTAGCAAGTCCTACTCCTAATGTAACAGCATATTTTAGTTTAACATTATCCTTGGTTTTCTTTGTTACTTTGACAAATTCACTACGGTCCGTATTGCAAACATTTTGTCCTGCTGCAGTCCCCACGGCACCAAAATTTTCAACGGACGGAACCCAATTTTTGGGTCCGTCTGGTCCGTCTTATCATCGCAAGATTTTGATGCTTTGTTTGTCTTTTTCGCCATTTTGGTTTGACTCTTTGGAATTAGTACTTCATTAAAACCTAGTCCATTCATGTTTTCGGTGTTTTTGAATTCTAACTATTTCATCGGACAAGCAATATTTTTGTTAAACCTTTTAAATTTAGAGTTATGTTCGATGAGAACTTCTTGTGTGAGTTTTAGCTTTTCTATTTCAAGACTAAGCTCTTGACATGATTTACAATCATTGTCATTTGCTTTCCCTTTTTCTAATCGTTTTGCCTTTTCTTTTAACTCATAAATTTCATTTTCTAAAAATTCCTTTTTAGTCTTTAAAAACTTGTTTTTAGTTATGATTTTTAAGCTTAGCTCACACAATTAATTATATTATTTTTGCAAGGTGTCATCATCAATAGAAGAGTAAGATGAGTCGGAATGTACCTCTTTTGATTCATGTGCCATTATGGCGACCTCATCCTTGCTTGATTCTTCATCATCCTCACTATCACTCCAAGCACCACTTACAAAATCTCGTTGAGTTTTTCTTTTAGGTGCCTTGGGGCAATCTCCTATTAGATGACTTGCATCATCGCATCTAAAACACTTTCTTTCACCTTTTCCCTTCTTGTCATCTCGGTCTTTTCGGAATGGCTTCTTTTCTTTTCGGGGTTGCCTTACGAACTTTCCTCTTCTTCTAAAGAACTTTTTGAAATCTCTAATGGCCATAGCATACTCCTCATCTTCACTACCGGATCAAGATTCGTCATCATCACTTGATTCCGTTCTTGCCTTTAGAGCAACGGATTTGACTTTCTCTCTTTTTAATTTGATGATTTTCGAATCTTTCTCCATCACCATTTCATGTACTTTGAGGTTTCCGATTAGCTCGTCAAGTGACATTATTGAGAGATCTTTTGATTCCTCAATAGCCGTTACTTTAGGTCTCCACTTTGGATGGAGTGCTCTAAGAAATTTCCTGACAAAGTTCTTACTACGAAAAGATTCATCAAGTGCTTTAAGAGAAGTAATAATAGTGTTAAAGAGAGCAAAACCACAATCAATGGTTTCATCTTCGTGGATAACAAATTGTTCATATTGTTGAACAAGAAGATCAATTTTGTTATCCTTGACTTGTGAATTTCCTTGATGTGTAATAATCAAAGATTCCCAAAGATCTTTTGCGGTTTCACACATAAAAATTCTTTCATATTCTTTTCTAGGTAAAGCATTATAAAGCATCATTTTAGCTTCATTATTTTTAGCTATTAATTTCTTTTGATCATCAATAGAAATATCTTTTGTTGTAGAACTAAAGTCTCCTTTAATTATAACAAACCAAAGATCTATATCTTTTGATTTTACATATGTTTCAAAACGGTTTTTCAATAGATAAATCCATTGGTTTCAAAGAGTGGTGGTCTTTGCATAGATTGCCCTTCTTTAAAGTTTTCGAATCCATGGATCGTTTTAAGTTTATAAAATACAAATTCTTGAGCAACAAGGCTCTGGTACCAATTGTGGAAAATAGAAGGGGGGTTGAATAGTTTACTGATTAAAAAACTTTGTTTTGAGACTTATTAAAAGATCAATTGATATTGATCTTAGATATGTTAGTGAATAATAATCAATATGCAAGCAATATATATAAAGAGTAAATAAGGAAATAAACAATCAAACCACGACAAGTTGTTTATAGTGGTTCGGTCTACAAGGACTCTTTTTCCTTGCCCTACTCCACTCCCCGAGTCTCACACTCGAGAGATTAACTTCACTAGTCAATAAGCTCCTTTCATCGGCGGAGAAACCTTTACACTTCGCTTACACACTACTTCCGACACTAAGCTAGATGTCGAGTTCTTTTCCAAGGGTACAACCACTCCCACACACAATGTATTTTAAGGACTAAAATACTAACCACTCACACTCACAAGTTTATGATGGTTTGGTACAACAATGATGTATGAATCAAGACTAGATCATACAACAATAAATAAACAAGAATTTCAACTATTTGTTGAAGCTTGAATATGCCTTGATCTTCTTTGCTACAAAAGAGGATCACTATAATGATATGAAACTGAGTTAGAAATGTTAGAGAGAAGGAATGTATGTGATTATGCTAGAAAGGGATGAGAAAACAACTTGGTTTGGCTTTGCTATTTATAGCCAAAATGATCGCCAGCACCACGGACCACGGAACCCATAAAAGGGTTCCGCGTGTATAGTTTTGGTGTCGCCGGGTCCGACAAACAAGATTACCAAAATCTTACCAAAGTCAACCAAATCTATCCAAGATTGTGTAAGATATGTAGAGTCTAAATCTATACAAAATATCTAGTGAAATCCTCTAGAGATTTCAATGATGCACCACATGATGTCATATGTTGTTTTCTATTTTAGAAATATGTTAAATGTAAATACATATGTAATGTTTTGTTTTAAGAAACCAAAACATGCTTGATCTAAAAATTTAACATACATTATGGTTTAGAGACATATCAATAATATGATTAATCAAAATGTAAATGCTTGAGTGATGAAGATATTATTTGATGAAAAGCTTGTTTTAATATCTATTAAACTTGACAAGCTTTAAGCTTTATAAAATTAAATTTACTTTTGTCGTTAATAAAACTTAGGTAAAGATCATAAAATATAAATAACGTTTAATGATATTTGTATATTTGTATTAAGGTCATCTTGTGATGGAAGAGGATAAATGCTTTATTGGTAATATGAGTTCATATGTTGGCATAGTTTGAACTTTAAATAAAGGAATGACTACTTATGAAACCCAGATAAAAGTCAGATGTTGGATATTCTCTTTTTGGAGTGCATTGGGCGGCAAAACAAATGGAAGAAAAGACAAAATTAATATTTGATGTATTAATTATAGGTATGAAAGTATAGGTATATATATTGTAAGGTGGTGAAGGTTAGTCTATGCATGTATGGCCGGAAATGTGAAACAAAGACGTTTTACGTAAAATTGAAAAATAAAATTCTTAGACTCGTAAAATATGATAGAAATAATCATATGATATATACCTTAAGTAGACTTAAGTTTATATAATGCCGGTATACGTTAAATGATGTTTTACGTTGTACACGGGATGACTTTTCGGTTGTGAGTTAAACGAAAACGTAAACTTGTAAAATGAAATATTTTAAGTTTATCAATACATATCGACCTGGAAAAACACAGGTTGTTACAAACCATATCTATCAATTTGCACTTCTCTAAATTTCTTATATGTAGACTTTGAATGAAAATAGGAAGACATGAATCTGATTAAAGAAAAGTGAAATAGGAATATACGGCTAGGAGTAGGAATAATAGGAAGGGTTTTTATTACTATACCGTGTATTCCGTGTCCCGTTGAGCTAAAGTGTAACCGCGGTACCTTGGTTTGGTAATTGGGAAAAATATTTCTAGAAACTCTTTTATAAACATAAAATAAAACATAATTATTGACTTCGAAAAATAATTATCAAATTTAAACTATTACTAATATTGAAAAGGTCGGGTGCGTGTGGACTCGTTTATCGATAAAGGAAAAATAGAAAAACAAGGGCTTAAGTGGCAGAATATGGCGATGTGCAAGAGCTTATGAAATAAGCACTTTGAATAAGCTAGAAGCTTATCAAAGGTACCAATGAAAACGGAGCTACTATAAGCTAAAAGAACTTAAAAGCAACTAGAATCAACAAGCTACACCCTCTGGATACAAGTTAGCACAGATTTGAGGAATTGAGCAAAGGGCTGAAAGCAGTTAAAGGGGGTAACTTTAAGCTAGAATAGAAGCACCTAAATAAGCTAGAAACATGAAAGCGAGGTGGAACTTGAGAAGACCTAAGTGAGACCTTATAAACTGAAAATAAGACCTAGTTGAGCTAGAATGAAACACACGTGCAGGGCCTTACAAAACACACAAACACATCTGCAGCAACAGAGGCTTCCTTGCAGGCATTTATACCAGTTTGAACAACAAATTTGGAGCTTAAACAAAATTCACAAAATGTAAGAAATTGGACATAAGAAAATAGACCAAGAGGGCTTTCTAAAACTACAAGTTTCATAGAAATTGACTCAAAATGAGCCCAATAAAAATCACCTTAGTATAGCCAAGCGAGATTTTGGAATTTTGACTTTTATGCAAAACTAAAAGTTTGACTTGAGTGGTTGCGAGGCACAAAATAAAGGCAAATGAGCTTAGATGGACTAAACAAGCATAGAGCAATAATTCTAAACTACAGTCAAGCTTTAAAAGCAGTTTAACTTACTAATCCAAACACCATTTTAATAGCGGATATGAGCTTAAACCTACACTATCTACTAAACCATCATACCATATTGATCAAATTGAGTTTACTAGACCTAAAACAAATGATTAAAGAGACCTCAACCATAGGTGACCACAGATACATACAGTTACAATATGCAAATTTACTTGAAATTTGAAATTGAGAAACTAACTTCACATGAACTCCGGTGATATTGGGGCGAGAACCAAACACAAACATAATCTATTCTAAGCTAGTTTAACCCATATCATCCTCTGCATCACCACTTATCCATCACCATTGCCAAATGCATCACAGTTGACTATTGTTGACTTTTTCACAAACTTCTTGAAAATGATTTTAAAGCTTAACAAAAGCTAAAATTAGCTTAACTAAGATTGTTTGAGCTTATAAATAAGCTAACTAAAGCTTATACATAAAATTTGAAATGTAAATGTTCAACAGTAGCTATGAAACATGAAACTTTAACCAAACTATGAAATTAACTCTTAAAAGCAGTTACAAAGTGAAATGACTTAAATGTAATACAAGGAAGGTGAAATTACAACATTTAGCTTTAAACTAAAACTCTTATTTAAAAAACGACATTAAAGGAAAATGATAAAACTAACTACTCTCTTGCTGCTTCCCTTCTCTTCTCTTTTATAGCTCCACATGTTTCTCTCACTTCCCTCAGAATATCCCACCTCTCTTTTTGGCCATTAGATGGCTTCAAGTGATCTAGGCCGTTTATCTGGTTTTGGCGGGAAATTGGCATTTGACAGGTGGAGGAGTTGAGTGTTTAGGAGGGTGAAGGTAATAAATGGTTTTTGTTTTGTGTTGAGGTGGAGGAGACAAGGGTGTGGAAAGAGTGAGATGGGGGAATGGTGTAGCTGAGTTGCAGAGAATCAAGTGGGAGAGGGAGAAGGTAGGCGGGAAAAAAGGAGGGTGTTTGTTTGGTGGGAGGTGTGAGTTGACCGGGTGTTAATAATCAAGGGGTCAAAAGGTGAGGGGTTCAGAGTTTAAGTGGCGGGGGTTCAAAAATAGGTTTGAACAAGGGTCCATTGGCTTTAGGCTTTAAATAACAAGGACTAATTATGCAATTTCTGAAAATCACAAGGACCACTGCTGCCATTCTCTCAAAGTTTCTCCAAGGACCATAAGTGACAAGCTTCCATAGTATAAGGACCAATGTTGCCATTTTCACATTTTCCAGGGACCAATTCTGCCAATTTTCAAAGTTGAAGGACCATTCTTGTAATTTTCTCAAACTTTTGATATTTTTCACCAAAGGACTAAATTTGACAACTTTTGATTTTAAAAGGACCTTTGGTGACTTTACTTTGAAATTAAGTGCTCGGGGATTGTTTTGACAATTTTTGAAACTTGGGGACTAAAGCGCCAATTTTGCAAATTTGATCGTTTTCATCGATTTTGATATTTTGCATTTAAAACACATAAAACACTAATTTGTGATATTTTGATCATTTTGATGTGTTTAAGGTGTTTTCAGATGATTTTTGCGGTTTATATTGTACAAAAATGATGAGTATTTAGACACTCGTCAATCCCCATGAGATATTGCTAGTCCTAGCAATGATTTGAAAACATAATGGATTTTAATCTCTTTACCAAAAGCCATCACTTGGAGTAGCCAAATGTTTCAGTTCAAGTAAGAACCTTGGTACATCGATAACCGAATGATTTTGAGCAAATCATAAGGTACGTAAGCGATTTGATTAGTCTTTACCGGAAGCCGTACCCTTACGGACTAGCCAACTCTTAGATAAATTATCGGTATTATCTTTGGTGGTGATTACCAATTATGGATTTTCCTTGCCTTTACCACAAGCCATAATCTTGCGGGCTAGCCAACTCTTCACTTTTTAGGATATGGTGAGTTGAATACCATACAATTTTAGGCAAATTGCAAGCCATATAAGCGGTTTGAAATCTTTACCAAGAGCCGTTTGCTCTGGATTAGCCAATCCTTTTGTCTTACTGAGACATGGCGATGATAACCAAATGAGAAAGTGTAAAACACTTACTCCAAAAAAAATTTTAGCAAAAGCAGAATTGGGTAGATAATATATGAAATTCGTGAGAATTCCCCACACTTAAAATGAATATTGCCCTCAATATTCAAAGTACCGTGATTATTAGAAACAAAAACGTAAAAGGGAAATATTACGGCCATTATTTAGAAAGAAGATTTTTTTTTTTTTTTTTTTTTTTTTAGATAATATAGATATATATATAACATGTGGGGCACTCCCCACACTAGTTATAGTACACACGGGTGAAAACCATGTTAACTCTTGTTTTTGATTCTAGAAGTCGCTAGCTTGACTCGACCCGAATTCATTTGTTCATGGGGAAACAACGTGGAAGAAACAATCTCCATCGGACTTTCATTCAAGATATTTGGACAAACATATGAAGCATGTGAAAGTTCCACACCGATGAGATATACATAGAACCGGCTCAAAAATGATGAATGAAAATGCCGGGATCAAAAATAGTGTCCTCACTCCCGAAGGAGTGAAGAAGAGAGGAAGACACATCATAAGTGAGGAATGGAAGGAAGATGTTTATAACAATTAGGATCCATTCGTCATCCTCAAATGTAGACATATCTGGAGGAAGGGTGAAGGTAGTATCATCAATAAGCAAACTCTTATGATAGAGTACACCTTCCTCCGAGCCAATATCATCCTCAAGATCAAAATGGAAATGATCATATTCGGAGGAGATATGTCATGAGAGAGTTCATAGGAGAACTCTTCATGAAGAATCATTGGAAAAAGCCTCAAGCTCGGGCTTGTCCAATGTAAGTCACTATCCACAAGCGGGATAGGGCTGGCGACTTAGCACAAAATGATTCGATCTTAGAAGCGAGGAGATTTATATTGAACAATTGTTCACGAAGTATCTAGTCCTCAATTTCCGGATCATCGAATCTCTCACTCCTCTAAGCTAACTAGCTCGGAGGTAGCTCCTCGACATGTCGATGTCTCCATAGGATAAAGAATCGTCAAGCGAAGTACAATCGTTATCGAATCGGGAGAACATCTCGACATGATCATGAGGGTAAATTATCATCAAGAGGCTCATCACACATATTTAGGAGATAACCTCGGACTCACTTGGGGTTGGGACAAGGTTCTCAACACTAGACGATTCCATTTCGGAATAGTGCTAGAAGGCTCGTCCCCATTATGAGAGTCTTTGGAAGCAATAAAAGGTAAGATAGGTGTGATAGCAATAGGCGAGGAGTTGAGAAATAAGATCGTTCAATTGAGTAACACTCTCACCGTCGTAATCATAGTATTCCTCATTTGAATACTATCCTCATCATCATCGTCATCATATCAGTTCTTATGTTCATCTGCTGAAGCTTACACACCATTCTTTTCATTTGGTTTCTTTCAATCGTATTTCTTGAACTTTGAGGAAGATTACACTCCTCGTAATCATTGAAATGATGTGAAGGCTCGAAGTCGATGAGTGATGGAATCTTGTGGGGTTGGAAATTGTCAAAAGCCGGAGAATTGGAATTTTGAAAATTTTGATTCATCGGTCGACATTCAAAAGTCGCATGAGGACCCCCTGATTCTACTATGAGAGATAATTGGGAGAATAACTTTCACCAAAGTTACGATTGTAACATGGTTCGGGCTCATAGACAAAGCGGGACCCGTGATGGACAATCAAAACCGTAATGAGAATCATTCCCACAAAACTCGCATGAGTAGGATTCGTATTAGGTTTGTGGAGGTAGGTAGGAAAAATCGGGTGTATCATTTGAAATGGGACCGGGATTACCGACAAACTTGTCTCCAAAACCCACATTGGTACATCACCGACAATTTCCACCATTAAATGGACCTCCACGAGGAACATGTCAAATACCATGACATAAAGAATTAAGCAGATAAGAGGGATAAGAGATGAAGAATTAAGCGGTTATAGAGGATAAGGAATGAAGAATTAAGCAGTTAGAGGGTAAGGAAATGTAGAATCAAAAGATGCGAGAGGGTAAAGATGGATATTTTTGGATTTTTGAAAATATCTGCAAAAACAAAGAATGAAAATATTTTTGGTGTTGCTAACACTTGAGAAAAAGTGTTAATGAACTTTTGGATTTTTGAAAACTTTACAAAAACTTTTACAAATGGCGGGGTATGTGCAAGAATGGATCTGAAAAAGGCTAAACACACGCTAAAGCCTCCCCGGCAGCGGCGCCAAAATTTGATCTATGCCAAACCGTCAAGTCTAACAGACTTAAAACAGTTCAGACACAAATACAATGAAGATCAGAGAATATAGTGAATTCCCGGGTCGTTATGTCCCACGGAGACTCAATGGTGTGTTAAACACTAATTCAGATGATAGAATGATCACTAATGATAGTGATCAGAAGGGATTTGGATAGGATAATTACACTACTGAAAAAGTTTATAAATAAAAGCGACTTAAATGCAAATTGAGAAAATTAAAAAGATAAAAGATATTAAATAAACGCTATCACTATATTTAAAGTGATGAACGTTTAAAACTTAAAACGTACGTTTAAATAAAAATAACGTAAACGTACAAATAAAAACGTGAAAATAAAGAAGGAAAATACCTATGAATATAGAAAATACATTTTACAATCCTAATTATATAAGAAAATTATTAGAAAAATAAAATTATTTTAAAACTATTTATGTAATTATTATTAATTAAAACTAATTTAAACTATTTAATAATACTCTATAATAAAAGAAAATATGAAATAAGACTAGAAAAATAAATTTAAGACTTAGAAAAATCTAAAATATGATAAAACTAATTTTAAAACTGAAAATATATTTTTTATACTTTTTATGTATTTATTATTAATTTAAAACTATTTAAAACTAATTAAAATGCTAAAAAATACTTTTTAAACTAAGAAAATTATGGAAAAATACTTTTTATTACTTTTATATTTATCTTAACCTAAGAAAATAAAAACATATTTTTGAAGCTTTTCTTAATTTTTGTATTAAAAGCTATTTAAAAGGATTAAAAACTAATTTAAATTAAGAAAAATAGCAAAACAACTTAGAAAAATCTGAAAATTTGAAAAGTGAAAAATAATATTAGGAATAAAGGAAAATAGAAAAACAAGGGCTTAAGTGGCAGAATATGAAGCGTGTGCAAGAGCTTATGAAATAAGCACTTTGAATAAGCTAGAAGCTTATCAAAGGTACCAATGAAAGCAGGAGCTACTATAAGCTAAAAGAACTTAAAAGCAACTAGAATCAACAAGCTACACCCTCGGATACAAGTTAGCACAGATTTGAGGAATTGAGCAAAGGGCCAAAAGCAGGTTAAAGGGGGCAACTTTAAGCTAGAATAGAAGCACCTAAATAAGCTAGAAACATGAAACAGGAATTGGAACTTGGAAGACCTAAGTGAGACCTTATAAACTGAAAATCAGACCTAGTTGAGCTAGAATGAAACACATGCGGAGCCTTACAAAACTGCTGCAGCACATCTGCAGAAACAGGCCTGCAGCAGGCATTTATACCATTTGAACAACAAATTTGGAGCTTAAACAAAATTCACAAAATGTAAGAAATTGGACATAAGAAAATAGACCAAGAGGGCTTTCTAAAACTACAAGTTTCATAGAAATTGACTCAAAATGAGCCCAATAAAATCACCTTAGTATAGCCAAACCGAGATTTTGGAATTTTGACTTTATGCAAAACTAAAAGTTTGACTTGAGTGGTTGCGGGCACAAAATAAAGCAGAAATGAGCTTAGATGGACTAAACAAGCATAGAGCAATAATTCTAAACTCTTGATCAAGCTTCTAAAAGCAGTTTAACTTACTAATCCAAACACCATTTTAATAGCGGATATGAGCTTAAACCTACACTATCTACTAAACCATCATACCATATTGATCAAATTGAGTTTACTAGACCTAAAACAAATGATTAAACAGACCTCAACCATAGGTGACCACAGATACATACACAGTTACAATATGCAAATTTACTTGAAATTTGAAATTGAAAACAACTCACATGAACTCCGGTGATATTGGGGCGAACCAAACACAAACCTAATCTATTCTAAGCTAGTTTAACCCCATATCATCCTCTGCATCACCCTTATCCATCACCATTGCCAAATGCATCACAGTTGACTATTGTTGACTTTTTCACAAACTTGCTTGAAAATGATTTTAAAGCTTAACAAAAGCTAAAATTAGCTTAACTAAGATTGTTTGAGCTTATAAATAAGCTAACTAAAGCTTATACATAAGAATTTGAAATGTAAATGTTCAACAGTAGCTATGAAACATGAAACTTTAACCAAACTATGAAATTAACTCTTAAAACAGATTACAAAGCTGAAATGACTTAAATGTAATACAAGGAAGGTGAAATTACAACATTTAGCTTTAAACTAAAACTCTTATTTAAAAAACGACATTAAAGGAAAATGATAAAACTAACTACTCTCTTGCTTCTTCCCTTCTCTTCTCTTTTATAGCTCCACATGTTTCTCTCACTTCCCTCAGAATATCCCACCTCTCTTTTTGGCCATTAGATGGCTTCAAGTGATCTAGGCCGTTTATCTGGTTTTGGCGGGAAATTGGCATTTGACAGGTGGAGGAGTTGAGTGTTTAGGAGGGTGAAGGTAATAAATGGTTTTTGTTTTGTGTTGAGGTGGAGGAGACAAGGGTGTGGAAAGAGTGAGATGGGGGAATGGTGTGCCGAGTTCGAGAGAATCAGTGGGAGAGGAGAAGGTAGGCGGGAAAAAAGGAGGGTGTTTGTTTGAGTGGGAGGTGTGAGTTGACCGGGTGTTAATAATCAAGGGGGTCAAAAGGTAAGGGGGTTCAACAGGTTTAAGTGGCAGGGGTTCAAAATAGGTTTAGACAAGGTCCATTGGCTTTAGGCTTTAAATAACAAGGACTAATTATGCAATTTACGAAATCACAAGGACCCTGCGCCATTCTCTCAAAGTTTCTCCAAGGACCATAAGTGACAAGCTTCCATAGTATAAGGACCAATGTTGCCATTTCACATTTTCGAGGGACCAGTCGCCAATTTTCAAAGTTGAAGGACCATTCTTGTAATTTTCTCAAACTTTTGATATTTTTCACCAAAGGACTAAATTTGACAAATTTTGATTTTAAAAGGACCTTTGGTGACTTTACTTTTGAAATTAAGTGCTCGAGGACTGTTTTTGACAATTTTGAAACTTGGGGACTAAAGCGCCAATTTTGCAAATTTGATCGTTTTCATCGATTTTGATATTTTTGCATTTAAAACACATAAAACACTAATTTGTGATATTTTGATCATTTGATGTGTTTACGAGTGTTTTCGAGATGATTTCAGGTTTATATTGTACAAAATGATGAGTATTTAGACACTCATCAATAACCTCTCGTTGTCGTGTTTTGATCATCAGTAAATGTCAGGAAATAATTAATTGCATAATTCGTTTATCAACGTTACCCGTGATTGTATATTTCAAATAAAAAGTAAAAAATTAGGCATGAAAATGCATAAGAGCGTTTAATTAAATCAAGATAAACGATTACTTTATTCTTTACAGGTGAATAATGACTTGGGAATTTACGGGTGGTTACAGTACCTACCCTTTATGGGAACCTCGTCCTCGAGGTTAAGTTAATGTTAGTCGCTTATGTGATAAAGGGGAAAATTTTGAAATTTTCTAGTTTTGTTCGCAAACGTGATGTGGATAAATTTATTCGAGTAAAAAGAATATTTTAAGAGGCACAATTTCTTTGAGATGAAAAATTGGATAATAGATTTGCATCCTCAAAAGGATCCTATAAAACCGGTTTTTACACGTGATGAAAATAAAACCATTTCGCAAAGATCGATGTTCGATATTTCTTAGCATAAGAAGTTTTGATAAGGTTTGAGCAGAAATTTTTTTGACTCGTTAGAATAAATATTTCTAGAAAAATGTCACAACGCGTTTCATTGTTGGCACAATTGTTATTTAAAGAAAAGTCCTCGAAGGTGAAAACGTCATAGAAGAAGATGTGGTTGGGTGCGTATGTTTCAATAAGTTTTAAACGTTTATGGGCAGGATTCAGTTGTTGGTTATGCTTCTCAAATTAGAATGGTATATATAAAAATACAGAGTCTTTAAAATTTTTAGGGAGAACTTGATGTATGTAAAGAAAGTTGCTAAATTTCAGCTTTTTTGATGAAAACTTGTTAAATAAGATTTTAGGCGACTACATGGAATCGGTTCCAAGTTGGAGGTTTTCATGTGAACTCAAAAGTTGTTTCTCAAATTCAAATAATTTCAAATACCTTAGCTTTTGTAGATGATGCATCAGTTTTGTTTCGCATTTCCCATTAAATGTTTATTATTGATTGTTTTTCAAACAAGGCGCTTATTTTTACTCCGAGAATTTGGTTTATTTACAAAAGAAAATATCAGTTATCCTTTAAAGTTTTTCAAGAGGAGTAAATAGTTTGTAAGGAAATTGCAGTAAAGTTTATGAAAAGGTTTGTAAAACCACTTTATTGGGTAAGGGGAAATATTCTTATCATTTACAGTTTAATAATAAATCGTAGTTGGTGGTTTGGTATTAAAGCAATAGTAAGGTGATTTTTAAAACAACCTATAAAGTAATAGAAAATATTTTATCATTTATAGAGTACTAGTGAAATCGCAGTTAACTTTGTGATATTTTGGTAAGACAGCAATTCAGGTTGTAAAACAATTCGTGAAATGATTTGTAAAGTAGCTTATAAGAAAACAATTTATTGTTTGTCCAATAGTAGAAGATTTCGTAGTTCAATTAATATCAAGGTGGCTTATATGGTGGTAATACTCAGTAAAGTAAAGGCGAATAGTTTGTGAGGTAAGAGTAACGCAGTTTTATGGTTTGTAAGTCAGACAGTGGCTAAAGTGGCTCGTTGGGGAGTAAAATAGTTCGTAAGGTTGTAATAAAACTTGCAGGAATTTTTTTTAACATAGTTTACAGATTGCTAGTGAAATAGTTTTATGGTTTGTAAGTCAGACAGTGGCCAAGTCAACATTGGGACGGTGTCACGTTGTTGTTAATGACGTCGGTCTTGATCTTGGCGTCGTCGAGTCTGGATCTAGGCCGTCGAGAAGAAAAGTATTCGTGACACCCTTACTCTTCAAAGCTGGACGTCGGTGTAAATAGAAATTTCGCTCCGAGTCGTCACAAATATAGGGACGGCGTCGCCCTCGATTGGGACGCCGTCGGTGTTATTCCAGCTGACTTGAGTGTCTTGATCTTGACTTAGCCATTTTCTTCACATATTCCTCCTTTTCGTCCAAAATGCATCATTCCAAACATTTTGCTTCCAAGAGACTAAAAAGTGAAAATGAACGAAATTAGTAGTAACGGATATAAAAGTGGGCGATTAAGGGCTTAAATGACCCTTAAAAGTGTACGTTTTAAATCTTTATCATTATTACAAGTTTTATAAAACTTATAAAAGTTTTGATAAAATATCAAAACATTCAAGTTTGAGGGCTAAAGTTATAGATTACAAACTCATTAGAGTGTTAAGAGAAGGTGACAAGTGGTTCGAAGTTGAGGGGTTGAATCTGCCAAGTAGCCAAAGTTGTAAAAATAAAATGGATAAACTGCCATGGAAGGGATTCGACCCAGGGACCTTTAGTACATAAACAAAGCTCAAACCATCCGATCCAAGTGGTATTTCATGCTTTCGCTTGTATCCTAAACGACTTTAATTAACATTTAACTGTGCTCTTTTGCAAATAATTTTTCTATTCAAAACTGAGCATGCATGCGTTTTGAATTGTTTTTGTTCTCCAACTGTTCGAGTTGCCATTGAGTTAGCTTAGTGAACACAGAATGATTATTACAAATAAATGCTCGAGTGTACCAAAAGGGTCGAGAGTTGGGCTCTCGCGCTCAGTGAGTGTTTGAGATTGGTTCGATATTGAACTCGTTTGGTTTGTGATAAAAAAGAGGGTACGTTTGGTTTGGTCGAGACATGCATGCATATTAAGTGTCAATAATAATCAAGTTTCTCACCACACAAGTTACAAAACGACAACATGTAACATGATACGTACCTTTTTATAAACAAGGTCGTGTATAAGTGTCGTGACAACGTATTAATGTGTTATAAATGATTTGGTTAAGAAACTGAGGAGAGGAATACTTACAACACCAAGAATGGTGGTGGAGAACACGTACGGATAGGAATGAGAACCAAAGATACCCGATATGCTTTCCAAAGTGAACCCGATATGCTTTCCAAAGTGAAAACCCGATCTATTAACCACGAGCTCACAACCCTAAGCGTGTTCATTAACAAAAGTCTGATCTAAACTGTTAGGTCACCATGTTTGTAACACAAGCATCAATAGAAGAAATAGAGAAGAGAAATGATCGGATGAACAAACACACACACACACACGTATGAAATATAGAATAGTTATGCGTAGAGTAAATGTGTGAAAATGAACAACCAACCCTCAAGTGAGGGTTTACAAAGATTATTTATAGGGCAAGGAGCTAGGGCAACACTACAAGCATCCTTCCCTTCTTATGGGCTTGGGCCAAGGCTCATGGGCCTTCTACACAAGCTTTAGCTTAATAACAAACATAAAGGCCTAATTAAGCTAACTATTACATATTAATCACAAACACTTGTAATCTAGTTTAGGAGTGATTCCAACAATCTCCCCCTAAGTGTTGGTGATGAATGATAGAGTGATAAATGTTGTAGGTGCTGATGTAATAGTAGCTTTAATGTCTTCTGACATTCTTCTTTCTTGTGAGAAGAAGTGCCTTGATTCGAACAATGTCCCCAGTGTAGAGAAATTGTTTCCTTTGAAGTATTCTGTTTTGACGTCATCATAATCTTTGTTCTTTGATCTTTGTTCTTTGTGATGAAAGTGATAGTATGTTGTGGTTTTCTGCATCAGGTCCGCTTCGTTGCTCCAGTGTCTCCACGTCTTTCTCCAACAAGCTCATACGCTCTTTAATGTTGGATTTCAGTACTGATGTAGTTCTCTTAGTCTTTAAACTTAGTAGATTCTTTGACTTTGACGAAGAATCAATTTGACATTGTGTTGCCTTTTGAGAGAACTTCAATTAGTGATGTTGTAGGTATGAACATGTGGAGAATCTGCACGATCTTTTCCACCCGCAAGCATCCATAAGAAGAAACATAAAACATGGGTTAGATATAATCCAGCTTATAAGTTTGAACTTGAGAGTGTTAATGACATAGTGTGAAAACACAACTCTAATTCTCACAAAGGTCATTCGAACCGGAGTCCCACAAGTGAGATAACGCGATGTACCAAGTACATCTGATTCGAGATGAGACGCCGAGGTATACCAAGCATCACCCCACGATCAGACCGTTTGAGACACACTAAGCGTATTCCACGGGAGTTACCAGTGACTGCCGTGGTTGTTTGATGTTGACCCGGCGGAGTTTTCATTCAATCACCGAGGATCACATGTGAACCTCTCATAAATGTTCTCGATGATTGCTAAGATCGTGAAGGACACGATAATATATCACTTGTGTTCTTATTGTTGAGCGACAAGCGATGAATTGTCAAGTGTACCTAAGAGATCTTTGATGAATCTCGTGGCTCTAGACTCAATAGTGCACTTTGGTTTTCTGGCGGAGACTAGCGAGAGGTCTCCTTCTTCAATACCGGCAATCTCTAAGAGAAAGGCGATAGTTTACGAGGGTTCCTGTGAGAATGAAACAAGCTTCATTGAGAGAAACTTAAGTGGCTAAGAAGGTTTAGTGCATGCGTCCTTTCGGGTCCATGACGACTTTGGTCTTCAATACCGGTGTCATCTAGTGACAACCAATAGCATATGAATTGAACCGATTATCCGCCCTAAGTTGAACAATTTGGAGGGCTATTTCTTTTCACCATTTTCTTTACTTTTCTTTTAATTCTTCAACTCCTTCTTTCTCCGATTCTCATTTTCTCCTTTTTTTAATCATACCTAAGGACTTCTAATTCTAACTATTGGTGGTGTCCTTGGGTAGATCCCTCTGGCTCTGGCGGATCATAGGACGGTTATTCCTAACCTTAGTCACCTTATAACTCCATGACTAACCTATGTTGCCATAAAACCGATTTCTTGAAGATTTCTTAAAGTGTTTATGAATAAGAAACATTTTGAAACACTTGAGAGTTTTATTTTAAATACTCCCCTCCACACATGCTTAAGTGTTTTGTGAGAATTTGCGGGGTGAGAAAAGAGCGACTTTTTTGAATTGATCGACTCAAGATAGACAATCCCATGAGACATGGTTACGTTGCATAGTTAAAGAGTTACATTGTCGCCTTTAGGTGACAACTAGCTCGAATAACTACCTTGAAGGTGTGGACAAACCTCGAAAGGTTGTCAAACCCGTCAAAGTTCATGTCTATCAAGAGCTTCTCGAATAGGTACAATTTACTTGGATAAGTCTTGGAAGACAAATCTTTTCAATGTATGACTGTTCAGATCCCATCAATTCATGGGTTAAAGTCTTTTCACACGAGGATTCAATAGCAATTCACAACATATTTCTTATCACATAATTTTTCTCCCCCTCAAAAATGGCATATGAATGTTATTTTTGACGAAATTTTGATATCGAATATGACCATTTCGAGTTTTGTGGGAAGATTATCACGAAGAACAATTTGTGAACAAAGTTTTTAAGCAAATACTCCCCCTCAACAAGTGATATTAACTTTTGAGGTTTTGAAAATCATAAGGGGAAGTACTTGTCCTTTTGAGCAAAACTTTGAAAAGTGAAAGTTTTGATAAGTTTTACTCAAAAGTAAGAAGCTTTCGCTCCTTTTATAGGATTGTGGCACTGAAGCGTACCACAGGGTCCTTTCAATACAAGAACGGGTTGTACACTGTTATGTGTGCACAAGCCATAGTCATTAAATAATCACACATCCAAATGTTAAGATAATGAACTAAATCAAGGGTTACTAGGAGAATCCGGTAGTCCAACAATAACTCCAGGAATGCGTTCGGGACGTTGATAACCTGTGAGAGATATGCTGGGACGACCGCCTACGAAACTCTCCAAAGTTCTGAATTGATCCCTTCTGAACAACCTTTCATTGATCCGTGTGATGATCCTCTTCACATCCCGTCTCTCCTTAGAATTCCATCTCTTTGGTGACCCAATGCCTTGTTGTATCGCCTTTAACCGATAAGCTAACCCATCCCTGACTTTCTTGAGAGTATGGTCCCCAAACTTATGAAGCTCGTTACACGTCATGAAGCAATTTCGGTGTAGTTCACTGCGGTAGACTACTCCAAATGGTCTGCTAATTAGGGTGTATTGAGGAAGGTGGTTTATGTCGGGAAGGTCAAGCTGAGGTCTGGTGAGGTTGACATATGTCTGATACGATTCCACAGCAAGTTGCAAGTCTTCTACACGTTCCTGGATCACTATGCTTCTGATGAAGATGAGCAAGGACTTGATGTATTCACGTTGGATTTCTGTCGAGAATTGTCTCATTCTTCCCTGTACCTTGGCAAGATATAGATCTTCAATGTCGTTGAGACAAATTAGAAAGTCGACTTCACGTAAAACATAGTCCTCTTCGCCTTGTCTTTTGACCATGATTTTCTTGAGAAATGTGTAGTCCCATTTAGACTAGAGAGTTACATGCTTAACAAAGAACGATCCCTTTATCACTATGCACTTCATGTGTAGACTTTTGAACCGCAACTTTTGTAGAAGATTCTTTGCTTCGGGCCAATGGTGAATCCCATATATCGTATCAAGGTCATACTTTTCTATCTTTGTTGGCAAACATGTGAGTAGCATTTTCCTCGATGGCTATGCGGTTGGAGTATATGGCTGCCGTGAACGGAAGTGTAAGTGATGTAGCATATATCTTTGACACATCGCTACCATGTAGAAGAAATTTGGTCTTTGTTGAAGAAGTAGCGAAATGGAATTTTAGGATGATCCGTTGGCCAATGGTAGGTAGAGGTGCGGTCCGGTCGGTGTAGTATGGAGCCTTGTCTTTTCGGTGAAGTCAATGGTCGCCTGTGGTTGAGCCAATCGATGTTATTAGACATGGCTCGTGCTATGTTTTCAAGATGATATTCAACTTCAATAGCACTTTCCGAAATGTCTTTGAGCAGTTGAAAAGCTTCATTCTTGATGCGTTTAACTCGACTTGGTCATCTTCTTCACCCGAAACTTTTCTAGAAGTAACTTAGCATGCTCCAATGTTCGACCTTCTACCATATCTTGAGTTGCGACCTCTTCATCGCCTTTTTCTTTTCGGACTTCTCCTTTACGGTTCCTCAAAGTCATAATTGATAGAATCCTCGTCGCTTTTGTTGTTGCTCAAGAGTGGTGGCACCAGTTCCCTTATCGGGTTGATTAACCGCATCGTGAATTGGTGTTGATTGACTCACCACTTGACCCTCCGGGCCACGCATTTGTTCTCGTTCGAACTCGTGGCAAGATGCTTGAGTCCGAGGTTCTTCAACTTCTTCTAATAGTCTCTTTCCTCATCAAATGGCTCTTCATCCGAGCTTTCTTTTCATGCTCAAGCACGGAGTTTTCCTTTACCTTTATCGCCTTTTGACCGGGAGGTTTTGCTACTATTTGAGTGTTATCGGTTGGAGTTTCGAGTAGATGACCTCATCGCTCGATTCAAGATCCTCGAGCTTTCATCCATTAGCATTTGTTGAGGTTCAGCTTGGGAATTGAATGGCTTCTTTAGGGAATTTTCCTTTTGAGAACATGTGTCATCTTAGGAAACTTTCTCGACTCTCGGTGCTCGTAATGCTTCTGCCCGCCTCTCCCGGTTTTCCTAGTAGGTGTACCAGAGGACTTTTCATCAAGAAAACCTACTTTGCCTTCATCAACCGCTACCGGATACCTTTTGTATGAATAAAGTTGTTTGACCGCATCGGTAAGAAGGTGATCCGCAACACCGCCTTGTTTCTTTATTGTTGATTCCTTAATCGACTATGAGTGTAGGTTCATACAAGCGGAGTGATTGTTGGGGTCATTGAGTCTCAAGGAATATCGGATTATACCCTAGATCTCTTTGGATCAGCAGTTTGGTATATCTCGATATATGGGATCTTGGTGCCAAGATTTTGAGGAAAGACATCATGTCGTCCCATATCGAGCTTCAACTTCAATATGTTTCATGTTGACCAAAGCCCAAAAGATCTGTAGTTCCATGAGCTTGGGATGCTCATAACCACTATCACGCCCGAGCAGATTTGGCAATCATAATGTAGAGGGTTCTCCATGGTGGGAATATTCTTAAGATCCACGGATGAATGCTTTGAAATTACTCCCGTAGCTTCGTCATAGCCAATGTCGACCATGAATTGTAGAACGACCTCTTGATTGGTGTGGCATTGTATTTGATTGGCTCGATGATGTGAATAAGAAGAATAGCCCTCAAATCGCTAGTGTGATGGTGACTTGTTTGTCGTTGAGCGTCACCGTCACAACATTTTGACCTTTGATCTTTCGCATTGTATGCCGTAATTGGTGAATGTAGATCTTGACAATGTAGCGAGTTGGTGAGCATGTTCGATAAGGGTGATTCTTTAGAATGTCCACAACAATTAGACAAGAAGACTTTGAGCGGTGAAACTATCAAAATCAACTCTAAGGTTGTTCTTTCCGATCTTCATCGGGTAACCATGAGGAAGATATCTTCAACGGTGAGAACATTTGGTCTTGCCACATTTTGCATTTGAGCGTCCATGTCGTGATCTCGAAGATATTTAGCCAAAAGATCCAACATATCGAAAGACATTACGTTAGTCAACAGTTATTTTTATTGTCTATTTATTGAATGTGATATGTCGATGATTGTTACGAGTCTAATGTCACTTGTTAGTCCAATAGTCCAAAGACGCCGTGATATGTTTCGTGAGTTGATTAATTTTGAGTTTTAAAGTCCAAGTTTTACTTATTTTTCACAACTTATTAACCATTTAAGTTTATTAGTGAAAATTTTGGTTTTATGGCGTTATGATTTATTTGTTTACAAGTTTGCACGCGTAACAATTCATAATTTTGGTTAAAACTAGGCTTAGGCGTAAAATTCTAAGTTTATTAAGTAAGCAGTAAAGGTTATACGTGTAAGCATAAGCTTATCGAGGTTCTTGACTTACGCGTAAGAGATATTACACGTCGGAAAAGAGGGCCTTAGGCGTAAAGCTTACGCGAAGTTATATGGAACTCACGCGCGTAAGGTTACTCGTAAAGTGAACCTTATGCGTGAGGTTCTTGTTACACATATCCTTCACATGATACGTAGTCCCCATTGTAGAACCTTACGGCGTAAAGGTTACGCGAAGATTTCTCTTACGATAACATTCTACGCGTAAGGTGATTCTTATGCGTAGATGTTCAAGTAACCTTGATTACGAATTATTCACACGTAGAAACCTGAAATAAATTCATAATATCACCAATATTAACATATGCATTCATTCCTTTTCAGTTCTAAACATGAATACTCATTAAAGCAGTTATGCGTAAAATGACTTATGCGTAAAACTTAAACCCTAGTTTCAAGAATTACGAGTAAGGATTCTAGCCATAGGATACGCACCAAAGTTTTTGGGATGTCTAGGAAGCTTATTGAGTTGTTTTATCCAAGTTTTAACATAAAAAACTAAGTGGATAAAAAATACCCAAATTCTATGAGCATAAACCCTAATTTTCAATTTTAACTCAATTGGTGTTTCTGGGTAAGTTCTAGGCCTGGATATGATCAATTCAACATCTAAACAACATCAAACAACTATCTTTTTAACCAGAAGCACTCACATTTGAAGATACCTAAAATTACGCATAAACCCTAATTTTCAAAATCAATCAATTCGTGTTTCTGGGTGGATTTGTTTGATGAAAACATTTATGGTATGAGCTTTTAAGCATTTTAACACTATTTTCATTAACACAAACACACAAATAAAGAGTTTGTGTTCATGGCTTACGCGTAGAACACAAAACTCATTCAAACCCAAGATTAAATCGTTGGATGTTGATGAAATCAAAAATCATTGTTTGAAAACACGTTTAGATTACGAAATCACTTACAAAATGATGATCAAGAACACGGATTTGAAGATTGTATGTTAGGCGTAGGATGAGGTTGTTGAGATATTAAATGTAAGTAATGAATGTGTAAGAGTAGTTGGTGGAGGTGTTTTTTGTTTAAAAATAGTTTGAACATTTGACATCTTTAGTCCCTCCACCTTAACCATTTTCATCCAACGTCCATAACTTCCATTTTGGTTACCAAACGAATGATATTTAGGAAAGAAACTTGACGACACTCCCCCTCGACTTAAGAAATAATGAAATTTTATAAATTTGAGTCCGAGGAGTGTCAGTAAACCAGAAACGTGACCATCATAATCAAAGACACAGTCGGGATAAGGTAACATGCAAGTACAAGGTTTTATGAAACTGAAAAATATTTACGTTCTCCCCCTCAACACTTGAAAGAGAAAAATACTGAATTTTGAAATAGTAAAGTGTTGACGGAAGATTTATACTTGCCATGTTACAAGAAATAAAGATAGAAGAATATTTTTGTTGTTTTATCAGATTTTATAATTTTGTATGTTGTTTTTGAAAAAATATTTACAAAAGAAGTTTTGGTGTTTGACTGGTTTTAAGAATGTTTTAAAAGTTCATTCAGTTCCTCTGGAGTCAAACACCGCATACCAATCCGTGGACCAACTCATTAAACCTAGCGGGAGCTAAGACTTTGGTGAGGAGATCCGCCATTGGTATTCAATACCACAAAGTATAATTCAACGGTACCCTTTTCCACGTGCTCCTTGATGAAATGATATCAAGATCAATGTGCTTTGATTTGAATGTTGAAGCGAGTTGCACGAGATCGCAATAGAACTTCGATTGTCGCAAAGACATCGGGATTCATCAAACACGTAATCATAGTCTTTGAGTTGTGTTCTCATCCAAATGACTTGAGCACAACACGACATGGCTACATATTACGCCTTGGTTGAGGACAATGATGTACAATCCTCGCTTCTTCGATTGCCATGACACTAATTTATCACCAAGAAATTGTAATGCTCTCAAGTACTTTTCCGTGAATCTAAGCATCCTGCGTGATCGTCGTCTCGAAAAAGCTATTAGTTCAAAACCGAATCCTTGGATACCGGATCCCCAAATTAATGGTTCCCTTGATGTATCGGAGGATTCTTTTAGCCTCGGAGAGGTGGGTTTCATTGGTCTCGATTGATAACGGAGCAAAGATATACTGCAAACACAATATCAGTGCGCTAGTTGTTAGATACATGAGAGACCCAATGATACTACGATATTTGGTAGGGTCCACCAATTTCTCATGTAAATCGCGTCTAGTTTCTTGGTATGAGCCATTGGTGTGGCATAGGTGTCATGCTTTTGCATTCCAAATTTTTAGAAGTTCAAGGGTATATTTGGACCGACTTACGAAAATACCACGGGTGATTGATCAACTTGCATTCCAAGAAAGAATGTGAGTTCACCCATCATTGACATTTCAAAATGTTTTGTCATTAGTTTTGCAAAAGCATTTGAGTATTTTAAATGTGTTGACCCAAAAATGATGTCATCCACATAGATTTGAACGATTAAGATGTGAGCCCCGTGATATTATATGAAAAGTGTAGGGTCGACCGAACCTTTGGTGAAATTATTGGCAATGAGGAAGGATGATAACTTATCGTACCACGCCCGAGGAGCTTGTTTGAGTCCGTAGAGAGCTTTATTCAATTTGTAAACGTGGTTCGGGAACTCTAAATCAACAAATCCTTCTGGCTGGCTGACATAGACTATTTCTTTCAGTTGACCATTCAGAAAAGCAGTTTTGACATCCATCTGAAAGACCATTATATTCATATGAGCTGCGAACGCCAGAAATATCCGAACAGCCTCAAGACGAGCAACCGGAGCGAATGATTCTTCAAAGTCAATACCTCTTCCTGTTTATAACCCTTAGCCACCGGACGTGACTTATTTTTGATTACATTCCCTTCAAGATCCAATTTGTTTTTCCAAATGCATTTGAGACCAATGACGTAGACCCCGTTGGTCTTTCAACCAGTCCCATACTTCAAGACGTTTAAAGCGATTGAGTTCTTCTGAATGGATTCAATCCGGTTTTCTTTGGTCATTGCGTCTTTAATGTTTTTAGGTTCGATTAGCGGGCGGTGAGTGCATAAATGCAATGTTCACCATCCGTGTGAAGACGTTGTCTCGTTACGTTGGTTGATTTGAGTTACCAATAATATTCTCTAGAGGATGGTCTTTTGTCCAACGATGTGTGGAAGTTTCATTAGCAAACGGGTTGATATACATTCGCAGATTGGGGATTCAAATGGCTTGTAGATGATTCCGCAACATCCGTGCGGCAGTTTCATTAGCAAACGGGTTGAAGAACGATTTGGATCAAAATCTGCGGTGGGGTACTTCATTGTTCGTAACATCATCACCGGTATAGCGTCGTTGGATGCGGCTTTGTTCAACTGTTGTTGTAGAATCAAGCGGTGGTGCTTCTTCAACGATGGTTGTTGTAGCAGTGTATCGGTGTTGGAATATGATCGGGTTGAGCGGCGGAAACATTGGATACACCGAGCACGCTCATCAATATCTTCACTAAACAAAGGAGCAAATAACTTTTCCATTTGTTGACGAGTAAGTCGGGGCTTGGTTTAGGCGATGATGGGGTTTGGGAAAGTTTAAATGGTTGTGACCGGGTTCCAAGATGTTATGCTCGAAGCCATTTCAAGAAGCTCATCGAAATTTGCATGAATCATTTCCATAACTCGCTTTGTCTGACGATTCGGATCCGAAACCCTTAGAATTTTCACAATATCCTATAAAACTCCAATGTCGACTTTGGCTTTGAGCTTACCAAAGTCATCACGATCATTATTCGGATAACAAAGGGATCCAAATACATGAAAGTGTTTGAGGTTCGGTTTATGGTTGTGGATAAGCTCATAAGGTGTTTTGTTGTGGCGCTTGGTAATCATTGAGCGATTCGAGTGTAGCATGCGATTGACACGGCTTGACCCATAAGTAATCGGAAGTTTAGCATTAATTAACATCGTTCTTGCGACTTCCACTAACGTGCGGTTTCGTCTTTCAACAACTCCGTTTTGTTACGGTGTACGTGCAATAGATGTTTGATGCTCAATTCCCACTTTCTCATAAAATGCACGAAGAGTTTGATTCACAAATTCAATTCCTTTGTCTGCTCGAATTTGTCGACGGTGTTCGGAGTCGAACTTGAATTTTCGTGAGAAAGGTGATGATCATCTGTGGAGCTTGATCTTTACAGAGAAAATAAACCCAAGTCCATCTTGAGTAATCATCTACAATTACTAAGATGTAGTGTTTGCCATTAATCGTTTGCACGCGATCGGGCGACACAAATCCATGTGAAGAAGATGAAGCACATCTTTGAGAGCGTGTTCCATCTTTGAAGGAAAGTGAGCACGAGTGCTTTTCCCTTGTTCACACGGCGAGCATAGGTGATCTTTAGAATATCGGAATCTCGTGAGACATTCAACTAGTTTGTATCGAGCAAGGTTGGTTATGGTTTGAAAGTTTAAATGTAAGAGACAGCGGTGCCATAGCCAAGATTTTATTGATGTTGCCTTTGAAAGTAGATAGATGGGAGATGAAGCAATCATGTCTTGCATGGAGATAGTGTAGAGACTTGAATTGCGAAGTGCTTAACATAAGATCGTTTCCTTGTAGATCACGAATGAAACAAGTTTTCTCTCGAAAAGCAACTTCCAAATCTCCATCACATAATTGACCCATCGAGAAGAGATTGTGATAGAGGCCTTCCACATAATAAACCCCGCTAATTTCGATGTTGCCATTGATGTAATCTCCGTAGCCCCCGATAGTGCGAGTGATCATTCCGAATCGACGATTGCCAATGAACTTTGCAACAAAGTTTGATAACGCTTAAGATTGCTCGTCATGTGTCGAGAACATCCGCTATCAACAATCCAAAGGATGATCAGACACTGCATGACACACACATTTGACGGTGATGTAATAGAAGTAGATGTGGAACCCAAGAGTTAGAGGGTTCCAAGCGATTATAGTAGAAATACACACATCAATGATTTTAGGTCTCCATTTAAATCCTAGTGTATTATGTATCCATTTCGCCATCTCCAACTAGTCTTTGCTTTAGTCTTAGTGAATGCACTAGGTTTAGTGAATGCACCACGTTCCTTGGAGGTGATAATGGAGCTACAGGGACATCAATGCGTTTCTTAGAATCTAAAGAGGGTGGTTTACCAAGCACAGACTTAGAAGCTTTAGTGGGCCTAGAGGTATTCCGTTTCTTAGGATTCCGTAAACGAGACAAGATAGTTTTAGCAACACATTTGTCATGACAATCAGAAAGCATACTTTGATGACATATAACACAAGAAGCTTCAAACTTAACATCAAAAGTACTTAAAGGTTCAGCATTCGTTACAACACTCTTTCCATTACATTTGTCAGACGCAATATCTAAAGTGGGTGCAACTTGAATCTTATTCAAAGTCCTAGTGTAACACCCCAACCCGACGAGGGTAGAAGTGTCACATTCTGGTGTCATATCAGAACATACAATTAAAATTTTACAAGCGACTTACAAGGAAAAATTACAAAATCCAAAATGTCTAAATAAAATGAAATCTCAAACGATAGCCTGACAAATAAGTCCAAATAATAAGGTAACTAGGGTTGGTCCACTCAGATAATCCAACTCTCAGCCCGCCAAAGCCCATCTTCAAACCTAAAACCTACCGCAGGAAAAGAAATGCGGCTGAGCTTAAAAGCCCGTGAATGATATAACAACACGAAAGCTAAATAAAATCGAAATACGAAATGAAATGAGGAACCGATAGCAAAGTCACAACGAAAGGGAACCAATGAGTCAAGGAGGAACAGCATATCCAAAAAGCGATAATAAGGAAAACAAAGCAAAGAGCAAGCATATAGCGACGTACAATCTTGAAACATCCACACAACATATATATGGCATACAATCAATTCAGGAAATCAGAAGACATACAAGTCAAAAGGAAATCTAAAGGCAAGCGGAAGTAATTAATTAGTAAGTGAGCATGGCAATCACACAGGTCAAAAACCCTTAGTTGAAAACACAACCAGTATCATGACCAGCGGAAGTACTAACAACGGTCAACACATGGCAGTCACACGTAATAAGTAGGAATATAGTATAAACGATATAATTAAATGAATTAAATACATAGCAGGGCAACTAAACAAATTAACAAGCCAGACGTCACAAGTTGAACCATTTACCCAATCAAACCGTAGCATAGACAGAAATGTAAACATGGCAGGTCAACAATAAGCACATAAGGACACAACGGAATAGTCATAGTCCACGAGATTAATCGAAAGAAGTACACATAATAAATGTATAAAACTATCGATTACACATTAGCATGGTCACCGACAATTCGAGAGGGTCACATAATGGTGAGATCACATATCATCGATGGAAACATGTAACTCGAGATAACCGCATATTAATCACACCATAGCAGGATAATCAGTAGTCACATAAAACATGAATAGCATAATCAAATTCAATAAGCATATAATAACCCGGTACGTGAATGGAACGATAGTCTGAAGTAACGGAATGAGAGTGTGACAAACCAAAGCAATGGAATATATATCTTGGTAGTAGAGTGAGTCATATAAGGGTACTGAGTAATGAACAATTAACACAGAGTATGGTGCGTTGGAGAACACATAAGGTACAATATAGGTATATCAAAAGTGTAAGTGTTGTCAGAAATCTACCACGAGCCCGGAACATATCATATCATATCATAAGTAACCATTGTATTCGGAGGGGTGACCTCGGAATACCATATATAATAGGAGGGGAGACCTCAGTAACAAATGGAGTAGCTAGCTCCCAGACTGTGAAGACGCGTATAGCACACGACATCATTCACCATATAAATCATATCATATCATATCATATCATATCAAAACATATCTAGGATGCATCCATACGCCCCCCGGAAACATAGTGGCCAAACATATATCTGAGCTCATAATCATATAACATAACGGGGACGGTGTGTAACATCACCAGACACCGGAGTCATGCCATTGGTGCATCAATGACATGGTCATGGTACTCCATGACTAGGAAACATATTTGGCGGGTATCAAACCCAAGGGTCAAAGCATAATCATATCATAAGGGTTCATATCAAAGGTTCAAGTCGAAGGTTCATATCGTAATTCCATAACATAAGTTCATAATCGAGGTTCATAATCGATGGTTCATAATCGATGGTTCATAATCGATGGTACATAATCAAAAGTTCATAATCGTAAGTTCATAATCATAACAAAGGAATATCATAGCAATGTAATCATACCAAAGGATCACAGTAAAGGGAATCATAGCAAGGGCATCATAAGTGAGATAAGGTCAAGGATCGAAAAGTCATGAGAAATCCCTACTGAAAAGGGATAGAATATCTGTACCTCAATCGAAGCAAGCAAAATAGGAAAGTCAGGTCACACGATGAATCAATCCCGCCGTCCAGAACCTATATGAATTTGATAACGCTTTTTAACGTCGGATTACTCATTTTAGACGGCTTTCCATTTTAGGTGTGTTTAATCATAAGTGTAAATATTGTAAGTTTACTCATTTTACTGCTTTAGTCTATTACCTTACCATTTTAGCTAATCATCTTTATGTTTTATAATTTACAAGATGAGTCTTTTCTTTTAATTAGAACCTACTCTTATATGCATGTCTAGATGATTCCATAATTATTATATGCAAGACCAAAGAATTAATATGCACATGTTTATATTAAATATGAAAACAATGAAGGAGATCATTTACATCTTACCTCACATGAGGTTTTATTTAATAAGCATGCATGATACTATGAATTGTCAAATGAAAGCATGCTACACAGTTTCAAATGAAAAGTGGGTCTACACCACCAAGAATTCAAGACTTTTTCTTTTCCAAATATTGTCGACACAAATTAAAAATCGTGCATCGATACATTTTTCTCATTTTTTGGCTCGACACAAGGAAATAGGTGAAACATGGATGTGGTCATACAAAGTGAGGTCGAACCGTGTCTAAAGCAAAGTATATACTGGTCGAGCAGATTTCAAACAAAACACATTTGGGTCGATTTATTGCATGACATAATAGATATTCATATGCTTCTTGATGTGACTTAATGGGCCAAGTTACTAATTTCATGAGATGGTTATCTTTATTCATGCATGCATGCCATGGGATAACCCACTACGTAAACAAAGTAGTAGCCAATCATGAATGTTAACACTACATGCATGTATAACATATTAAAATATCTACTTGTTCCTTGTTAAAATTCATGCGACAAAGTTGTTGTTTATGTGATGATATATTCACCAACATGCATCTTATGGATACCGATTCACATGACACAAACAAACAAGGAAATAATTGAAAAGAATTGTGTGGACATCGTTACCTTTGAAGCGTGATTACAAGAACGACACACGGACAAAAGGATTGAGAATGGTTCAATGAGATACCATCGACAACAAGCTTCGAACCGAACACAAGACAACCCACGATGGTTTCCACCACCACCACGGTCACGAAGTTACCCACTAATCACGAGCTTTCCAACCACGAATGATCCTCCTGTTGGTCTCCTTTGATCACGTCACAAACACCTTTGAATCAATGTCGACGATTACCACCCTTTTCCTTGCTTGTTTGCCTTTGAGATCGAACAGAAGAGAGCACCACAGAAAATGTTGCCGTCACTTTCTTTTATTTAGGTTTGAGCGTGAATTTTGAATGGGTATATTGAAGTTACAATGAGGTGATAATAGAGATTTAATATGGAAAATTATGGGAAGTAAGTTGAGAGTGATATTCGGCTGAATGGGAGGAGGGCATTTATGCACAAATACAATGATATTTAATTTACTATAATTTAATGTGTTGGTAATTTTAGTTAAATGTATTTTGTAAATCTTGTACATTATTAGGTCAAAGTAACTTATGTAATGTGTGATATTAATATGATAGACATAAAAAGTCGCTTTATTATTTTGTACCATTTGGTCAATTATGAGTTACGTGTTAAATGTATTTAACGAGCTTTGACATATTTTACGAATTCACAAATATTAACCTTGAGGGTAAAATAGTCTTTTCATACGCTTTAGATTTTTAGGGTTTTACACCTAGGGTGTTCTTCTACTTCATCATTCTTTATTGTTCTTTTCTTAGGTCGCAACTTCCTATTCTTCCTTGTATTGCTCCTAGGTCGTGAAGTGCGGACGTTGGAAAAGAGGCAACTATTCCTGCTTCAAGAGAGGAAGCACATTAGTATCTTGTGATTTGTCAAGAGGCATTCTAGTGTCACTTTTTCTAAGTGTTACAGTGCAAGTTTCTTAATGTTTCTAATCTAAACTTGTTCATACTTTCCTAACTTCTCTTTAACTCAATGATAGTGTGCAACAAATCTTGATTTTCGAACGAAGATTTCGTAAAAATTCGTGACTTCTTTAGTGTGCAAGATAATGATCAAGTTCGTTTGATGCTTCATCACGAGTCTGTTTGAGTAAATCAAATATGACACCATATTCCTTTTAACTTTTGCAAGTTCTTGTTCATATTTTGAGATTTGACATTTCAAAGACACGTTTGATCATCCAGTTGCTCAATTTTAGGATCAAAAGATTTTGAGCGAAGCTCGGTGATTTTGTTTTGCGAGCAAGTTCACGATTTTGACAATCTTTTGACACCATTAAAGACGACGTTTTGCATTTGAAAGTTCGCTTAACAATCGCTCATTTTCAACTTTTAAAGACTCGATCCAAGCACATGATCGATTCTCAACAATTTCAACAGAATCAACAGAATCAAGCAAAGATATAATAAAATGCATATGACAAAGAATGCAATAACACAACATTATGGATATCAAGACGTATAACATCTTCCAAGAGTCGATCAACATCTTTTGTAACATTTTCTTTTCGTTTTGTATTTAAAATTGATGTTTCAGTTTGTTCGAAAACTCTTTTCATAAGTCCAAGCTCCTTGTGAAAATCCTTTCCTAATATAAAGCACAATTTTTCAAATTTCGGACATGAGGAAAAAAATTTCAAGAATATCTCTTTGTGCACACGAAGAGGCGATTGAAAATGTTCAATTTTATTTCGAATGAAATTCAATTTCACGTTCAAAAGTTTGATGTCCGAAATGAATGTTTCAAAATATTTTATAACTTTACATTGTTCGCTAATGGTTTTATGTCACTAAGTGAAGGTAAAGGACCATTAATTTGTACATTATTAGAAAGGGGACCCTCGTAAGTAGGTGTGATAACCAAGGTGTGTTAGAAAAATCCTTTTGTGCAACGAAGTGACTTTTGAATAGTTAAATGGTTTGTTATAAACAACCTTTTCTAATTTTGATCGACTCGTCTTCGCATCTAATTCCTCTTGTGATTATATTCAACAACACTCATAATTGAATCATCAACTCTATGTTCTTTGATCAGAACTTTAGGATTTGGTTTGAATGCTCGCTTGAAAACTTAGGTTTGTAATCGCAAGATTCGGTCCATATCCATTTGATTTGGTTTGAAAGTAAACTTTTGAATCGTTGTGATTGATTCACCATGTTTATAAACAACATTCAAACTCTTTGATTTTGTTTTGTTAGTCGACAATTTCCTCAAGATAGTCATCTATTCGTTTCATGGAATGCTTTTTGTACTCGAGAACTTTTTGACAAGTTAACAACTCGAGACTTGGATTTTGAGTTTCCAAGGTAAGAGAGTTAAGTTGTTGTTTATGATCATGTTTCATTGTTCTATTTGAGACAACAAAGCATTCTTGGATGCGGCTAGATCACGATTCGTCGTTCTAATAATTTTTCGCTTTGGCGTGATTTAGCAAAAGCGACTTCAAAACCTTGTTCACGTTTTCTTGAGTTTTAAAATAATTGAGTTGCCGCTTTAAGCATTCAATATCCCCGTTAACATTTGCATTTTGTGTAATTGTTGATTCAATGCACAACATTCTTCCATTCGGGATTGTTGGTCTTTAAGTAAGAGATTAAAATATGGATTAGGCAAAGGTTCATCGTGTTTAACGTGAGTCACAACATGATCACTATTCGATCCTCAAGTATAACCACGAGTCAATTTGAGTATCAAAGGTAACCGAAGGTCATCTTGATCATCAAATGTAACTACGGGTCTAGTTGAGAATCATCGAATGAGATGATGAGGAACGAATGCGATTGTTGGATTTGTTTGTATCACCGCGCATCGCCATAAAGGCTTTAGCAATCATAACAAATCCTTGTTGCAATGCATCGAAAGCATCGGAGTCCTCATTAGCTTCACCGTGGAGCACCCATGTTATTCCTTCCCATAGTGCTTGATCATTGTTGTTGTTGTATGGAACCAATTGAGTTTGTTGAGTTTGTTGTTGTGACGGATCATATGGTGTAATTGTTGCAGTTGGTTGAGGAGCGGGTTGAGGAGTGGGTTGAGGAGCGAGTTGAGGAGGATAACTAGTTTGAGCCCACAAAGCAAGTTGTTGATTGTCCGGAAGTGACGGTGGGGCCGGGAGTCCACGGATAGTCCTTTCTTTGTCAACTTCTTTTTGATGTGGCTTCAAATAGTCGTACAACAATCTGTAAGTAGCATGATGAAGATTCTTCGCTTGACGGATGAAAATGACATACTTTTCCCAATCAGGACCAAGACTACTTAGAAACTTAGTGTTGACTGCAATTCTTGGCATAATGATGTTATGTTTGTCCAAGTCATTGATGATGTCAGAGAATCGATGATGATATGACTCTAATGTCTCTCCTGGTTCAATCATGAAGTGTTCATAAGCCAAGTAAATTTTGGATTCCATGTCTTCTTGATTAAGTTCAGTGCCTTCCATAAGAAGATGAATATGTTTCCACACATTCTTAGCAGTCTTTTGAGCATCAACACTTCGAAGAATCGGATTGGGTAATCCTAAAAGGATATATTGCATTGCTAGCTCATCAACTTCGAAATGTAAAATTTCATCACCAGAAAGGTCAGCGACAGTTGCAATGTTTGTGAGATCATCTCTTGGTGGAATAGCATTAGGATCTTCGGGTGTAACGACAATAGGCATTTGAAATGGTCCTTCCAAGATGACCTTCTTTAAGAACTTTCCATGTGGCTTCTTTAGATCACAAAACCTAAAGAACCTAATCACCCATTGATCATAGTTTAGGGAGTGAGCATTGGAGGTCTATCAAGTGATCCCGCCTCATGAATGGATTGTTGGCTACTTAAAGCTTCACACATCTTTGCAAACCAAGGCGGTTCCTTCATAGTATTCCTGGATGGATGTTGATTGTAAACGTTTGTGTAAGGTTGTACTTGAAGACTAGGTGGTGGTTGAACCATTTGTGGTTGAATTACTCCTTGTTGTGGATAATGTTGTTGATTAAATTGTTGTTGATAAATTTGTTGTTGTTGATTGAATTGTTGATGTTATGGACTGAGTTGTTGTTGTTGTTGTTGATTATACGTGTAAGGAAAGTAGTTAGAGTATGCTGGTTGAGACATGTTGAAAACTTGTGTTGTAAAATGGATCTTTGTAGTCGAATGAAACGTTGTTGATGAAGTGTCCTTAGGCGTAGAAACCAAGTATAGGCAAAGTAATGCTTAGACGTAAAATACCAAACTTACGCTTAAAAGCAATAGTTACGCGTAAGAGTAGCTTACGCGTAAGAATTGAGAAACACTAAGATTAGGCGTAAACTGAAAGTTAGACGTAAAAAACTTATGCGTAAGACAAGGCTTAGGCGTAAGAAAAATCTTAGGCGTAAAGAGTTCTACGCATAAGTTTGAGCTTATGCGTAAGATTAGGGTTTTTCCCAAAAATCCTTTACACTAATCTCAGTGTAAAAGATATCCAAATTCGAAGTGTTTTCAGGCTTATCCAAGCAATAAAATACTGAGTAAACCAAGAAAACTGAAGATCAAGCCACGGATTTTGTTACGCGTAACTCTAGGGTTTTGTTACGCGTAGGATTTTCCAAAACTCAGATTTTAGCCGAAAGTGTTTCTAAACCAGATTTTTGTGATGAAACAGCTTCAATATCACCAAAATAACACAAAAGTGTGAAACTTGATGATCCAAAACTTATACACACGTTACGCGAAGAAATGAACACACGTTTGAAATCAAGCTTAAAAACAATGAAATACACGTAAAGTTTGAAACTTTTTGGCAAAAACTGAAATTTTAACACCTAAAAACCTTGAAAGTACAAAAATCTTGGATTGGAAAGTGTAAAAAATGAGTTTTTATGCGTGACAAAGTTTGTAAACCGTATGTTACGCGTAAAACTAAAACAAATTCAAAAACAAATGCTTTTCACCCAACTATTTGGCGATTGATACCACTGTTAGGTCACCATGTTTGTAACACAAGCATCAATAGAAGAAATAGAGAAGAGAAATGATCGGATGAACAAACACACACACACACACGTATAAAATATAGAATAGTTATGCATAGAGTAAATGTGTGAAAATGAACAACCAACCCTCAAGTGAGGGTTTACAAAGATTATTTATAGGGCAAGGAGCTAGGGCAACACTACTAGCATCCTTCCCTTGTTATGGGCTTGGGCCAAAGCTCATGGGCCTTCTACACAAGCCTTAGCTTAATAACAAACATAAAGGCCTAATTAAGCTAACTATTACATATTAATCACTAGCACTTGCAATCTAGTTTAGGAGTGATTCCAACATAAACCTTCTTGTTTCTTGATAGAGTAAACGACTATATAGTCATGGCTGGGAGTGGCGGCTGTGAACAAGGGAGGAGGGGTAAAAGTGTGAGTGTAAATTTGATGAAGATGGGTGTATACCCTGTGGTTGCGCGACTATAAAAAGGATAATAAGGAGAATTCTTGACTTAATCTTTCTTGGTATTGAGTTGAGGATAAACCTTCCTTGGCAAAACTCCCTATCCCTCATCATCCTTAAGGTCATTTTGTGATGCGCTTTGGGAAGAGGTAACTGACGAGAATAGGGGCAGTAACACATCCCTATCAATTCATACCTTTCTTGTTTGACTTTGATTGAGAGATGAGGGTCCTTATATAGTGTAATACAATGAAGGGTCCAAAGAGTTCCTTATTCATAACATCTATTTGTATCGTTTGTAAAAAAAAAAAAAAAAAAAAAAAAAAAAAAGATGAGTTGGGTTCTTGCCTTGTGCCGTGCATATGTATCCCAAGAACATGATAAATGCTTTATTGGTAATATGAGTTCACATGTTGGCATAGTTTGAACTTTAAACAAAGGAATGGCTACTTATGAAACCATGATAAAAGTAAGAAGTTGGATATTCTCTTCTTGGACTGCATTGGGCGGCAAAGCAAAGGGAAGAAAAGACAAAACTAATATTTGATGTATTAATTATAGGTATTCAAGTATAGGTATATATATTGTAAGGTGGTGAAGGTTAGTCTATGCATGCATGGCCGGATATGTGAAACGAAGACGTTTTACGTAAAATTGAAAAATAAAATTCGTAGACTCGTAAAATATGATAGAAATAATCATATGATATATACCTTAAGTAGACTTAAGTTTATATAATGCCGATATACGTTAAATGATGTTTTTAGTTGTACACGGGATGACTTTCCGGTTGTGAGTTAAACGAACACGTAAAATTGTAAAATGAAATATTTTAAGTTTATCAATACATATCGACCTGGAAAAACACAGGTTGTTATAAACCATCTCTATCAATTTGCACTACTCTAAATTTCTTATATGTTGACTTTGAATGAAAATAGGAAGACGTGAATCTGATTAAAGAAAAGTGGAATAGGAATAGGCGGCTAGGAGTAGGAATAATAGGAAGGGTTTTTATTATTATACCGCGTATTCCGTGTCCCGTTGAGCTAAAGTGTAACCGCGGTACCTTGGTTTGGTAATTGCGAAAAACATTTCTAGAAACTCTTTTATAAACATAAAACAAAACATAATTATTGACTCCGAAAAATAATTATCAAATTTAAACTATTACTAATACAGTGTTGGTATGCATGTGGACTCGTTTGTTGAGATAACCTCTCATTGTCGTGTCCTGATCATCAGTAAATGTCAGAAAATAATTAATTGCATCATTCGTTTATCAACTTTGCCCGTGATTGTATATTTCAAATAAAAAGTAAAAATTTAGGCATGAAAATGCATAAGAGCGTTTAATTAAATCAAGATAAACGATTACTTTATTCTTTACAGGTGAAAAATGACTTGGGAATTTATGGGTGGTTACAGAGTCCCTCTGGTTGTTTACAGCAACCATGTGGGCCGTCAATTAAATTTCAGTGACCAGCGATGGGTTCTTTTGAAAATTTGATTGACTCAGGGTTGCTGGTAAAGCGCCATATTGAAAATCCTGAGTATAGTTGCAACCCAGTAACACTTGTAAAGCAGAAGAGACAAACCTAGGGCATGAAACGTATTTCACCCTAGTTTTGCTCTGTAGCTTGGTTACGAGATCACTGTAAATGATCTCCCCTATGCCGACATTAGTTCCAGTCATCAAGCAGTATGCCGTCATCAGTGGTTCCCGTCGAGAACTTGAATCACAAAAGTGAACAGGATCTTCCAAGCCACGGGAAAGGAGTTCTTGGTGACTGCGGTTTTGTCCAAAAATTTTGGATCTAAAGCAATTTTACCTAACTCAGCCTTAACAATGGCTGGGTCAGGGTGAGCAACATAAATTCCCTGAGGAAGTTTTGGTACAAGATAGAGGGTGATTGAACAAAGGCCTTTTTCAGTTGGCAGTTTAACAAAAATTTCATGATTCCCTTATAGGCTGGGACATCATTGGGGTATTCAAAGTTACCTATAACATTGTTTGTTTTAAATTAAACATTATCAAGACCTCCTACCCACTATGGTGCAAACTGAAGACTTTGAGTTCTTGCCATTGCCATTCAGAAAAATATTTAGTTTTTTTTTTTTTTTTTTTTTTTTTTTTTGACAAGAATAATCAAAGAAGGTAATTCCTTTTTTACAGTTTGTGGTGAAAAACTTTTGAATTTTATTTGCAAAGATGAATTTGTACTTAAACTGGTTTTAAAACAAAGAACACACAATTGTTTCTTGATTTTGAAAGTATTTTTAAAGAGTTTGTTTGTAGAAATCAATTTGTGTGTATGTTTTTGAGTTTCTGAGAAGGGTATTTATAGAGTGGTGAAGGGGTAATTTTTGCACATGTGAGGATTTGTAAAGTCATTTTTGAAAACGTTTCATTTACCTCATTTAATGCAGCCACTCCATTACCCGCAGTTTTCCCATTTTTCAAGGGAATAGTTGCAGTGCATAGTAAAAGTGCATTTGCAGGGTTAAAATATCTTAAGGATATTTGTTGTGAGAGAGGGCATATAATGCCAAGTGGGATGAGGTAAGGGTTGATTGGGACCCATGACATGGATGACAGAAGGGTTTTGAGACATATATTCCTATATTAAATTGGTGTGTTTACCAACCTAGGACATTAAGTAACTGAAATACTTAGGGCATTTAGTTACTTATTCAAGGCTTTTTATCCAATGTCAGGGACCCTGAATGAGTCTTACTCATTCAATGAGAAGATGTGTTTGGGGATTTTATTCAGGGACCAGAGACCTTTTCAGAGAGAACTGTTGAGATTAGGATTGGTTATCAGGTTGCTGACTTTCAATATCAAGCATTCCTAATTCAGCTTTCAGTCTCCTGAAGGTAGGTTCATCCAAAGGTTTGGTAAAGATATCAGCTAGCTGATATTAGTAGGGATGAAATAGAGTTCTATGTCTCCTTTCATGATGTGGTCCCTGATAAAATGATATCTGATATCAATGTGTTTGGTTCTTTGGTGAAGGACAGGGTTGTTGGATATTGCAATAGCACTGGTGTTATCACAAAAGATGGGTACCATCTTGTAATGGATGTCATAGTCACTGAGTTGACTTTTCATCCATAGCACATTGACACAACATCCTATAGCTGCCACGTATTCAGTTTTAGCTGAAGACATAGCCACTGATTGTTGCTTCTTAGTACTCCAACAAACAAGCTTTCCTCTAAGGAATTGACAGGACCCTGAAGTACTTTTCCTATCCATGTTGCAACCAGCATAGTCAAAGTCAGAATAACCTTTGAGGTCAAACCCTGAACATTTAGGATAGTAAAGTCCAAGACCTGGGATACCTTTCAGGTATCTAAGGATTCTCTTGGCTGCAGTGAGATGGGATTTCTTAGGATTAGACTGATATCTTGCAATCAGACATACTGAGAATTGTATGTCTGGCTGGAAGCAGTGAGATACATCAGTGATCCTACAATTCCTCTGAAGTAAGTTTGATTGACTGATTTGCTAGTGAGATCTGGTCCAAGGTTATTTGGAGGGACCATTAGAGTCTTTACTAAGGCACAATCATAGATTTTATATTTCTTCAAGAGATTTATGGTATATTTCTCTTGACTGATGGTGATTCCTTTATCAGTTTGCCTGATTTGTAGTCCAAGGAAGTATTTGAGTTCACCCACTATGCTCATTTAAAATTTATTTGTCATCAGTTTTTCAAACTGTTTGCAGAGAGTGTAATTTGTTAAGCCAAAGATGATGTCATCAACATATACATGGACTAGTATCACATCTTGTTTTGTCTTATAGATAAACAGGGTGTTGTCTATCTTTCCTCTGACAAACTTGTTTTGGATCAGGAAGGCTGAGAGAGTTTCATACCATGCTTTGGGAGCTTGTTTCAGTCCATATAGGGTTTTGTCAAGCTTGCAGGCATAGTCAGGGTACTCATTAATCTCAAAGCCTGGGGGTTGCTGAACATAGACATCCTCCTTAAGTTTACCATTTAGGAAGGCACTTTTGACATCCATTTGGTAAACTTTGAAGTTCATGTATGTTGCATAAGAAAGGAAGATCCTGATGGCTTCCATTCTAGCAACATGTGCAAATGTCTCATCATAGTCAGTGCCTTCTTGTTGATTGTAAACTTTGGCTACAAATCTGGCTTGGTTTTTAATGGCAGTGCCGTTTTCATCAGTTTTGTTTCTGAAAACCCACTTCATTCCTATGACAATGATATTCTGAGGACATTTGATCAAGGTCATAACTTTGTTTCTGTCAAACTGTGAAGTTCTTCTTGCATAGCCTGAACCCAGCTAGAATGTTTCTGAGCCTCAATGACACTTTTGGGTTCTATTTCTGAGAAGAAGTCTTCATACAAACATTCATTGGCTGAAGCTGCTGATAATTTAGCAGCCATGCTCCTTGTGAGCATCCCTTCAGTGGGTTCACCAATGATGTTTACAAGCTCAATGTCTTGAGATCTTGTCCACTTACTTTGTGGTCTAGGATCTGAGCTTGATGAGGTCACTGGGAACTCAGGAATGGGTTCAGGGTCTGGAGCAACATAAACATTAAGATCATTTGACGAGGTAGTTTGTTGTTCAAGTTGAGATTCATGAATTACAGGTTCCTAAACATTTGGTTCAATATGACCTATCCAGTAGGGACTGATGGAGTATCAATGAATTCACTGATGGTTGGTTGAGGGAGATTGTGAGGCAAAATGTAGTATGAGATTTTAGCATCTGCTTGATATGAGGAATTGTTTTCAGAGTTGAACTCATCAAGAGGGTATCTAGATGAGTCATCAATTCCTATTTCCTCCACTGAGGTGCTGGAGAACTTGATGCTTTCAGTGCTCTCATCAAAGGTGACATGGAAGGTTTCCTCAACTTGTTGTCTTCTGGTGTTGAACACCCTGAAAGCTTTGGATATCAGTGAGTAACCTAAGAAGTATCCATCATCAGCTTTTGCATCAAATTTGCCTAAGTGATCCTTGTGATTTTGAATGAACACAGACACCCAAACACATGAAAGTAGATGATATCAGGGATTCTTCCTTTGAAGATCTCATAATTTGTTGTGTCTTTTGACAATGATTGACCTATTTTAAGTACAACATGCTGTTTTAACAGCTTCAGTCCAGAAGTGCTTTGAGAGTGCTGGACCATTTAACATGGTTCTAGCAGCCTCAATGAGAGTTATGTTTTTCCTTTCATCTACCCAATTTTGTTCAGGGGTGTAAGGAGATGAGAAATTTTGGGAAATTCCTTTTTCATCACAGAAACTCTCAACCTCCTGATTTATGAACTTAGTACAATTGTCATTTCTGATTTGTTTAACTGTAATGTCATTTTGGTTTTTAATCTTTCTGATGAATGACATTATTGTTTCAACTGCCTGACTCTTTTTGGAAAGAAAGTATACCCAAGTGTATCTTGAGAATTCATCAACAATAACAAAAGTATACTTCTCATGCTAGATTGATCTTGGACTTACAGGTCCAAAAAGATCCATATGCAGGAGGTGAAGGCAGCTTTTGATGGAAAAGTTTTGTTTTGTTTTGAATGATGCTCTATGATGTTTGCCTTTTTCACAGGTTGAGCATGGTTTATCTTTTTCAAATACCAGTTATGGTAAACCAAGGACTTTGTTTTGTTTTGCCAAGTTGTTTATATTTTTGAAGTTTAAGTGAGAGAGTCTCTTGTGCCATAGCTAGTTGACAGTTTCAGTGGCTTTGGCAAAGAGAAAAGTTCCATTCTGAGAGAGAGTTGACATGTCAAGTACATATACATCATCTCTCCTAGGATCATTAAGAACAACATCTTTGTTGGCATTGAAAATAGTACCTTGTTTATCATTGAACTGCACTATGTATTTTGCATCACACAACTGACTGACACTAATGAGATTGTACTTCAGACCATTGACATATGTTATTCTAGAGAACACAATACCATTACAGTTTACTGAACCATAACCTTCAGTGTGGCAAGATGAGTTATCACCAAACACTACCTTAGGTCCTGGTTCCTTCACAAAATGTGCAGATATTCCTTCACACCAGTCATGCTCCTTGAACATCCACTATCTAGATGCCAAATAGGCTCCTTGGCATGTCTCTAAACAAATAGTAAACTGAGTTAGTTTCTATTGCTAACCCGCTTACTAGTGGGCTTAGGTCTGATGGACTGCTTAAACTTTGAAATGGACTCATGGTCAATGGTTGAGTGAACTGTGCTACCACATGTTTTGCACTTGCTTACTCAGGAAGACTCAGTGATGCGGGGTTGTTTTGAACTTCTCCTTGCTTGTATGATCCTATCATGCTGAGATGTCTCATGTGTTGGGTTTCCACATATTTCACAGCATGAGTTCATGAGACAATCATCAGGATGATGATCATTAAAGCCACAGTGTGGACAAGGAGGAAAAGGTTTAGCTTTAGGCCTTTGATCTGCTTAGATGATGAAGCATACTGATGACCAAGTTTGGTATAACTTGCTTCAGTTAGTGACCTTACATACTGTAAGTAATTAGAAGTTTTGTGATCTTCTTTTTAGCAGTGTAAGAAGTAGACTATGGTGGCAAACTTCTTAATTGAGGCAGAATATGTAGCTGCTGCAAACTGTTATGGTCAAGTGCTCTGGATTTAGAATCAGATGCTTGATTATGGGTACAATTTCATGAACATTGTCATTAACATAGATAAAAACAGTACTATTTGTATCATTAAAAGTCCAATTATACATTCTAAGACTAAACAGATAGAGATAAGACACCATTTTAAAAGAGACGCCATGAAAAGAAGTGTAACACCCTCAATTTCGTGAACGCGGTGGAATTCAAACTGGGTTTTACTTCATAGCACAATAGTTATAACAATAGAAAACAAACTCTAATTGAGTCGTTATAAAACATTTATCATTCGAATTATATAAATATCAGAGTTAACAAAAATGAGGTCCAAGTAGTTTCACGGTTTACAAATAAGTTTTTGAATGATAATAAAATTTATAGTCATCTTGTGTACTCGTGCCCTTCCTTTCCATCCTTGCCAGCGTCGTGCCTTATGGACCTGAGATAAACATGCTAAAAGTGTCAACACTGAGGTTGAGTGAGTTCATAGATTTATAAGTAAATATTATGTAAGACTTTACAAATAATTCCTGTTAAAAGTAAACTTCAAATGTTCGGAGTGTATGACTATTGTACTAAATACAATATCACATATAGGTAGTGTTTCCGTTGAACTAAGTTCTTGACATTGAAACCTAAAGTTTCTATTTCTAGTTTCTTCACAATCGTACCAAGTCTGTTGGTTCGTTATTACACCAATTTTGTTAGATCGAGATTATACCAAGTCCATTAGATCGTGATCAAACCAAGTCCATTAGATCGTGATCATAACAAGTCCATTAGATTGTGATCATACCAAGTCCATTAGATCGTGACCATACCAAGTCCATAAGATCATGATCATACCAAGTCCGTTAGATCGTTATAGTACCAAGTTCATTAGTTCAACAAATGATTCATGATTTGCCGTTATACCTAGTGTTCTCAAATATAGTGTATCTTTTTTCCTTAAGTGGGTCAACACTAACGGGGTTTATCAATTCTAATAGTCCTATTCATAGTATTCGCGTTCACTCAATTAGTGATTAGTGGTATGTAATATAGGTACTTAAGTGTAACAATAATGTTACTTAGTGCTAATACAACATTTAGTTTAGATAAACGTACAGTTTTCAAATAATCATGATTGTTAATAAAAGTAGTTGTGCATGTATCTCCCCCAAAGAGTTTCCAAAATAGTTAAAGGATAGAAATGGGGCAACGAACTCACCGTGAGTTTGATGATGTTTAGTACTAAACGAATATGATGGATAAGCCGAGAAAACTATACTCGCAACCTAGAGTATGATGAAATGTCTTTTTTTGTTGGAATGATGATGTGAAAGTATCAACAAGTCTATGTACGTCTTCATATTGATCATGATGTAGCACTTCATAACTCCTATATGTTGTTTATAGAAGTGGTTTAGTTTGTGAAAATGGGTTTAGTTTATATATAACGTACTACCGTTCCGACCATCATAATCCAGAGGTCATGTAGTAAACGTACAAGGAGCTAGGACACTTTAATTCGTAAATCAAACAACTCGTCAGTACGTTCATCCCAAAGAGGCCCCTCACATGAAGTTCCCTACTATTGTGATACTTTAGTATGTAAAACATATGTTTTGCTTTTATATAATAAGTGTCAAAATAGTTTTACGGTTTGTAAAGTAGGTTTAGTTATTTTATGTAATTCGGTTCTTGCCGTTTTCAAAGTAAAATGAAAGTTATGAAATCCTTAGGTTGTTTGGTTATTATAAAATATAATGGCGGTATATAAATTCTCGTCATTTCATAAATATGATCATTTTATAATGTAAGTATATAAAGTTATGTCATTTGGTTTGTGTTGGTGTTGATTTGCCAAGGTTAAGACCTTAGTTAACGGTCTTGGGTAAATAAGCCTTGAGGCTTTAGCCATGGCCTTGTTGTGGCTTTGGTCTCGGCTACTATGGTCTTGAGACTCAGCCTTGGCCTTAGCCGTGGCTGTGGTCTTGGCTTAAGGCCATTAGGCCTCTTGGTTTGCCTTTAGTTGTGACAAAAGTATAGCCGTGAGACTATATATAGGGCAATTTCAGTTTTTGAAGGATAATGGTCTGTTTTAAGCGTTTTCAGGAACTGAGCATCTTTAAAACCAAAGGAAAACGTCGTTCCGAACAACTTTCTTGTTTTAAACTTTTGATGAAACGGACCAGAAGGCCTTGAAAAAAAACGGGTAGACCCTTAATAGCTTCAATTTGGCAGTTTCGGCATTTTGGTTTTGCTAACTTCTTTTGGTCGTATCTTTTGACTCGTGTACTCGTTTTGGGTGAATCAAATTGCTATGTTTTACTTGAAAAATCCTTTTTAACAGTAGATAAGTTTCTAATATCATGGTTATGCTATTTTGGTCATATTTCACAACATATGTCGCTAGTTTTCTTGTTTACCCATATTAAGTTATCATATAGTTCTCAATCTTGTTTTAAAGATTTTTGTACATCATGATCCTCACATAAAGACCATATATAGCATAAATTAAGTATGAGAAACATGCTAATGATGTTGAGCAAGAGAGTGTGTTAGGTTTTCTTACAACTTTTGGCTTTCTAAAGATTAGAGCTTTGATTGAACTAGGATCTCTAGCTTCCAACTTCTTCAAGCTCTTGACACCAAGTTGTGACTACTTGAGAAGGAAATTGAAGTCTCTACTAGAACAATTCTTGTGGATGGAAGATCACCAAAGGATGGAAGAAACAAGGACTTTGGATCAATCAAAGCTTAACAAGAGCTTTGGAATTGATATGGAGCATGAAATCTTGAATGATATTTGAAGGAAACTAGCAAATGAAGTGTGTTTTATGTGTGGTGATGGTATGAACGAAAAAGAGGGAGGGAAGGGGGTATTTATATGAGTTTTAGTTAGTCAAAGGAGGTGTCAAGGGTGGTGATTCATCATATTTACTAGTTAAGTCTTGATATGTGATAACATCAAATAGTCCTGAATATTAAGTGTCAATTTCTCCCGATAATGCTCGTATTTTAAATCATTTATATGGATTTACGCTTGTTTTCCTTTATATTTCATTTTAAAGTAAATTACGAGCGTTGGAGCTAATGAGAGGCGGATTTGAAGATTTTCTTAGAGATTTATGATAGTATGCCTACTGTGAAGAAGCTACGGCGTAACTCCATATCTCACATTACGCCGTAGCTAGCGCGTTGACATAGAAGACCAACTCAACATCAATTACGGCGTAACTCCCAGCTAAGGTTACGCCGTAACCAACTAGGTCAAGAAATGTTTCACGCCGCCATCAGATACGCCATAACTCCTTCCAAGGATTACGGCATAATCATACCAAATGTAACCTGTATTGAAGATACGGCATAACCCTTTCCAAGTGTTACGCCGTAACCAGCTTACCGAGAGCATAATTGAGGAATTATTGAAGTTACGGCGTAACTCTCAACTTAAGTTACACCGTAACTAGATCGGGCCTATAAATAGGAGCCTTAATTTCTACATTTTACATCATTCACTTCACACCAAAAAGCAGAGAACGTCAGGAGGGGTCCAAAGGCAGATCTTAGATAGCATACGGAGCCATCTCCAAGGGAGAAATCACTCCCTAACGATAAGCATTAGCGATTATTTTATCTTTTACTCTCGATTCATGTATTTCATTATGTCAAACATTGAATCTTTGGTTTCTTTTAATATGATCGGCTAAGCACCTTTGGTGCTAGCCTAGTTATGATTCCTTAATTGTTTTGTTTACGTTTCATGCTTCCATATAATTGTTTCTAGTGTATGCATGCATAGTTCGATGGTAGTTACCCTAGCTTCAGAGTTTGAATGGCGATCGTATCTAGTTGCTTAGGAGAATTGACCAACTGACCCTAAGTAGTTAGGTTGAGTAGGGAGGTAAGAATTGACCAACTGACGACCCTTCCTCGCTTGTGCGAACTGACCAAATGATCACTGGTCATTAGGATGAACTTAAGAAGTTAGGGATGAGTGTCTAAGATGCTAGCGCCCGGGCACTCATTATTTCGAATCTTGCATGTAGAGGTACTTATTGACTTGGCTTAGGGGACTAAAAACAACTCGACTTTCAAGGGTAGTAGCTTGATCTCGGGTGGAAGCCTTTGCTGATAGGTTAGGATGAACTGACCAAATGTTGTCCTAGTGACTTAAAACCACACTTGAATCAATTGGAAGTAGTAAAGCGTGAACATTACATGATAGGATGAGTAACTAGGTTTGCACACTTTACCTCTATTGATCACAACCACTATTTACTTTTTGCTTTTATTTCTTGTTAATTAGTTTGTTAATCATTTCAATCCTTAAAATAATTAAAACCACTCACATAACTCTTGGGACGACCTCGGCTTTACCGATTACTACACCACACACGACCAAGTACACTGCCCGTGAGTGCATAAGGTGGACCATAGGTAAACGAGACTTTACAAATATTAAAACCTGGTCAAAAACCTGCATCAAGTTTTTGACGCCGCTTCTGGGGAGTTATATTAGGATTTTCATTAAGTATTTTATTTTTGTTTATTTTGAATTCTTGTTTTCTCATGATTTCTTTTAAGTTTCAGGTACCATGGAGGTTGTAAACATTGATGACCTCACTCTGGAGGAATATTTGGCATTGACTAGGGAGGAACAAGGGTCGGGGCTCGTAAGGCCGGCTATTGGAGCTAATGCCCATTTTGAGATCGAAGAACAGTTTATGAGGGAGCTACGTGCTAACCCTTTCTCGGGAAATAGAGATGAAGATGCTTATGAACACGTTGAAAATGTCTTGTACATCGCAAGCCTTTTCAACATACCTGGTGTTTCTCATGATGCGGTTATGCTTCGAGTATTCCCCATAACACTTACTGGGGCAGCAAGAAGATGGATTGATAGATTGCCCGCCGGAGCAGTCGATACATGGGCCCTCCTAAAGAAGCATTTCATTCAAAGATATTGTCCTCCTTTAAAGATATCTAATCAACTCATGGAGATCCATAATTTTAAACAAAAAGGCGATGAAACGTTGTATCAAGCTTGGGATAGATACAATAATCTTCTCTACAAGTGTCCCACTCATGACCTAAACAACCAGCAAAAGGTCAACATTTTCTACAAAGGTATCAACGTGGCTACAAGACAAATGCTGGACTACCAGAGACCAATTCCAAGCATGACTCCTACTCTCCCATTGAAGCCATTCAAAAATGGTCGATCATTCTCAAAAATGGCACGATGGAGGAAGCCAAAGAAGCCTAGGTGGAAATCTTGAAGGTATTGCCGCCATTACAAGCAAACTTGAAAATCTTGGTCATGACATGCTCAAGCTCAAAGAAAGTGTTCATGCTATCCAAGTATGATGTGAAAGCTAGGGTGGAGGACATCTCACCAAAAATTGTCCTCTTATTGACAATGATAGTAAAATCGAAAAAGTGAAATATGGTGAAAATATACCGTTTCAAGGGGCTAATGGAATCGGGAATGGTTATCGTGGAGGACCTCCCGCATATTACAACCGTGGGCCTTTCGGGGAGAGAAGACCCAGCATTGAAGACACCATCAGGAAATTTCTGGAGGCTTCAGCCCAAAGAAAAAACGAACAAAATGAGTGGCTCAAAAGTTTCCAAGAAAATACAAATAAAAGCCTCTCCAACCATGACACAACTTTAAAAAACCTAGAAGCAATGGTGGAGAAAATCAGTGAAGAGATAAAAAAAAAGTGACACTAAAATTGAGGGGATCAAACCTATGGTGGTGTGCAAGGCCGTTTTTTTGAAGAGGATGTAAATTTACAAATTGATGATTTCCATTCTTCTACTATTGATTCGGATTCTGTGACTGCTATCGGCGGCAGTCTGCAGTTACGCCGTAACTCTTGTAATGAGTTACAACGTAATCATGAGCCAGAGAGCGAACCTAGGTTAGGAACTGAGATACCTAACCAACTACCGATCAAGGAGGTCTGCATGAATGGGTTCATCATTCCATGTTCCGTAGGTAATCATGATCTTTTGGCATTAGCTGATCTTGGGTCCAGTATAAACATCATGCCACTCTCAATATTTTTAAAACTAAGATTAACTAATCTTTGGAAGACGAGCATGGTGATTGAGATGGCAAACATGACTAAAGCAACCCTCTTGGGATAACGGGTGGTGTATTGGTTAAAGTCGACAGGTTCATATTTACGTCCAAGTTCGTAGTTATTGACATGGCAAACACCCCAAGAGAACATTTAATTCTTGGAAGACCTTTCCTTGTTTCCTCACACGCCCGAATCAAGGTTTTAGAAAATGAACTTTCATTAGGATATAGTGATGAGAGAGTGGTGTTTAGAATGGACAAAACTTCGTGCCATGAACCTGATGAAGTTATCACAGAAGAAGTTTCTAAAGAAGTGCCAACAAATTTTTCTGATAATGCTCCCCTTCATATTTTGGTCATTTGTAGGAAACCGAGTCAAGAAATGAAGACGACAGTGATGAATCTTCTCAAGAGGAGAATGACAAAGTTCGAACTTCACCTAGGATGCCTATAGAAAGGGTATTACTATTGTTACATGAAAGCTTCATTGTTGTACTCCTGTAACTTCTATGATAGAGGATTCTAAAGTAACACTGCCAACGTGTTCCCCATTTCTCAACCGTGTAATGGGGGAGGACAGTTCTTTGTAAAGAGAATTAAGAAAGAGGGAGAAGTTTGGTGGTGTTTTGAGAATGAAAAACTAATCAAGGATCATTGGTTTCGGGGACGCGATATTATGGCCGATTGGTTTGAAGAGGTGGATTGGACTCTCCATTTTTGTGAACCGGCAATTATGATGTCTGGGGGAACCACAAAGGCATGGCCTACATGCGATCCTAACCGAAAGATTTGCAATGGAGGAGAATTCCCTGATCACGGCTGGCTCAAACGTAAAGAGTGGCCATGTTTTGATGAAGAAAAAGGAATAGAAGTCGGATACAAGGGGATCTCATTTGAAAATTAGGTTAAAGTAAAATTTGGGGCTACAAAACTAGAATGGGAGGTCGAGTCTAAGTTTTGCTATGAATGGGCCAAAACCAAACTCGATATTGCATGACTCTGTACATTCCTCCTTGTGTTTAGAACCAGCCCTCTTCCAACAAAAGATCAACTAAGGAGGGCCAAGTTCGGAGGCCACCGTAAAGCCCCATGGCTTTTAGTCTAACTTAAAGACTCGGTAATAAAGAAAAGTGCTCTTTCGGGAGACAACCCGAATTATCCTTTTAATGGGTTACGACGTAATTATCCTACAGTTCGAATTTTTCCTATAATAACACAATAATCTTGTATTAGTTTTTAAATGAAATTTGTGGGTATGTTCCCTGTAAGCCCTCACGAGACTACACTCGTCCACTTGGGACACCAAGTGGTTTAAAAGGCTTGTTTCATATGCTAAATGCAACCGTGATTCCTACAAAAGTGAGTTAGATTTCTTTTTCTTTTTCTTTTTCTTTTTTAGAATTATGCTTGTTGGTTAGTGTGATTTCAGGGAATGAAGTTTGCTCGTGGTTGCTTAAGCGAAGGCACAATTCTCTTCGTGGGCCTTCTTTCTTTTTAAGAGCAAATTTCAGGGAAGTTCTCGCTCTAATTCTACTTTCTTTTCACCTTTATTTAACGTTTCAAGTGGGGGGACGGGAGTAGAATTATTACTTGAACTTTATTGGCCTTGTTTTTCTAGTTTATTTTAAAAAACTATGCCATTTTTAAAAAAATTTAATGTTTTTCTTAACCTAACTAGATTAGACCTTAGTCGAGCACATTATAACCCTTGATATTATATGGTGAGATTAGCCTTATCCGTTTCCAATTATTTACCCAAATCCACCAGATTATGAGTGTGCCGGTAGCTTGTAAACTTTAGAACTTAGCCTTTGCATCATTTCGAGACCATAGACGAGGTATGTTGAGTTCGCTTAATGTATATGAAATAATCAGTTTAAGAGGGCAATATTATAGGATTATCACCCAAATAACCTATCCTTGTGTGTCTATCGATTAGTCACCTCGACTTTTCGACCCTCATGTTAAACCCTTTTTTGCACTCACCTTTAGTGCAAGATACCCCTAGATACACCAGTCTGAGCCATTCCTTTCATTTTTTTCACCCAATATATATTGTTTTGTTACACCATTCACCTTAGCCTACCGTGTAGTCTTAATTTGTGATCGGGAAGTCATTGTTTGCCTAAGTTGAAGGTTCAAGTAGAGAGGTTCAGAAATCACGCTTTCGTCAAAGACCTATATTTGAAGATCATTGAAGACCCCCCCAGATTCTCATATTATGTTCATCTCAAGTGGGGGGATGTTATGTTTAGTTAAAAAAATGAAAAAAAAAGTAGTTTATTGTTTATTGTAAAGTGCAATGTTATAAGCACTATGTTTGGAGCTCATCAAAGATATAATATTGAGGAGGCCACCTCGATCACATTTGAAGAATTGAGTTGGTAATTATTACACCAACAGTTGAAGAACACGTAATGTGCCCATCATGACGTCCGCTAATGGCACATCTATTTGGTATATCATGATCCGGTTTCTTTGCCTTAAAACTTGAACTTTGGATGAACGATAAGCGGTGATGACTTGGTTATAGGTTAAGACTATTTTCTTTATTATTTTTACTTTACACCAATTAAATCCCATGTCTTATCCTACCCTTACTCATGAAGCGTGTGTAGGTGGTGAAGCAAGCAATCTTTGGTGTCTTGGCCATGGATTTGGTTATGTATCATTGATTTTGTCCACTTTGCCGTGACATGTTAGTAATGACAATTCACCCTTAACCCATGTCGTGTCTACCCATATTGCCTTCAAGAATTGTTTAGTCCTTAACTCTAGTCGTGGAGATTTGTGTAACCGCCAAGCTTATTATAGAATACATGCTATGATTGTGCTTTGAGTGATCACCCCGAAATTGACACTTAAACTAGTTGAGAGAATTTGAGTGTTTTGTTCCCATTTCGTGAGGTGTTCAGCTTTGATTTATTCTAGCATAAGGGATTTTTAAACTCATAATTTTCCAGGTAATGGGAGATATCTTTTTATAAAATTTTCTAATAAGGTCTACTTGAGGGCAAGTAGAGTTCAAGTGGGGGGATATTTGATAACATCAAATAGTCCTGAATAATAAGTGTCAATTTCCCCCGATAATGCTCATATTTTATATCATTTATATGGATTTACGCTTGTTTTTCTTTATATTTCACTTTCAGGTAAATTACGAGCATTGGAGCTAATGAGACGCGGATTTGGAGATTTTCTTAGAGATTTATGATAGTATGCCTACTGTGAAGAAGCTACGGCGTAACTTCATCTCTTACATTACATCGTAGCTAGCGCGTTGACTCAGAAGACCAACTCAACATCAATTATGGCGAAACTCCCAACTAAGGTTACTCCGTAACCAACTAGGTCAAGATATGTTTCACGCTGCCATCAGATACGCCATAACTCCTTCCCTAGCTTCGGTAGTTTTGAATGGCGATCGTATCTAGTTGCTTAGGAGAATTGACCAACTGACCCTAAGTAGTTAGGTTGAGTTGGAGAGGGTAAGAATTGAGTAATTGACGACCCTTCCTCGCTTGTGCGAACTGACCAAATGATCACCGGTCGTTTGGATGAACTTAAGAAGTTAGGGATGAGTGTCTAAGATGCTAGCGCCTGGACACTCATTATTTCGAGTCTTGCACGTAAAGGTACTTAATGACTTGGCTTAGGGGACTAAAAATAACTCGACTTTCAAGGGTAGTAGCTTGATCTTGGGTGGAAGCCTTTGCTGATAGGTTAGGACGAATTGACCAAATGCTGTCGTAGCAACTTAAAACCCCATTAGAAGTAGTAAAGCGTGAACATTACATGATAGGATGAGTAATTAGGTTAGCATACTTTACCTCTATTGATCAAAACCACTATTTACTTTTTGCTTTTATTTCTTGTTAATTAGTTTGTTAATCATTTCAATCCTTAAAATAATTAAAACCAGTGACACCTAGACTTAATTAGAATCCGCTCACATAGCTCTTGGAACGACCTCGGTTTTACCGATTACTACACTACACACGACCGGGTACATTGCGCCGTGAGTGCATAAGGTGGACCATGTCACACCCCAAATTACTGTTTTGCGGATGAATGGAATTCACGGGATTGATTGTCATAGCATCACAATCATTGAGTTATATTGAGCGACCTAAAGTGTCGTTTGGAAAATACATCGCTTGAATTAATAAAACATTCGAGTTACAAAGATAGGTCCCAAATGAAAGTTACTATGTGCGGAAAATAAGTTTGTTATAAGTCAAACGATGTTTTAAAGTTCATAAAACCCAAGTGAGACGCGTCGTCACCGCGACTCTATGATATGTCCACATGCATGCCATGAAGTGAATGCCTTAGATACGAGATAAAACATGCTAAAAGTGTCAACACAAAGGTTGAGTGAGTTCATAGAGTTCGTGTTGAAATGTAAAGCCTTTCAAAATCATTTATGCAAAGAAAGGCATTGTAAATCCACTCGTTCCAAGTTCGCCCATACAAAACTTGCAACTGTGTGTTCACAACCAGCCGAAATGTGTATTTTATGCTAAATCACAAGATGTCAAATGAATTCACAATAGTACCTAACTTAATGTATCCATAGTCACTTAATATAACACATAATTGTGACGGTTTCAATTTGTTCCATGACCATTAGTTCAGGATTGTACCAAGACCATTAGTTCAATGTTATACCAAGACCATTAGACCATGATTGTACCAAGCCCGTTAGTACATGCCTATACCAAGTCCGTTAGTTCATGAATATACCAAGTCCGTTAGTTCAACATTATCCAAGTCCGTTAGATCGTGATCATACCAAGTCAGTTAGCTCAATGATTCATGATATAGAAATTCTAAGTATGGCGATCTTTGTTGCGTATGACTAACATTCGATTCGAGATAAACATATAGTTTGCAAATAATCATGTTTGCCATAAAAGTTATTGAGCATGTATCTCCCCCAAAGAGTTTAATAAAAGTATTAAAACAATTGAAAATGGGGCTATGGAACTCACTTTGACAATGATGCGATGACAAAAGTGAGTACACCGAAATGTAGCGTGAATCTCTAAACTTGACCTATTATGAATGATATGATACATAATAAGTTATGATGTAATGTTATGCATGCGATTCGGATGATATTTATACCACTTATGAATTTTTGAAAACAAGACTTCTCATCGAAAATAAAATCTTTTAACGTCTTGACCATTTTTAAATTACTTCACATGAATTTACATTGAAATGATATCCGACGATAATCATTTAGTGATTTATTGTGAAAATATTACTTTTCGTCGTAAAATAATGTTATTGAAATTTCCATGAAAATGACAAAAACAGCCTCTAAAAGCTAGTCGTAAAATGGTGCATGTCGAGCGCTAGGAAACAAACTCAACGGTTTTGGGAAGCTCGTATGATAATCTCAAAGTTTTAGTGTTTAAGTTTTCATCCTAGAGGTCTCGATCACGGAGAAAAATATAGGTAAAGTATGGTACTTGTACCCAAAATGTTGCTGAAGGTAACTTTCGGCAAAGTTTGAGTGACCGTATTTTATTCGTTACAACTCCGCTTGACGAACGGTTGGACATTTTGGAAAATATACTTGGCGAACTTACTTTTACTAGAAGACATCTTTTTATAAAGAGTATCCCATCAATGTTAAAAACGACCCTCAACATGGTCATTTCCTGACCCGTTTGGAGAACAAACTTGAAAAGAAATTTGGAGAACTAATTTTTGGAGAACAAATTTGGAGAACAAACTTGGGAAAATCATATCTTTTTAACCGTAAGTCATCACGGGTCGAGGCACCCGTCATTTGAAGATAATTGAGTCTAGTTTCATGTAAAATACTTTCAAGGGTCGGTTTGTTATAAAATTTTATCAGTTCAACAATTAGTAACGATGGGTCGGTTTTCAGGAAAATAGTTTAGTCGTTAAACTTGAAAATAGCATAACTTCTTCGTTATAACTCCGTTTTAACCCGTTCAAGCGCCACGGTTTCGTTTTAAAGTGTATTTTCTAAATATCTAGGCCAAATATTTTTGTTCACTTTGTCGGATTTTCCGAATTAAATTTTAAGGACAGACCCTTTTCAAAGCGTGTCGAAATGAGTTTTTCGCGCCAAACCTATTCTAACCCATTCAAAACAACTCCAAGCTATTCTAATCCTACCATACACCTTCTTAGGGTGTCATGGGTTCCTAGACATCACCAAAACTAAAATATAACAAGGAGTAATTATAGGATGGATTATATATATTTAGCACATAAAAACCTTAAAACCTTAAAATGGTATAAATATCATGAGACTTGCATGTTTCTCAATAAAATGATATGACCATGAAAATAAATATGAAATAAAAATATGATTATGAATGCTTACTAGTGATATGATGAGGTTTATGGACAAAGGTTTTTCCTAATCACTGAGGTTTGTATTACAAAACCTTAGCAACAAATGATACTAGTGTTTATAAAATTTGACTTGTAAACTTGGAATGATCCTTCCTCTTTTCTTGGTCCCTTGGTGCCGAATATTTGAGAGAAAAGCAAGATGAAATTTTGGTCTAACTTTGCAAATGAATTAAGTGAAATGAAATTTGGTAATAAGTTAAAGTAATATACATGTCTTGTGATATTTTACAAATATCTAATTGGTGATTCATCCTTGTGTCGACAAGGGATGCTTGTCACTTTGTTTATTTTTTTTTTTTTTTTTTTTTTTATTTGTATAAGTAATGTTTTGTAAGGTTAAATGAAGATAAGTGATAAGTTAAATACACATTTGATTATTTAGGGTAGCGTTAAATAAAAATAACTTTTAACGGGTCAAGATAAAATATATTAAGGTCATAAAAATTATAAAAATACATTTCTTGCAAAATTTGAGTGAAATAATAATAATCGTGTCGTATTTAAGAAAAACGTCGTAATTATATAAATACAACAATTTAGTTACAAAATAAATTTAAAACACTGGGTAAACTCTTAATATTATTTTTATAACTTAATAGAGTATAAAAATATATCAGGATAATTTTTGGAAGTAACGGATCAATTGTTCAAAATAATTAATTACGCGATAACGTTTATTTAATATAAAATTAAACGTTTAACGAAAAATGCAAAACCATGCATAATATTGATATGAAATGATGACAATGATGTTAATGAAATGTAGACTAAACTTAGTCTATATGAAATGTCCTCGATGATATGATCATGAATTCACAGCTAAACCATTACGGTTACGTGAATTTGATGCTCGTAAACCTAGTTCACGATAAATGATAAATAATGAAGCATGAGTAATGTTTTGAGAATGACCTGAAATTGCGAGTTGTCACATTCGCCCAACCAAAAGGAATTGATCCACGAATTCGGTTCGTGTTAGTCTATCAAATTTTTGAGTTTGTGATAAATAACGAGGGAGAAGACATGGAGAAGTGTCGTTACGGTTATCGGTGTTGAGAGTGTATAAAACATCATAGTAGAGAAAATATTGGATGAATCTCCATGAGTAACACTTAGACTTTTATGAATATGTGAAAACCACCTTGCACTAAGACTTATAAATAATCGCTCCCAACATAACATGATCCCTCCAGAATTAGACATAGTTAGCTAGGCTATGTATAATTAAGGAACGATAATGTGACGTTCGGTTTAGTTGTTATAACTCTCAATGTTTACAAAGATTTAAACCGTGTCGTTAAACTGGTTGTTAAAGATAAAGGAAGTAAAATCCTTGTAAGTGATAACAAATCGGAAAGAAAATAAAGTACAATAGATGAGAATATTTTACAACGAGTGGTTTATCAAAAAGTAATACATCTTAAGTTATAAAGATCCGGATACGATGGAAGACATAAACTTAGTATGACATAGTACATAAGGAAAAATAAAATTGTTAGTTTCCGAACTTCTTGGTCTTAGCGTTGTTGAAATCTCGACGAGCTTCACCTCCTTCTAACATGTATGCTTTCCCAAGAGCACCTTCACCTTGTTGACCTTGGTTTTGGGGACATTGGTTCCGATAGTGTCCTTGCTCCCCACATCCAAAGCATGTGACTACGACTTTACCTCTACAATCCACAGCTGGGTGTCCTAATTTTTGGCACTTGTGGCACTTGGCGGCAAGGACCCGAGTGATGAAACTTACATCGATTACATAGTGGGTGTGTTCCGGATAACCTCGCCTTCTATTGGTGCAGCGACATAAACCATTCCGACTTCTTGCCTTCTATTTTGTTGTTGATGATGGTTAGTGTTACGGTTTTGGTTGTTCTTTGTTATAACCTCCTGGTCGTTTCCCATTTCCTTTTGTTGTTGTTGATTTGGTTATAAATGCGTTGTTGTTGTTGTTTTGGTTATTGTTGTAGTTAGTGCGGTTGTTGGTATTGTTATTTACGGTTGATGTGGGCAATGTTTCTCTCTTTACTACTTGTGCCATGAGTTTTGGGATACTCGAGCAGTTCTTCAATTGTTTGCGGATCGGAGGAAATCACATCACCTTGAATAATCTCGGAAGTCCTCCAATGAAAGCCTCCGGTAGCTTCTCGTTATACGAAACCATAGATGGGCATAATGCGCTAATTCTTGAAACCTTGAACATAAGCATCAATATCATACCCAATAGTTACCAACTCATAGAATTCGGTCTCCAACTATTTCACCTCGATGCGTGGACAATACTTCCTTGTCGGAAACTCTTGAATTGCACCCATGTGGTCTGTCGCATTCTCCATTCCCATCGGTGAGCATACAATTCCACCGACATTGCTCCGTCGGTGAGTGTACTTGTAGCAAACTTAACCTTGCTATCCTCCGGCGATTACATATCAAAACACGGATTCCATTTTCTCAAACCATCTAACCATGGCGGTTGCCCTTCCGGTACCCTTGAACTTAGTAGGATCTCCACTTTTGAAATCCTTATCGCACAACTCTTAACTCCGACCCTCTGCATTACACTGCGGCGCGGCAAGTCTAGCGGCCTCGGCGATTGCCGTGACCTCGGCGGCCATGCCACCGATGCCTCTCGATCCTTAGTGCTTGACTATGCTATCATTCACATACCGCATAGCGACTTGAGTCAACTTCGGTGTGGCTTTCTTGGCGCCATAACTTCTTCAAAATAAGAAGAAAGGTGAGGCGTAGCAAAGTCGATGTTAATAATAAACGCTCAAAGAGATATGATATGAGATAATAAATTTGAGGTTATTTTCAAAATGATCGACGGTTTCCTAAGAAATGGGTTATGAGATGTTGTAAGTGCTTCAAATGTATGATGGTTTAATGACTTAATGTGTGAATAACGTGTAACTTCGACATGTTAGTGGTGAAACAAAGGGTGAAAGTGACTTACGCCTACTTAAAGGTTTATCTCGGCATTCGACGTTATCGGTGATGAATCGGTGATATTAAAAATTACGATAGGAATGACAAAGCATTCCCACATTGAAGTATGAAGAAAGGATAATGGAATGGGTATTTGAAGGCATCCATGTGACAATCGTTTTGAAATGAAAGTAAATAACTCGAAAAATGTGCGTATAAACCGCATGTAAAGTGAACATGCACTTATGATGAAATGATGAGATGCTATGATGATGTAGTTATAGTCTAGGGTCAATGATGCAACCTAGTTCTCTATAAGCTGAAGCTCGATGCCAATCTGTCACACCCCAAATTACACTTTTTTGCGTGGAATGGAATTCACGGGATTATTGTCATAGCATCACAATCACGATTATATTGAGCGACCTAAAGTGTCGTTTGGAAAATACATCGCTTGAATTAATAAAAACATTCGAGTTACAAAGATAGGTCCCAAATAAAAGTTACTATGTGCGGAAAATAAGTTTGTTATAAGTCAAACGATGTTTTTAAAGTTCATAAAACCCAAGTGAGACGCGTCGTCACGCGACTCTATGATATGTCCACATGCATGCCATGAAGTGAATGCCTTAGATACGAGATAAAACATGCTAAAAGTGTCAACACAAAGGTTGAGTGAGTTCATAGAGTTAGTGTTGAAATGTAAAGCCTTTCAAAATCATTTATGCAGCAAAGGCATTGTAAATCCACTCAGTTCCAAGTTCCGCCCATACAAAACTTGCAACCTGTGTGTTCACAACCCGCTGCCGAAATGTGTATTTTTATGCTAAATCACAAGATGTCAAATGAATTCACAATAGTACCTAACTTAATGTATCCATAGTCACTTAATATAACACATAATTCGTACGGTTTCAATTTGTTCCATGACCATTAGTTCAGGATTGTACCAAGACCATTAGTTCAATGTTATACCAAGACCATTAGACCATGATTGTACCAAGCCCGTTAGTACATGCCTATACCAAGTCCGTTAGTTCATGAATATACCAAGTCCGTTAGTTCAACATTATCCAAGTCCGTTAGATCGTGATCATACCAAGTCGATTAGCTCAATGATTCATGATATAGAAATTCTAAGTATGCGTATTTGTTGCCCGTATGACTAACATTCGATTCGGATAAACATATAGTTTGCAAATAATCATGTTTGCCATAAAAGTTATTGAGCATGTATCTCCCCCAAAGAGTTTAATAAAAGTATTAAAACAATTGAAAATGGGGCTATGGAACTCACTTTGACAATGATGCGATGACAAAAGTGAGTACACCGAAATGTAGCGTGAATCTCTAAACTTGACCTATTATGAATGATATGATACATAATAAGTTATGATGTAATGTTATGCATGCGATTCGGATGATATTTATACCACTTATGAATTTTTGAAAACAAGACTTCTCATCGAAAATAAAATCTTTTAACGTCTTGACCATTTTTAAATTACTTCACATGAATTTACATTGAAATGATATCCGACGATAATCATTTAGTGATTTATTGTGAAAATATTACTTTTAAATCGTAAAATAATGTTATTGAAATTTCCATGAAAATGACAAAAACAGCCTCTAAAAGCTAGTCGTAAAATGGTGCATGTCGAGCGCTAGGAAACAAACTCAACGGTTTTGGGAAGCTCGTATGATAATCTCAAAGTTTTAGTGTTTAAGTTTTCATCCTAGAGGTCTCGATCACGGAGAAAAATATAGGTAAAGTATGGTACTTGTACCCAAAATGTTGCTGAAGGTAACTTTCGGCAAAGTTTGAGTGACCGTATTTTATTCGTTACAACTCCGCTGACGAACGGTTGGACATTTTGGAAAATATACTTGGCGAACTTACTTTTACTAGAAGACATCTTTTTATAAAGAGTATCCCATCAATGTTAAAACGACCCTCAACATGGTCATTTCACGACCCGTTTGGAGAACAAACTTGAAAAGAAATTTGGAGAACTAATTTTGGAGAACAAATTTGGAGAACAAACTTGGGAAAATCATATCTTTTAACAGTAAGTCATCACGGTCGAGCCACCCGTCATTTGAAGATAATTGAGTCTAGTTTCATGTAAAAATACTTTCAAGGGTCAGTTTGTTATAAAATTTTATCGGTTCAACAATTAGTAACAGCAGTCGGTTTTAGGAAAATAGTTTAGTCGTTAAACTTGAAAATAGCATAACTTCTTCGTTATAACTCCGTTTTAACCCGTTCAAGCGGCCACGGTTTCGTTTTAAAGTGTATTTTCTAAATATCTAGGCCAAATATTTTTGTTCACTGTCGGATTTTCGAATTAAATTTTAAGGACAGACCCTTTTCAAAGCGATGTCGAAATGAGTTTTTCGCGCCAAACCTATTCTAACCCATTCAAAACAACTCGAAGCTATTCTAATCCTACCATACACCTTCTTAGGGTGTCATGGGTTCCTAGACATCACCAAAACTAAAATATAACAAGGAGTAATTATAGGATGGATTATATATATTTAGCACATAAAACCTTAAAACCTTAAAAATGGTATAAATATCATGAGACTTGCATGTTTCTCAATAAAAATGATATGACCTTGAAAATAAATATGAAATTAAAAATATGATTATGAATGCTTACTAGTGATATGATGAGGTTTATGGACAAAGGTTTTCCTAATCACTTGAGGTTTGTATTACAAAACCTTAGCAACAAATGATACTAGTGTTTATAAAATTTGACTTGTAAACTTGGAATGATCCTTCCTCTTTTCTTGGTCCCTTGTTTGCCGAATATTTGAGAGAAAAGCAAGATGAAATTTTGGTCTAACTTTTGCAAATGAATTAAGTGAAATGAAATTTGGTAATAAGTTAAAGTAATATACATGTCTTGTGATATTTACAAATATCTAATTGGTGATTCATCCTTGTGTCGACAAGGGATGCTTGTCACTTTGTTTATGTTTTTTTTTTTTTTTTTTATTTGTATAAGTAATGTTTTGTAAGGTTAAATGAAGATAAGTGATAAGTTAAATACACATTTGATTATTTAGGGTAGCGTTAAATAAAAATAACTTTTAACGGGTCAAGATAAAATATATTAAGGTCATAAAAATTATAAAATACATTTCTTGCAAAATTTGAGTGAAATAATAATAATCGTGTAGTATTTAAGAAAAGCGTCGTAATTATATAAATACAACAATTTAGTTACAAAATAAATTTAAAAAACTGGGTAAACTCTTAATATTATTTTTATAACTTAATATGAGTATAAAAATATATCAGGATAATTTTTGGAAGTAACGGATCAATTGTTCAAAATAATTAATTACGCGATAACGTTTATTTAATATAAAATTAAACGTTTAACGAAAAATGCAAAACCATGCATAATATTGATATGAAATGATGACAATGATGTTAATGAAATGTAGACTAAACTTAGTCTATATGAAATGTCCTCGATGATATGATCATGAATTCACGACTAAACCATTACAGTTCGTGAATTTGATGCTCGTAAACCTAGTTCACGATAAATGATAAATAATGAAGCATGAGTAATGTTTTGAGAATGACCTGAAATTGCGAGTTGTCACAGACCATAGGTAAACGAGACTTTATAAATATTAAAACCTGGTCAGAAAACCTGCATCAATATGTGTCATATGATGAAGAAACTTAAGTCTTAAGGTTGAAATGTATAACAAATCCGTCCAAGATAAATCCTAAAAATGCCATGTGCCATACTTAGTCACCAAAAATTCCACATATGGTTATTTTGAGGAGGTTTAGAGTTTTACGGAGTGAGTTTTGGTTCCGTTAATTGCTAAGTGTAAGTCGTAAAGTCATAAAACTTAAAACCGGATATCCTAAAAATATGAAACTTGTAGAAATGATTAAACTCATCATTATACTTCATAATAAAATATAAAATGAGTGGTAAGTTCAAAGGGAAAAAGGGAAAGAAGGGTTGGGCCCCAATTTCCCCCCCTTAAATTGGCCCTTTCCCTATTTTTTCCCAACCAGTTCCGTCCGGAATAAAAAAGTGGGTGTTTAAAGGGCCCCCGTTTTTAAACACCCCTTTTTCCCAAGGGGGGAATTCCCTTTAAAAGGAAATCAAAACCCTTGGCCCCTTTTAAATTCAAAATCCGGGTTTTTTCCAACCCCAAAAACCCGGCCCAAAAATTTACCAAAATTTCAATTTTTCAAAACCCAAATAAGGGTTTTTACCTCAAACAAGGTTTAATCCCCCTTTATTTCCTTTTCCCAACACTAAACCAAAACCCCAGGGGGGAAAAATAAATTTTCTTTAAATTAAAAATTTCCAAAACCCCAAATTCGGTTTGCCAATTTCGTAAAAGGCAATTTTACCCTTGGGGAAACACCTTTAGCAACAAGGCAAAAAGGGCAAAACCCCCTTTGGAAATTCCCCCTTTTCCTTTAAAGGTGATAGGAGGTGATAAGTTGAATTCATGTTTCAAAATGATTGACCGGTTTCTAGGCGATGGGTTATGAGGTGTCGTAAGTGCTTCAGGTGTTCCAATTCGCCTCAGAAGATAGTTGGTATGAAAATCGAGGAATTCGACAGATCGTAATGGGTTCTTATAAAATGATATTGTATAGGGTTATGAAATAGTTTTCTCATGATGTTTGAGGAATAAGTGTAACACCCCTAACTTCGTGATACGCAGCGGAATTCAAATTGGGTGTTACTTCATGGCACAACAGTTATAATGATAGAAAACGAACTCTAATTGAGTCGTTTTAAAAGATTTATCATTCGAATTATATAAATATCAGAGTTTACAAAGGTTTCAAGGTTTACAAATTACATTAAATGAGTTTTCGAATGATAATAAAATTTATAGCCCTCTTGAGAAAGATGAATTCCAGGTCCTTTAAAATACAAGATTTGTTTTACAAGAGAAAAAAAAGTATTAAATAACTAAAACAATTAGGAAATTTAAAATAAAATAGTGAACTAAAAAATTAATTTTTTTTTCACAAAATAAAAAACAAATTAAAAAGCAGAGGAAAATAAATTGGATTTTTTTTTAAAGGAAAGGAAATAAATCAATGAAAAATATCAAATGAACTCGAAAATTCCAAATATTTTTAGCAACGCCGGAAAAGTGATAGAATCTCAAGGAAAAGTTTTAGAATTTTCGAATTAAATACGTATTTTTTTTATATTTAAAATAGCAGATAAATCAAAATAAATAGTAAACTAGTTCAAAAAAAATATGAAAAATTTACACTATCTTAAGAAAACTATAAGAAGATACCAGAAATTTTAAAAATATTTTTTTACGTTTTTTACTATTTTTTAAAAATAAAATTCGAAACAGATTTTTAAAGAAAAATAAAAAGAAACTATTTTTTATTTTATTAAAATACTAAAACAACTCAGAAAAATACGAAAATTTTATGACGAAAATAAAATATATTTTTGGATTTTTTGTGAAAAAAACAAGATTTTTAGAGACTTTTTACTATTTTAAGCTAAATAAAACAATAAAAACGTAAACTTTAATAAAAATAAACTATAAAAAAACTAAACTTTTATAAAAATATAATTATGATATGTTGAGCGTGTGCACGAAGCGTAGAAAATACACTCACACAATCTTACTATAACTCAACTCTTCATGGAATATTTTTATAAAACGTTTTATAAAAATAAAATGAAATAAAAAAAAGATTTAAGAGATGAGAAGAATAAAGAGATGCAAAGATAATAAAATGAACTAACTTGCAATAAATAAATCCGACTTTTATAAAACTAAATAGCATAAAAGTAAATACAAGAGTTTGGGTACAAAATAAAAAAAAAAGATGATAAAATGAGGTGAGGAGGTGGGTTTTTATAGACCCACTAGTTACACTTTAGCCCCTAATAATTTTTCATAATGGCCCCTAAACTATTCAATCTTGGTACAAAAAGCCCCTCACAAAAACTTGGTCCCCAAGTTATATATTTAAGCATGGCAGATTGCATTTTAGATTCATTTTGGCTGGGCTCCACTTGGGTCATTCGCAGCTGGGCTTCAGATGGCTGGATCTCGCTGGGCTTGGGATGGCTTGGGCCTCATGGGTATGCAAGAGCTGGGCTTCAAATTGCTGCTGCTACTAAAAAGTAAATATTGCCATGAGTGGGATTAGAACCAAGACCTCTTGCTTGCCAAACATGTCCCCAACCACTAGACCAAGAGCCCTTCTTGTGTTAAATGTTGCATTTAATTCCCTTTTAACCTCCTTTTTCTGCTGCTCCATTTTTCTTTTAATTAATTAATTCTTCGGGCTTCGTTTTTTCTTGCACCATTCCGACTCTTGCTTCGATGCTCCAAATAAAATTATCATTAGTCCCATAATTTTGTGCTCTTTCCATTCTCGTGCTAGTTTTTGCGTTGTTTTGTCTTTTCTTGTCCGTTTTGCAATATCCGTTACCTGCACATACATAAACACAAAAACAAAAACATTTATGGCTTTAGGGGTTAGTTTTTGGTCTTTTTGGTCCGGTTTTGATAACGAAAAAGGTATATGTTTTCACATACACCAATACTTTCACATCATCATTCCAACAAAACTAAGACATTTCACATACTCTAGGTTGCGAGTAGATTTTTCTCGGCTTATCCATCATATTCTTTAAGTACTAAACATCATCAAACTCACGGTGAGTTCGTAGCCTCATTTTCTATCGTTTAACTATTTTGTAAACTCTTTGGGGGAGATACATGCACAACTACTTTTATTAACAATCACGATTATTTGAAAACTGTACGTTTATCTGAACTGAATGTTGTATTAGCACTAAGTAACACTATTGTTACATTTAAGTCCCTATATCACAAACCACTAATCACTAGTTGAGTGAGCGTGAATATTATGAATATGACTATTGGAATTGATAAACCCCGTTAGTGTTGACCCAGTTAAGGAAAATAGACACACTATATTTGAGAACACTAGGTATAATGGCAAATTATGAATCATTTGTTGAACTAATGGACTTGGTACTATAACCATCTAATGGACTTGGTATGATCAAGATCTTATGGACTTGGTATGATCACGATCTAATGGACTTGGTATGATCACAATCTAATGGACTTGGTATGATCACCATCTAATGGACTTCGTATGATCACGATCTAATTGACTTGGTATAATCTCGATCTAATAGAATTGGTGTAATAACGAACCAACAGACTTGGTACGATTGTGAAGAAACAGAAACTTAAGGTTTCAATGTCAAGAACTTAGTGCAACAAAAACACTACCTATATGTGATATTGTATTTAGTACAATAGTCATACACTCGGAATATTTGAAGTTTACTTTTATAGGAATTATTTGTAAAGTCTTACACAATATTTACTTATAATACTTTGAACTCACTCAACCTCTGTGTTGACACTTTTAGCATGTTTATCTCAGGTCCATAAGGCACGAGGCTGGAAAGGATGGAAAGGAAGGGTACGAGTACACAAGATAACTATAAATTTTATTATCATTCGAAAACTTATTTGTAATCTGTGAAACTACTGGGACCTCATTTTTGTAAAAAACTCTGATATTTATATAAGTCGAATGAAAAATGTTCTAAATGACTCAATTAGAGTTCGTTTTCTATTGTTATAACTATTGTGCCATGAAGTAACACCCAGTTTGAATTCCGCTGCGTTCACGAAATTGGGGGTGTTACAGATTGGTATCAGAGCTATAGTTATAGAGAAACGGGTCTAATTGAGACCTAAACTATAACTACTTTTACAAACAAAACAGTTTATAGCCTTTCGCTCTCCGTGCCTTCCATCCTCTAGACGATTATGTGACTTTTAGGCATTTTATGCTACACGAACATATTAGTATATTGATATACACACTTGACATACTTTCGATCATTTTATATAAATGATGTACTAAACATATGCGTATGCCTATTCCAAAGCATTATGGCACAACCATATTTTTCAGATCATGTATCTACTCGTGCATTTTAGGATTTATGAAACCTTCTCAAGATATTGTAACTAATTACAATGATCCCTATTATTTCTAAGACATTGTGAGTTACACAATGGTCTCTATTATTTCTCAGACATTATGAGTTACACAATGGTCTCGACTATTTCTCTGACATTGTGAGTTACACAATGGTCTCGACTATTTCTCAGACATTGTGAGTTGCACAATGGTCTCTCTTATTGTAGCAACCCGTAAATTTTCATAAAGTAAAATGACTATTTTACCCTTTTACTTCTTAAAAGTTGACCTTGACTTTGACTTTTGACTACTTGACTTTTACTATAACGTAAAAGCAAATACTGTAACTGATAGTAACCAGTAATTTCCCAAGTTAAATAATTCTCTCTGTTTCGAATTATTACACTTTGAACATTTTTGTTCACCAATGTTTATAAATAATTATTTAAAGTTGTTACTTTATTAATTACTTAAATTTTAATCGTGTAAACTTTTCTCATGGTCAACACAAGACTACGATAAGTCTAGGTGTTCAAAATACTCTACTTTCACCAATAGTCATATTTTTATGAACTATTGCCACCTTGTTAGTTTTACGTAAATATTTTACTCTTTACGTAATACGCGTGCTCAAACCTATGTTATTAGGTTTTAACAACATAAATGCACCCCATTAATCTTATCACACTTTTAATATACTTAGTTGGAGTATATTAACAAGTTTTAATATTTTTGTACGTATTATATTTTTACGTTACCCGATTTTAAGTTTCGTGACTTAAGGGCTTAACATTAGTAATTACCGGGACCAAACTATACCCCGTAGAACTAAATCTATCTATATTATGCAAGATTTAAATAACTCTTACACATTGAAGCACCAAAACTCACGCCTAACATGCAAATGACACACTTGTCATTTCCTTGTTACATTAAAGCTTACTCATCTACACATATCCTTTCATTTTTCATTCTTCACATGCAAGATAAGATCAAATTCTCTCCTTCTTGTTTCCCTCTCCTCTTTGATGTCCCTTATTCAGCCCACAACCACCATCACTTTTAATTTTTATCTACAAATGATACATCAAAGTTGAAGGCTTAGTTGGTACATAAGAGTTCTTGTGTTGTTTGGGAGATTCCTTGGTTGAATTAGAAGATAATCAAGGGTTCAAGGGGCTGAGGTTATGAGGATCTTACAAGGGTTATAACAAATGTTTTATAAGGCTAAACCAAGGTTGGGTTGAAGATTCAAGACAAGGATTAGAGATTAGAAGGGTTAAGGGTTGAATTGTTCTTGTTGTACTAGTAACTTGTCATCCTAATCCTTGTAAGATTTGAGTTTATTTTCTTGTCATTCAATATGTTTGTAATAATCTCTATAATTATTTTATGTAATTGGATATAAGTAGTATATGTAATATGGCGATGTTGTACATGAGATTGTGACCATGAAAACAAGCTAAAACAAGTCCTAGGTAAGTTCTACGAACATGAATTCTGAAACAGTCCCAAATATTTATTAAAATGATCATCTCAGTAAATCTTAAGGTTAATTAAATAAGATAAGCTTGTAGAGCTATGTCTTATGGTCGTTTCTCTAGGTGGCGCACCTCATAACTCACCCCGATGAGTAAATGAGAGCCAAAATGACAAAACATGTCAAAATTTGCACACCAGATTTCATTTGGGAAAAGCCCATGGTTACATTCATTTCGGAAGTCGACTAAGTTTTATGAAATGTATCCAAGACCTAAACTTGAATTTTGGCGAAAGCTGTGTCAAAACATGTTGTAGAACTCAACTTATGGTCGTTTGGGGGATCGAATGTGACCAAACTTTACGCAATGAAATATAAGTATATACTTGTAATTAGACTATTGATATAAATAAACTTTGGACCTTAGACTTAATTAAGCTTAAGAAGCTTTTAGAGAATATAAAAATATGAACTTGGGCTTTTGAATCACTTAAAAGGACTTGTGGTTAAAAGTTATGCCTAGTTAAATCACGATTTTGACCCTTTTTCAGTGCGAATCAGCAAAAGTGTAAAACACGAAAGTTGCTCATAATGACTTTTTCTACAAACACTCAGGCGCACATAAGCAGAAAGTGAACAGAAAATGCTAAAAACTACAAAAACTAAACTGACATGTTGTTGACTAGAACACAACCTTAGTGAGAAACTTTAAGTGATATATTGATCATTTGAGGGTAATAAAAAGCCAAGATTAAGTCATGATTGTTGTCTAACTTAGACGCATCCTTAATATGGTCTTGATTATTATTGCTTAACCATAATTTAGCCGCACGGCTAGTATAAGTCTAATGACCGAAACTTGTTTTTTTTTAATTTGTTCACTAGACTTTGACACACTAAGTAAATGACCATATGACATGTTAAACTACTTCACGACCTCCTTATTTTGATAGCCTGAACGATGGTACGAGGTTATTTATAAAAGGGCTATAAGCCAAAAAACATTTAAGGAATACTTTAACTTAAGGATTCATGTACAACATCATATTGAAAGCCAACAAACTACATATACTTGTACACTTATATCGTACACTATACTAAAACATGAATACTATGCTTTCGTAGGTAATCGTTAAAGATCGTGATCTTGTCATACTCTATTGTTGACATACAATATATCGTTACACTCCGCTGCTGATCATTACCGTGAGTTCATAGCCCCGCTTTCTATTACTTAATTGTTTTACAAACCCTTGGGGGGGATACGTGCTATCTTTAAACTGAACACATTGCTTTGAAACTGTATGCTATATCTGAATGTATTATGTGCACTAAGTACCACTATTGCCAAACTTAAGTCCCTATTATCATGAACCATTAATCACTTGCGGGTGAACGTGAATAATATGGATAGATCTATCGGGATTAACGAATCCCGTTTGTTTGACCAAGTCCGGTAAACAAACGCACTCTATTTGAAGAATCATAGGTTTATTGGAAAATTGCCTATTAGGGCCACTGTTTGACCAAGACCTGGCAAACTATTATATCAATTTTATTGACAAGTTGTTAACGTTTCGATATCATGAGCTTAGTGCGATAATATCTCTTTTGTTTCTAAACTATGAGTGTGAGTCTATAGCTCATACGACGACTATATTGTGTTCAATAATCAAACTAAACTCTATGAATTCACTCAACCTTTTTGTTGACGATTTAAGCATGTATCTCAGGTCCATAATGTACGAGGCTAGCAAGGATGGAAAGGGAGAGGCACGGATACTCTTAAAAGTTTATATTTATATAATTTTTTTTTCTTTTTTTTATAAAAAGTTTATATTTATATAATTATGCTAACCCTTAAAGTTTTGATTTTGTTTGTGTAATCAGATCCTACCTCATAAGGCGTGGAGCTTACGGGTCTTATAAGCTTAAAAATCATTAAAGTTTACAAATTTAATAACTTTTATTAAGTTATAAAGCTTAAAACTTTATTTAACTAATTAGCAAAATTAAAGTTAATAAGGAAATAAACTTTAATAATTTATTTAGTTTATAAGATTGGGTGGTATTTCTCTCGTAAAAATCACCGGGTTTTATTCTCTTACCTTTTTATCATTTTTATCTTAGATTCTTAGTTTAACGTTATGTTTAATTATTCGTCTTGTGTTTGTTAAGTCTTTTATTGTCATATTGTAGTTAAATATTCCGCTTTTTTCAAAAATCAAAAATCAAAAACCAAAAAAAAATAATAATAAATTACTTTTAAATTTTAGATAATTTTTAAATCACATTTTAGTAGTAGAAAATATTAGATCACTTTTAGGGGTTAAAATAGATTAATTTGCATTTTAGAATACGTTTTTGGCATAAAGTAATTTGCGTCTTTAGTTCAATTTATGTATTTAATTGAGATTACTTGTTTGCACCTTAGGATTAGTATATTTATATGCCTTTTATTATTATTGCTTGCCCCGTAGTTTAGAAATCACTCAAAAATCCTTTTTACCCATTCAAATCCCGAATAACGCGACGTGAGTTTTAAACTCCATTCATCCTTCGCTTGGAACGATCCGGGGATTCAAATCTAATACATTTGAGTTTCCCAATACTACAAACTTCTATAATTGGTTTTCCTAAATCAATTTTTGGCACCGCTGCCGGGGAGGGCATGTAGTGAGTTTCCAATTTCGTCTAGATTCGCGTGCATTTGAAGATCCTTCCCCGAGTGAAGTTATCGTTGTTTTTGTAAATATATTTTTTTTCAAAAACCCAAAAAAATCTAAAAAAACCAAAACATTCTTCCTAGAGTGTTTACAAAACCATAAAAATTAAAAAATCAACAAAAGAAATCGAAACGTCAATTGTTACGTCGGCTCACCTTGAGAGTACAACCTATACACGGGGTATAAGAAAGTCTTGACATTAAATTGCAGACTGAAGAAAGATCCACTCTTCTTTCCCGCTCCGCTGCGAGTACTTTTGAGAGCTACCGAGCACCGGTTGACGCGACAGTTACCAAAAAGATTGTTTTTCAAAAATTTTCTAAATATAAAAACCAAAAAGATTTTCCTTTCTCAAATTATTTTTCCTTTTTACTTTTTGATTTTGATTTTTAGTGCATGCGCACTCGCTCTCAGTCACGACGTAATCGTAATCGTAGAATAGACGTACCCGAGTTACGTACTATCGTTGAAGAACCCGTCGTCATGGCGTACACTCGAGCGATGATCGAGTTACTTCAAGCTCCGTGAGCGGCTACGGTGATGCTATCGTTGTTCCACCACTTGATGTCGAAAATTTCGAACTCAAAATGAATTTAATTCAATTGGTTTCAAATAAACCTTTTTGTGGTTTAGACCATGAGGAGCCCCACGCACACCTCCGTTGGTTTAATCAAGTAGCTTCTACGATAAACTTTCGGGGCGTCACTCATGAGTCAATTAAATTGAGATTGTTTCTATTTTCTCTTGAGGGGGAAGCCCGGACTTGGCTTGAAAAAGAACCCCCTCAATCAATTACAACATGGGCCGATCTTTCTAAGAAGTTTGTGAATCAATTCTTTCCTCCTTCGAAAATTACAATGTTACGAAATCAAATCATTAATTTTCAACAAAAATTTGATGAAAGTTTTGGAGAAGCATGGGATAGATTCAAGGAACTTTTACGTAAATGCCCAAATCACAGTTTTACCGATCTGCATCAGATTGATACGTTCTACAATGCTCTAACGCCGTCCGATCAAGATTCGCTTAACGCGCCGGTGGTAACATCTTGAGTCGTATGCCGCCGATATTAGAACGATTATCGAAAATAAGTCAAAGTTTTCTCGTCTAGAAAGCAGACGGTTGTTTCTAAGATTGCTACTAATGATAACTATGTTCGGAGGAGTGAGTTGAGTGGGGTCAATCGATGCTATTAATTCTATGATAAGAGAGTTTAAGATTCGTAATCCGAACGACCAAAGCCGTCACCGAAACATGTGTTGTTTGTGGTGGTCCTCATCCATACTATAATTGTCAAGCCACGGATAATGATCTCAGAAATGCTTCCGTAGCTTCTGCTAATCCGGTTCAAAATCAGAACCAATGATACCGTGCCAACCAAATGGGACCACCCGGTTTTGCACCTGTTCTACAACAAAACCAAAACCATAACCAAAACCGTTATCAAAACCAATCTTACAATCAAAACCGAGGAGCTAATCTTAATCATGGTAATCAAAACTACCAAGCTCCTCCACCTCAAGTTTATCAACAACCTTATCAACCACCTCATCAAGTTGCTCCGAACAACGAGTTTCTAACTTACATGAAGAATTCTGATAACACCATTAAAAGTTTGCAAACTCAAATCAACAGTATGAGGACTGATTTCAAAAGGGAAATTGAAGCTACAAGCAACAAACAGATGACTGAAATGAGGAATATGATGGCTAGTTTCCTTCAAGCTAACCAACCTTCTACGTCTTATTCTCAACCCTCGGGTTCCGGTTCTCTTCCGAGTAATACGATTCCCAACCCAAGAGGTGACATGAAAGAGATCACTACCCAAAGTGGTGTAGCTTATGATGGGCCCACGGTTCCTACTACTACTTCTTCTTCTCCGTCTCGTGTGGTAGACCGTGAGACCGGGGTGACAAAGGACCTGGTGCTTCCTACTAATAAGGGGAGTACCGAGAATGTCCAACCCACGGTTGTTGATGAGTGTGTAAATACTCATCAGTTTTGTACAAAATAAAGCGCAAATTCATCGAAAACACTCGAAACACATCTAAATGATCAAAATATCACAAATCGTTGTTTTATGTGTTTCAAATTCAAAAATATCAAAATCGGATGAAAAACATATCAATTTCGCAAAATTGCGTTTGGTCCCCAGTTTCAAGAATTGTCAAAAATAGTCCCTGAGCCCAAATTTCAAAAGTATAAATCACCAAAGGTCCTTTTAAAATCAAAAGTTGTCAAAATAAGTCCTTTGGTGAAAAATATCAAAAAGTTTGAGAAATTTACAAAAATAGTCCTTCAACTTTCAAAATTGGCAAGAATGGCCCCTGGAAAATGGCAATTTGGCAAATTTGGTCCTTGTACTTATTGAGATTGTCAATTATGGTCCCTTGAAGCAACTTTGCAAGATTGGCAGTTTAGGTCCCTCATTTTCAGAAATTACATGAAAGGTCCTTGTGATTTAAAACCTTTAAACCCATTTGGCCTAGTCAAAACCTTTTGAACCCCCTGTCAAAATGCAAATTGACCCCCCTTTTTGATAATTAACCCCACTGGTCAAAAGACCAGTCAAACCCACCTCTTCCCGCTTTTCCCTCCTTCTTGTCCGCCCACCATACCAGCCACCAAAACCACCATTTCTTCACCTTCTCACCTTCCTGTCCCCCCCCACCCCACCAAACTCCAAAGGCATTAAATGCCTCTCCCCCATTTCACTCAAACCACCCCAATTGGCAGTTTACCATTTTGGCGCCAAAAACATGTTTAAACGGTGGAGATCAAATCAAAGCAATCCAATGGCTCAAATTGGTGGGAAAGATTCAGAGGAGAGAGGAAAAGGCTTTGGGTTATAAAAATGAAGCAATTGGAGCAAGTTAACCAGGCTGCTAGTTTTTATTTATTTTCTTATGTCGTTTTTTATGTAAAAGTGTTATTTCAGTGTTAAATTTGTAATGTTTTGCTAAAGTGTATTAACTTTAAGTGTTTGAATGTATTGAAACCGATTCAAGTACTAATTTCGGTTTAATGTTATAATCTTCATTTTGTGTTCATTGTTACAAATTTCCAAGTTTAAATCTTGTATACAAACTTCAAACATCTCATTTCTCGGTTCTTAATAGCTTATATAAACTTATAAAGGCTTTATAACCTCAAATTCCGATTTTAAACACATTTGAAACCGGTCAAAGAAAGTCAAACGGGTCAAGCGGCAATGGAAATGGTCAAAGGGATGATGCGGTCTTTGGATGTGGGTTGCTTTAGGACTAGTGGGTTGAATTGGATAGGTTAGTGGTTCATGGTTCTTGGATTCAAGCCATAGTGGCTATTGGACATCTTGTAAGTTGCAATTTAGCTTTGAAAGCATAATCTTTCCTTGTCTTAACCGATTGCAAATCTTGTTCTAGTAGCTGTAATTAGGGTAGTAATACTTGGTTTGATCATTAATTCATAGTTGTTCGATGTTTGTCTCATTTAAGTGTTAAATCGGTCAATTACAAGGGTGTTTGGATTTAGTGATTTACTGTCTTAATGGTCTTTTCAATGGTTAAGTTACATTGTATCATGTTTCTCAAGCATAATTGAACTCATTTTGGTCATTTAAATTGGTGCGCTAGTGTAAAAGTCAAAAATCATACCATTTGAATCCAACAGACCCTTTGTTGGATTTTTAAAAAGCAAGTCATCATTTTGTGTTTAAAAGTAATTAACAAAGGTTGTAATAGCTTCATTACATCATAACAAACCATAATCAGTCATTAAATTGGTTAAAACTTCACCAAAGTCAACTCTTATCGGTTTTCAAAAGTCGAAATGTCAAAGGTTGGAATTGTGCGAGATATTGCGGCTTCTCCATGGTTTCATAAAAGGGTTTTAAGTTCGATTTTGGGATACAAGTAGTCCTCTAGGTGGTTTCAAGATCTAATATCTGTTTTGCTTTAAGCTCTCGAATTAGCTTACGCATAAGCTCAAACTTGGCACTTACGCCTGCACCACTCACTAATCTTGGTGGTTTCTCGATTTTAACAAGCTTGCACAGATTCATTTTGGCTTGTTAGAAGCGGTATTTTAGTTACAAGTAGTCACCAGGTCTAGTTGAGATTTCAATAATTGGTTTTCAGTTTAGAGCTTATTTGTGTGCTTATTCTTGGTGCAAGCTAGTACTTAAAAGCATTTCGGTTTAAAATCAAAAACATCAATTCATTAAAATTGCTTATCGTAGTTATAGCCTGTTGATTTTAAGTGCATTAGGGTATATTTAGCTTGTTATAGCTTCACTGTATCGGTGTGGTAGCTTTTGGCAAGCTTTTGGCTTATTGAGTCTTATTTATAAGCACTTGTGAGATCGATTGCTTATTTCTCTACACAAGTACCTGTTTTCTAATTTTTATAGCTTCTTATCATTATTTTAGAGTTTCCTGAATTTTGATTTTACAAGTTGTTTTGCTATTTTCCTATTTTTAATTAGTTTTAATACTTTTAAATAGCATTTAATACAAAAATTAGAAAAGGTTCAAAAAATAAGTTTTCAATTTTCTTAGGCTTAGATAAATATAAAAAGTAAAAAAGTAATTTTCTAGATTTTTCATAGCTTATTTGGTAATTTTAGTAATTTAATTAGTTTTTAATAGTTTAAAATCCATAGAAAATAGAAAATAGTCTCAAAAATACAAAAATAGTTTTGAAAAGTCTATTTTGATATTTTAGACTTTCCAAGTCTTAATCTTATTTTTCTAGCTCATTTTCCTATTTTCTTGTAATTTAGGTAATTAATTATTAGTTAAAAATAGTTTTAATTAGATAATTAGTTTTAAAAATAATTTTCTTTTCTAAATATTTTCTTTTATCATTAGGTTTATAAAACATCATTTTCATATTTTTAGGGTTAATATTGAATTAGTTTCACTTTTTATTTTTACGTCGCGTAGATTTTAATTAAAACGTCGTTTTAGGTTTTAAACGTTCATCACTTTAAATATAGTGATAGCGTTTATTTAATAGGTTTTATCTTTTAATTTTCTTTAATTTGCATTTAAGGCGTTTTAATTTGTTGGCTTTTCTCGTAGTTATAATATCATTCATATTCCCTTTATCATTCAAATTTCTCGATCACTAGGCGTTGATTTATCCATTGCATAGCTATTTGGGACATAACGACCGGGAGACTCTATCCTCCTCGATCTTAATTGTATTAGTGTTTGAGCGGTTTTAGTCTTTTAGACTTGTTGTTTAGCACCGATCAAATTTTAGGCGCCACGTTCTTGGAGTCAGGTTGATTTATCTCCGTTTTAGCAGATTAGTTGTTTGAATCCTCACTCTTTGTTTATATCATCCATTTACGATATATATATATCCATATTTTCTTCTAAAAATCCAAAACCCAAAACAAGCAAAACGTATAAAACACAAAAATATTTTCTCTTTTGTTTCTATATATGTATCAAAAATAAAAATACAAAAGAATCGTCGTTTTCTCTAATAATTAACAACTTAAAAGATTACCACCGAAAACCAAGCGATGCACTACCTAGCTGGGTGCGACCATAATAAGTTCCCGAACTAAATATATAAAACTTGCCTTTGTGTCCATTGTGATTGGTGTACCTTTTTAAAAGCCATTCATCTTGGATTATTGGTTAAGTTCAACGTTGTTTTGCCTCGATTTTGTGTTAATTGATTTTGTTGTGATATCGACGTTTCGAACCGGAAAACCCATAAATACTCTTCTCACCGATTTTTACAAACCGTCTTCATAATTCTCATTTTCATGTGAAAGATTTTCATAATTCCATTTCTCTCCTTAACTCGAGTTTCCTTAGAGTTAACTCTAGTGTATGCTTTTCGCTCTTCTAGATCTGTAAGCCCATTTCGTGAGCTTGTCAAGATTCCAAGAAGGCGTGTTCGTGACTTCTGCTCCATCGATCGGATCCGAGATCCGGACCGTTCACACTACTTCCGCTATCATGGCGGATGAGATTCCTATGTGTGAGCTTCTCCGAGCACCCATCGGCGGGTATGGAGATGCTATCGTTGTACCGACCATCGTGGTGAAAACTTTGAACTCAAGACCGGGTTCTTGAATCTTGTAACTTCAAATCAGTTCTACGGTTTTGGCGGGATGATCCTCATGCTCATATAAGATGGTTTAACAAGATTGCATCTACCATCAAGTATAAGAATGTCCCTTCCGAGGTCATTAAGCTTCATTCCGTTTTCTCTTGAGGGCAAGCCGGTTGGCTTGAAAAACAACCCCTAAATCAATAGAGACATGGGAAGATCCGGTGAAGAAATTTGTGAATGAATTCTATCCACCTTCCAAGACCACGAGTCTTAAAATGAAATCATCAAGTTCACTCGAAGTTTGATGAATCCTTGATGAATCGTGGGATCGTTTCAAGGAATTGCTTCGCAAATGTCCTCACCACGGTTTCTCCGAGTTGATGCAACTCGACACTTTCTACAATGGGTGAGTCAATCGACCAAGATCTCTCAATTCCTCCGCTGGAGGAAATTTCCTTAGCAAAGCTGTCAAAGAAGCTTTGGCGATAATCGAAAACAAGTCCAAGGTCCGCCTTGCACAAGCAAGCGGTTGTTTCTCAAGTCGGTGTTGGTCCTTCTTCTTCTTCATCGCCTGTGAGTCGATCTAGCACCGATGCTAAGATTGATAAACTCACGGAAGCTATTCAAGCTTTGGTTCTCTCCAATCAAAGAAAGTCTCTTTTCCACAAACTTCACCTCCTGTTGAAGTTAAGAAAGTGGAAGTCAGTGTTACCGTGGTGGCCCCATGCTTATTATAGCTGTATGGCCACCGATGGTAACCCTTTGAAACTAATCTTTGTGGCGGGATGTCTAATCAAGGAGGCAATCAATATCGTGCTCTATAGACCCGAACCACCGTCCTAACCACTACTGGACCTCCGGTTTCAATCAAAACCAAACCGTAATCGAATCAAAGCAGACCAAACCAAGGTTTCCGAACCAAGGTCAATTCAATCAAAACAACGGTTTTCGAATCGGAATCAAAATTTCCACAATCAAGGAAATTACAATAGAAACCAGTCGGAAATTTCAACCTGTGGTATTATCATGGCAATAATCCGAGAATTTTGAATCAAGGCCTAATCCTAACAACAGAGGCGAATTTTCCGTGCAAAATCAAGCCATTGTTCCGTGGCCCATCATCGATGAGTTGTTGAAACAATTCATGAAATCCCAAGAGGAAATGAATCGGTTGTTGGTCGCCAAATTTCGACATCAAGAAGTCTTTAAATGATCGACCCTCGGGCTCGGTACTTTACCTAGCAACACGATCGCTAATCAGAGGCGATGCAAAGGCGATCACAACCCAGTGGTGCTTCTTATACGGACCCACTGTTCCTACTACCCTTCTTCCTCTCTCCCAAAGGTAGTGGAAAGCGAACCTCCTACACACAATGGACCTCGACTCCAATGCCCCCTCCTCGTGGCATTTAGTCAAGTTACCAAGGAGACTACGGACAAGGTGCATTATTCAAGCCCTCGAGGTACACTTGCGTCCCACCTTGGTAGTCCAACCTCAAGTGGTCCGAAACCCAAGTCAAATCAAGGAGTTGTTTTGACCCTCCTGTAGCTCTGTTGAGAATCAATCCAAAACTTCTATTCCTTATCCCTCACGGTTACATGAGCAAAGCTCTGCGAGAAAGCTAGTCATCGATGGAAAAATTCTTTGATTTTCCAAGAACTTCACTTTGACATAAGCTTGCGGATGCCATCATGTTAATGCCCAAGTTTGCATCTACTCACGAAACATATCTTTGAGCAACAAAGAAAAGCTATTTGAAATGGCTAAAACTCCTTTGAATGAGAATTGCTCGTGATCTTGTTAAAGAAGCTTCCAGAAGCTAGGAGATCCGGAAAATTTCTTCTTCCTTGTGTTTTTCCGGGATGATTGAATGCTTTGCACTTGCCGATCTTGGTGCAAGCATCAATCGATGCCTTATTCGATGTGGAAGCAAGCTGTCTCTTCGGAACTTATTCCTACCGCATGACTCTCGAGCTTGCGGATCGTTCTATCTCGCGTCCTCTCGGCATTGCCGAGGATGTATTCGTGAAAGTAGGAAAGTTCCACTTCCCGGTGACTTTGTAGTCATTGATTTCGATCTTGATCCTCGAGTTCCCTCATTGTTGGGCGGGGATTTCGAGGACGGGCCGTGCTCTTATCGATGTATTTGAGCAAGAGATCACTCTACATGTGGGTAACGAAGTCACTTTTAACCTCGATCGGACTTCGAGGTACTCCTCAAATTATGATCTTGAATCAATTAATCGAGTCGATTTAATTGACATTGCTTGAGGAGTGCTCTCAAGAGTTTCTTGGTTATCTTCATAATTCGTGGGAGGAATTCCAATCCCACCACATCTTCTCAACCTATCATTGCCGACTCTTCCCCTCTCTCACTCCGTTTGAGGGAGGTGACTTCCTTCGGAAGAGATCGATGAATTCTTGGCTCTTGATGAATCAATTCCGCTGGAATTGATGGTGTGTATGATTCGGAGGATATTCTTTATCTTGAGCAATTGCTTAATGAAGATCCATTACCTTCACCCTCCAGAAAGAAATCACGATTGAGGAAATCAAATCGGTGCAATCTTCCACGAAGAATTTCGAGGTTGAACTTAAGGACCTACCTCCTCATCTCGAGTATGCATTCTTGGAGGGTGATGATAAATTACCGTCATAATTGCTAAAGACTTGAATAAGGAGGAGAAAACCGCTCTCATAAAGGTCTTGAAGTCACACAAGCAAGCAATTGCTTGGAAACTCTCGATATTAAGGGTATCAACCACGAGTTTTGTACTCACAAAATCTTAATGGAGGATGACTTCAAGCCGTGATCAAAGTCGAGAAGGGTGAATCCTAAGATTCACGAGGTTATCAAACAAGAGGTTCTCAAACTTCTTGATGCGGTCGATTTACCCGATCTCGATAGTCCTTGGGTTAGCCCAATTCATTGCGTTCCAAAAAGGGTGGCATTCTTGTTGTCACGAATGAAGAAAGCGAGTTGATTCCAACTCGATTGGTTCTGGTGGCGTGTGTGCATTGACTATCGTAAGTTAAACGAAGCCACCCGAAGACCATTTTCCTACCCTTCATGGACCGGATGCTTGAGAGATTAGCGAGGAACAGTACTATTGTTTCCTTGATGGTTTCTCGGGTTACTTCAGATCCCCATTGATCCATTGGATCAAGAAAAACCACATTCACCGCCCATACGGGACGTTTGCCTATAGACGTATGCCTTTTGGCTTATGTAATGCTCCCGCACGTTCCAACGTTGTATGATGGCCATTTTCCACGACATGATCGGAAACTATGGAGGTGTTTATGGATGACTTCTCGGTCATTGGGGACTCATTTCAGACTTGTCTCTCCCACTTAGACAAAATGCTTAAAGGTGTGAAGACACCAATCTATGTCTAAAGCGGGAGAAGAGCCACTTTATGGTCAAAGAGGGCATTGTCCTCGGCCATAAGATTTCAAGAATGGGATTGAGGTAGATAGGCGAAGTTGATGTCATTGCTAAACTACCTCATCCCACTTGTTAAAGGTGTTAGGAGTTTTCTAGGTCATGTCGGGTTTTATCGTAGATTTATTCAAGATTCTCTAAAATCGCCTTGACCTATGACCCATCTTCTCGAAAAGATGCTCCTTTCATCTTCTCTCTGAGTGCATCAAGCTTTTGAAACACTTACGAAAAAGCTTACGGAAGCACCCATTCTAGTTGCCCCGATGGGATTTACCCTTCGAGCTTATGTGCGATGCAAGTGATTTTGCAATCGGTGCGGTCTTGGGGCAACATAAAACCAAGCATTTCCACCAATCCACTACGCGAGCAAAACTATGGTCAAGCTCGGACCCATTACACCACCACGGAAAAGAATTATTAGTCGTGGTGTATGCGTTTGAGAAGTTTCGCCATACCTTATCTTGACCAAATGCGTGGTGTATACGGATCACTCGGACTCAAATATCTCTTTGCAAAACAAGATGCAAAGCCGAGATTGCTCCGTTGGGTTCTCCTCCTACAAGAATTTGATATCATCATTCGTGATAAAAAGGAGGCGAGAACACAGGCTGCGATCATCTCTCCGATTAGAGAACCCTCACCAAAATGTGTTTGAGAAAAGGAAATCAATGAAACTTTTCCTCTCGAAACACTCAATGTGGTTTCTTTTCGTGGAGATTCTTCTACCCCATGGTTTGCCGACTTTGCAAATTACCATGCGGGTAACTTTGTTATGAAAGGGATGTCGTCCCAACAGAAAAATAAATTCTTTAAAGATGTGAAACATTATTTCGGGACGACCCTACTTGTTTAAAATCTGTGCGGATCAAGTCATCCGCGATGTGTGTATGGTCGGGAAGCCGTTGACATTCTCAAGGCTTGCCATTCGGACCCTCTTGGGGACATCATAGCCCCAACTACACCGCCAAGAAGGTGTTTGATTCGGGATTCTATTGGCCCACGATCTATAAGGATGCCCATGAATTCGTCAAAACACGTGACGCTTGTCAGCGTCACGGAATATCTCTAAAGGAATGAAATGCCGAAAACGCCATTCAAGTATGTGAGATATTTGACATATGGGGCATTGACTTTATGGGGCCATTTCCTTCTTCTCACGGAAATAAGTACATACTCGTGGCCGTTGACTACTTGTCAAAATGGGTGGAAGCTAAAGCTTTACCCACCAACGATGCCCGAGTTGTGGTGAAATTCTTGAAATCTCTCTTTGCTAGGTTTGGAACTCCACGAGCCATCATCAGTGATCGTGGTACGCATTTCTGCAATGACCAATTTGCAAGAGTCATGCAAAAGTATGGTGTAACTCACGTGCACCTCTCTGCGCACCACCCACAAACAAGTGGGCAAGTGGAAGTTTCTAACCGGGATAAAGAATTCTTGAGAGGACGGTTGGTGAAAACCGTGCCTCTTGGTCGGATAGATTAGATGGCGCACTCACGGGCCTTCGTACGACCTACAAAACACCCATCGGGTGCACTCCATCAAGTCGGTATACGGAAGGCATGTCATCTTCCGGTTGAGCTTCGAGCACAAGGCATCTGGGCCTTGAAGCATGCTAACTTTGATATTCAGACAGCGGGTGATCATAGGAAAGTTCAAATGAATGAATTAAATGAACTCCGTGATCAAGCCTACGAGAACTCTTTGATCTATAAACAAAAGACAAAGAAGATCCATGACTCAAAAATCAAGAACCGCGTTTTCAACGTTGGTGATCGAGTCCTTCTTTTCAATTCAAGATTGAAGATTTTCTCGGGAAAGCTCAAGTCCCGTTGGTCTGGTCCATTTACTATCGCTAAGGTTTATCCTTATGGTACCATTGAGTTATCTCAACCCGATGGTCCTAATTTCAAAGTGAATGGTCATCGAGTGAAGCATTACTTCGGAGAGGACATTCCATCCATGGTTGTCCCGGACTTACAAACTTTCCCCATGAACCAATGAATGCGGGGATCGAGTCAAGCTAGCGACTCGGGAATCAAAAATGAGCATGCCATATGGGTTTTCACCCATATTTCATCTTCTCACCTCTTTCTACCACCCTAGTGTGGGGGTTGCCACATGTTTCAAAAAAAAAAAAAAAAAAAAATCTTCTTTCTAAATAATGGCCGTAGTATTTCCCTTTTACGTTCTTTGTTTGGCATAATCGCGGTACTTTGAATATTGAGGGCAATATTCATCTCTAGTGTGGGGGATTCTCACGAATTTTATCACGTAAATATACCGCCTAATCCCGTTTTGGCCAAAATTTTTTTGGGAGTAAGTGTTCTACACTTTCTCATCCAGTTATCGATCCGCCATGTCGTAAGACAAAAGGATTGGCTAATCCAGAGCAAACGGCTCTTGGTAAAGATTTCTCAAATCCGTTTATATGGCTTGCAATTTGCCCAAAATTGTATGGTTCTTGACTCCCATCATCCTCAAAAGATAATGAGTTGGCTAGCCCGCAAGGTTATGGCTTGTGGTAAAGGCGATGGAAAAACCATAATTGGTATTGACTCACCAAAGATAATGTTGATAATTTATCTAAGAGTTGGCTAGTCCGGAAGGTGCGGCTTCGGTAAAGACAAAATCAAATCCGTTGAAAGTCGGTGGTTTGCTCAAAATCACATGGTTATCGGTGTGCCATGGTTCTTACTTGAACTGAAACATTTGGCTACTCGAGTAATGGCTTTTGGTAAAGAGTTTAAAATCCATTATGTTTTCTCAAATCATTGCTAGGGACTAGCAATATCTCGATGTGGGGATTGATGAGTGTGTAAATACTCATCGATTTTGTACAAAATAAAGCGCAAATTCATCGAAAACACTCGAAACACATCTAAATGATCAAAATATCACAAATCAGTGTTTTATGTGTTTCAAATTCAAAAATATCAAAATCGGATGAAAACATATCAATTACGCAAAAATTGCGTTTGATCCCAAGTTTCAAGAATTGTCAAAATAGTCCCCGAGCCCAAATTTCAAAGTATAAATCACCAAAGGTCCTTTTAAAATCAAAAGTTGTCAAAAAGTCCTTTGGTGAAAAATATCAAAAGTTTGAGAATTTACAAAATAGTCCTTCAACTTTCAAAATTGGCAAGAATGGCCCCTGGAAAATGGCAATTTGGCAAATTTGGTCCTTGTACTTATTGAGATTGTCAATTATGGTCCCTTGAAGCAACTTTGCAAGATTGGCAGTTTAGGTCCCTCATTTTCAGAAATTACATGAAAGGTCCTTGTGATTTAAAACCTTTAAACCCATTTGGCCTAGTCAAAACCTTTTGAACCCCCTGTCAAAATGCAAATTGACCCCCTTTTGATATTAACCCCACTGGTCAAAAGACCAGTCAAACCCACCCTCTTCCCCGTTTTTCCCTCCTTCTTGTCTGCCCACCATACCAGCCACCAAAACCACCATTTCTTCACCTTCTCACCTTCCTGTCCCCCCCCACCTCACCAAACTCCAAAGGCATTAAATGCCTCTCCCCCATTTCACTCAAACCACCCCAATTGGCAGTTTACCATTTTGGCGCCAAAAACATGTTTAAACGGTGGAGATCAAATCAAAGCAATCCAATGGCTCAAATTGGTGGGAAAGATTCAGAGGAGAGAGGAAAAGGCTTTGGGTTATAAAATGAAGCAATTGGAGCAAGTTAACCAGTCGCTAGTTTTATTTATTTTCTTATGTCGTTTTTATGTAAAAGTGTTATTTCGTTGTTAAATTTGTAATGTTTTGCTAAAGTGTATTAACTTTAAGTGTTTGAATGTATTAAACCGATTCCAAGTACTAATTTCGGTTTAATGTTATAATCTTCATTTTGTGTTCAATGTTACAAATTTCCAAGTTTAAATCTTGTATACAAACTTCAAACATCTCATTTCTCGATTCTTAATAGCTTATATAAGCTTATAAAGGCTTTTATAACCTCAAATTCAGCTTTAAACACATTTGGAAGCCGGTCAAAGAAAGTCAAGCGGGGTCAAGCGGCAATGGAAATGGTCAAAGGGATGATGCGAGTCTTTGGATGTGGGTTGCTTTAGGACTAGTGGGTTGAATTGGATAGGTTAGTGGTTCATGGTTCTTGGATTCAAGCCATAGTGGCTATTGGACATCTTGTAAGTTGCAATTTAGCTTTGAAAGCATAATCTGCTTTTCTTTGTCTTAACCAATTGCAAATCTTGTTCTAGTAGTTGTAATTAGGGTAGTAATACTTGGTTTGATCATTAATTCATAGTTGTTCGATGTTTGTCTCATTTAAGTGTTAAATCGGTCAATTACAAGGGTGTTTGGATTTAGTGATTTACATCTTAATGGTCTTTTCAATGGTTAAGTTACATTGTATCATGTTTCTCAAGCATAATTGAACTCATTTTGGTCATTTAAATTGGTGCGCTAGTGTAAAAGTCAAAAATCATACCATTTGAATCCAACAGCCCTTTGTTGGATTTTTAAAAAAGCAAGTCATCATTTTGTGTTTAAAAGTAATTAACAAAGGTTGTAATAGCTTCATTACATCATAACAAACCATAATCAGTCATTAAATTGGATTAAAACTTCACCAAAGTCAACTCTTATCCGGTTTTCAAAAAGTCGAAATGTCAAAGGTTGGAATTGTGCGAGATATTGCGACTTCTCCACATGTTTCATAAAAGGGTTTTAAGTTCGATTTTTGGGATACAAGTAGTCCTCTAGGTGGTTTCAAGATCTAATATCTGTTTTTGCTTTAAGCTCTCGAATTAGCTTACGCATAAGCTCAAACTTGGCACTTTCGCCTGCACCACTCATTATCTTGGTGGTTTCTCGATTTTAACAAGCTTGCAGAGATTCATTTTGGCTTGTTAGAAGCTGGTATTTTGTTACAAGTAGTCACCCAGGTCTAGTTGAGATTTCAATAATTGGTTTTCGGTTTAGAGCTTATTTGTGTGCTTATTCTTGGTGCAAGCTAGTACTTAAAACTGTTTTCAGTTTAAAAATCAAAAACATCAATTACATTAAAAATTGCTTATCGATAGTTATAGCCTGTTGATTTTAAGTGCATTAGGGTATATTTAGCTTGTTATAGCTTCAGATCGATGTGGTAGCTTTTGGCAAGCTTTTGGCTTATTGAGTCTTATTTATAAGCACTTGTGAGATCGATTGCTTATTTCTCTACACAAGTACCTGTTTTCTAATTTTATAGCTTCTTATCATTATTTTAGAGTTTCCTGAATTTTCAGATTTTTACAAGCTGTTTTGCTATTTTCCTATTTTAATTAGTTTTAATACTTTTAAATAGCATTTAATACAAAAATTAGAAAAGGTTCAAAAAATAAGTTTTCAATTTTCTTAGGCTTAGATAAATATAAAAGTAAAAAAGTAATTTTCTAGATTTTTCATAGCTTATTTGGTAATTTTAGTAATTTAATTAGTTTTAATAGTTTAAAATCCATAGAAAATAGAAAAATAGTCTCAAAAATACAAAAATAGTTTTGAAAAGTCTATTTTGATATTTTAGACTTTTCAAGTCTTAATCTTATTTTTCTAGCTCATTTTCCTATTTTCTTGTAATTTAGGTAATTAATTATTAGTTAAAATAGTTTTTAATTAGATAATTAGTTTTAAAAATAATTTTCTTTTTCTAAATATTTTCTTTTATCATTAGGTTTATAAAACATCATTTTCATATTTTTAGGGTTAATATTGAATTAGTTTCACTTTTTATTTTATGCGTCGCGTAGATTTTAATTAAAGCGTCGTTTTAGGTTTTAAACGTTCATCACTTTAAATATAGTGATAGCGTTTATTTAATAGGTTTTATCTTTTAATTTTCTTTAATTTGCATTTAAGGCGTTTTTAATTTGTTGGCTTTTCTCGTAGTTATAATATCATTCATATTCCTTTATCATTCAAATTTCTCGATCACTAGAGCGTTGATTTATCCATTGCATAGCTCATTTGGGACATAACGACCGGGAGACTCTATCCTCCTCGATCTTAATTGTATTAGTGTTTGAGCGTTTTTAGTCTTTTAGACTTGACTGTTTAGCACCGATCAGTTGTCCCGACTTCTGAGCCCAAGGATGCTCCAGTTAGTGCTGAAAAGACTAACCCAAGAACAACACTTCCGTACCCGTCAAGAATGAATGATCAGAAGCAACGTAAACAAGCAAATATTCAAGTGGAGAAATTCTTTCAAATCTTTCAAGATCTTAACTTTGAAATTAGCTTCGCGGATGCTCTTCTTCTCATGCCTAAATTTGTTTCGACACTAAAAGGATTGTTAAGTAACAAAGAGAAAATTTTGGACTTGGCTAAAACGTCGTTGAATGAGAATTGCTCGGCGGTTATTCTCAAGAAACTTCCCGAAAAGTTAGGTGACCCCGGCAAGTTTCTCATTCCATGCGATTTTCAAGGAATAATTCAGTGCTCCAACTTGGCCGATCTTGGCGCGAGTATTAATTTGATGCCGAAATCAATATACGAAAAGCTTTCATTGCCCTCACTTACCCCAACGTGTATGACCCTCGAGCTAGCTGACCGTACTACAACAAAACCAATGAGTATAGCCGAGGATGTTTTTGTTAAAGTGGGGAAGTTCGATTTCCCCGCAGATTTTGTTGTCGTTGATTTTGATGTCGACCCTCGTGTACCCATTATTCTCGGAAGATGTTTCTTAAGAACGGGTCATGCGTTGATTGATGTTTATGAGGGAGAGATCGCTTTAAGAGTTGGAAAAGAAGCCGTCACGTTTAACGTTAATCATACTTCTAAATCTCTAACCAACCAATATGATGTGGCCAAAATTAATGCACCGAGGTGACAAAGGACCCGGGAATTCCTATTAATAACGGAAGTACCAAAAACGTCCAACCTCCGGTGGTCCAAAAAGTTGGGCCTAAACCATCGAGAATTGATCCGAGTCTTTCACGTTTAACGGTTAAGAGTTTGTCGACGATACGTGCTGAGCAAAAAAAGAAACTAGAAAAGGAGACTACAACGGTAGTGGTGGAAAATGCTAGCTCTAAGAGCACACCACTTGTCCCACCTCCGCTTTCTGTTTGTTGTATTGATCTTAAGAACGTCGAGCTTTCTTTGAGTGGCAATCCCACTCCTTCTTCTGATATTATGGAACCGTTTTCTAAACAAATCATTTCTGATTCTTCTCCTTCCCTCATCCCGTTTGAGGAAAGTGATTCTATCATGAAAGAAATCGAGGCTTATTTGAATAGCAACTTAGTTTCACCGGAAATTGATTATGCCGATATTGACATCGAGGGAGATATTCGTTCGATTGAAAAAATGCTTTACGGTGACTCTTACCTCCCTCCGGATGATTTTGAAAAAGTTGTGCCGTCTCTTAATCCTTCGGAGCCCGAGCTCAAGGATTCTTCTTATATCGATTCACTTCTTGAGAAGTTCACCGATGAACTTGCTCCCACCGACTCAATTCCTTCCGAGATGAAGAACTAGAATACGATGATCCATTTTTCCCGAAGAAAGAAAAGGAAGAGAAGATTTCGATTGATGAACCTATTGATCCAGAGGTCCAACATTATTTTTTATCCGAGAGTGATTCCTTTTCTTGTGAGGATTTTCACGTAGATGATACTTTGATTTCCTTCCTCTCTGAGGACAAGATTTTTAACCCTGGGATACTCATCGAAGAAGAATTTCATAAAACCAAAGTTATCTGGAAAAAGGATCCTATTTTGGATGCCTTCATTGTTGTGCCTTCGAAAAACATTTCTCTGTACCATGGACTCCCTTCTTCTATAGAGTCGTTTCACTTTGATCCGTCATCCCTTCGTCCACCCGCAAACCCACCGGATGATGGATCGCTCTTTCTTGATATACCTTATGTGAGTTTGGGAGGTGTTATCCCATTTGTGCTTGAGCCCGACATTTTTTTTCCCTCCCAACCCACCCATTCTCTTTCCCTCCGGAGTGAGGATACCATATTTGATCCGGGTATCCCTTCCGCTTGTTCCCCCAAGGACAAATGAATTCGGGGACGAGTCAGGCTAGTGACTCAGTGATCAAAAATAGTAGCGCTTCGTGGGAGGCACCCCATGCTTATCCTTTTATCTTATTTATGTTTTCTAATAAGTGATGTGAGGAGGTTCGCCTCTTCCATTTCTCGTGTTTCGTGTTGTTGTTGTTTATGTAGAGGATTTCCCACGATTCATGAAGACTCTCGTGCTCGAAGTTTTGTCTTTTCTCCACTCGAGTTTCATGTTTCGACGCTCTTATGGAAATCCGATATCCAAAATCTTTATCGATTATCGTTTATCTATTAGCATAACTAACCAATGGCTTTAGATTTACGTTGAGAACCCGTACCTTTAAACATTGAGGACAATGTTTCATTTTAGTCTGGGGTGGGTAATCTTCGATTTGATTTGACCGCACTTGCTTGTTTTTTTGCCGTGTACTCTCGCAACCCCTTTTTTCCTTAGAAATTGAAAAAAATTGCGCAAAAATGAGAAAATTTAAAATATTTTGTAAGCTTTTGCTGGTTTTATGATTGAAAAGTCTTTGCGAGTCTCTTAGAAGTTACTTTAAATATGCTTTTTTTGAAGAAGTCTTTGCTAATTGCTTAGACAAGAGGGTATAAAATGCGATTCTAGCTCACAAGGCCAAGAATTTGCAAGTCTCCTAAGTGATTTTAAATATGCGAAGCTTAAACAAGAATTTGCTAGTTTCTAATAAGTGACTTTAAAAATGCGAGACTTGAGATTATTTGTGAAGCATTTGCTAAGTTAATATATGTTTTGACACCTTGTTAACTTTCATTTGGTGAGAGTAGGAATGGAATTACGACTTGACCGGGCGTGTTGAGCCTAGCTTGTTCCCTTAACCATAGATAATTTAATTATCGGCTAAGCATCCGCGGATCTCATTATTTGAGATTTTAAATTTGCGGAGATCGAGGAATGATAGAGTTACTTATGAGTATAGATGCTAAGCGTGGAGTAGATGGTTCTCTTTAGAGTCCATCGAAGGTACTTATGGCTTTTTGTTCCCACAAGATTGTTTCACCCCATATTTGTGAATAAATAATTAGAGATGTTCAGTTTTTGACGATAGTTAGTTTTTTATCTTCTTAAAAGAATATTTGTTTTAAAAATGGGGTACACATCAAGGACTCGTAATAAATAAGTAATAAGCATTAAATAAAGTTATGAGTTGCGGTTCGAGATCGGACCCTTGGATCCTTATTTCAAAAGTAGGCGTTTAGGTCTTGGCTACCCTCTTACGCCGGCCCTTGGACCTTTAGCCGGAATTGGGTAAGGTCTTGGTCTAACACATTGGGATCCTCATTTCATGAACGCCTAGAGTCTTGGAATTCTCCGTCATGAACGCCCTTGGATCCTTTATTCGAAGCGTGTAAGGTCTTGGAATTACCCCGTGAAGCTCCGTAGTTCATAGCTCATACAAGTAAAAGTATAAGTGCAAAAAAAACTAATAATAAAAAAAAATGAAAAAGTCAAAAATATAAGTGAATAAAAATTCCTTGATGTGGACCTTATTTTTAAGACAATAGTTTTTGAGGGAAGATGGATACCTAATTAGCGTCTTAGCTTCATATCTTTATCGGAATAAAAATTATCGAAACGAGAAATTTGAAGGAATTCATTTCTCACAAAAATAAAATAAATAGAGAAAAATAGGAAAATGGGAGCAAAAGGTAATTACACAAGTAACTTCCATGGGTAGTGTTAGCATCTAGAGTCATATTTAACAATGATTTCGATTTTACGCTTAGTTTAGGAGCTTGTGCAAAATCAGGGACGATGTATTCTATCCGTATGGTCGCTTCTCGCTGAGTTGTGTTTCCTACTCTGTGATCCTAAAATATCTTTTGAAAAATGTTGGAGTTATTGATTGACATGAAAGTTCAACAAACCGTCACTCATAATTGGAATGTGCTTAAACGTAATATCTATATGAGAAATGAAAGGTAAACGGGGCGTTTTTAGAATTACGGGTTTCTTAATCTCTTTTAAGGAATCTTTGCTACTTTTCATAGGTTTAGTAGAAAGAGATTGAAATCTTTAGTTTTAGAAGCGTGAGTTGATTGCATTGCAATCTTCTAGTCTGGGGTATTTTGGTATATGTGAAAACATATACCTTTTTCGTTATCAAAACCGGACCAAAAACACCAAAAACTAACCCCTAAAGCCATAAATGTTTGTGTTTTTGTGTTTATGTATGTGCAGGTAACGGATATTGCAAAATGGACAAGAAAAGACAAAACAACGCAAAAACTAGCATGAGAATGGAAAGAGCACAAAATTATGGGACTAATGATAATTTTATTTGGAGCATCGAGGCAAGAGTGGGAATGGTGCAAGAAAAAACGAAGCCCGAAGAATTAATTAATTAAAATAAAAATGGAGCAGCAGAAAAAGGAGGTTAAAAGGGAATTAAATGCAACATTTAACACAAGAAGGGCTCTTGGTCTAGTGGTTGGGGACATGTTTGTCAAGCAAGAGGTCTTGGGTTTTAATCCCACTCATGGCAATATTTACTTTTTAGTAGCAGCAGCAATTTGAAGCCCAGCTCTTGCATACCCATGAGTCCCAAGCCATCCCCAAGCCCAGCGAGATCCAGCCATCTGAAGCCCAGCTGCGAATGACCCAAGTGGAGCCCAGCCAAAATGAATCTAAAATGCAATCTGCCATGCTTAAATATATAACTTGGGGCTTTTTGTACCAAGATTGAATAGTTTAGGGGCCATTATGAAAAATTATTAGGGGCTAAAGTGTAACTAGTGGGTCTATAAAAACCCACCTCCTCACCTCATTTTATCATCCTTTTTTTTTGTATTTTGCACCCAAACTCTTGTATTTATTTTTATGCTATTTAGTTTTATAAAAGTTGGATTTATTTATTGCAAGTTAGTTCATTTTATTATCTTTGCATCTCTTTATTCTTCTCATCTCTTAATCTTTTTTTTATTTCATTTTATTTTTATAAAACTTTTTATAAAAATATTCCATGAAGAGTTGAGTTATAGTAAGATTGTGTGAGTGTATTTTATACGCTTCGTGTACACGCTCAACATATCATAATTATATTTTTATAAAAGTTTAGTTTTTTTATTGTTTATTTTTATTAAAGTTTACGTTTTTATTGTTTTATTTAGCTTAAAAATAGTAAAAGTCTCTAAAAATCTTGTTTTTTTAACAAAAATCCAAAAATATATTTTATTTTCGTCATAAAATTTTCGTATTTTTCTGAGTTGTTTTAGTATTTTAATAAAATCAAAAACAGTTTCTTTTTATTTTTCTTTAAAAATCTGTTTCGAATTTTATTTTTAAAAAATAGTAAAAAACGTAAAAAAAATATTTTTAAAATTTCTGGTATCTTCTTATAGTTTTCTTAAGATAGTGTAAATTTTTCATATTTTTTTTGAACTAGTTTACTATTTATTTTGATTTATTTGCTATTTTAAAAATAAAAATCGAAAACAAAATAATTATTTAATTCCGATAATTCTAAAAACTTTTCTGTGTGCTTCTATCACTTTTCTGACGTTGCTAAAAAATATTTGGAATTTTTGGAGTTCATTTGATATTTTTCATTGATTTATTTCCTTTCCTTTAAAAAAAAATCCGAATTTATTTTTCTCTGTTTTTAATTAGATTTTTTTATTTTGTGAAAAAAGAAATTTAATTTTGTTTAGTTCACTATTTTATTTTAAATTTCCTAATTGTTTTAGTTATTTAATACTTTTTTTTCTCTTGTAAAAAAATTCTTGAATTTTAAATCTTAACCTTAATATCCAAATTAGTTTTTGTGGAAACATATCTCCTTGAGAGAGTTTGGTGGTTAAGATTTGATTTATTAAGGTTATTTTATCTATTATTTAAGTTTTTCTTTTTTTTATAAAAAGTTTATATTTATATAATTGTGCTAACCCTTAAACTTTTGATTTTGTTTGTGTAATCCGATCCTACCTCATAAGGCGTGGAGCTTACGGGTCTTATAAGCTTAAAAATCATTAAAGTTTACAAATTTAATAACTTTTATTAAGTTATTTAGTTAATAAAGCTTAAAACTTTATTTAACTAATTAGCAAAATTAAAGTTAATAAGGAAATAAACTTTAATAATTTATTTAGTTTATAAGATTGGGTGGTATTTCTCTCGTAAAAATCACCGGGTTTTATTCTCTTACCTTTTTATCATTTTTAGCTTAGATTCTTAGTTTAACGTTATGTTTAACTATTTGTCTTGTGTTTGTTAAGTCTTTTATTGTCATATTGTAGCTAAATATTCATTGTCACTAGTTGTAGTTTGTCATTTAAACTTTAGTTTAAACTTTAATTAGTTAAATTAGTTTTTAAAAAAAATCTCTAAAAAAAAAAAAAAAAATCCTAAAAACGTAAAAACCCGAATTTAGATATTAATTCAAAAAAAATTAAAAAGTCAAAAATATATATATATATTCTGCTTTTTTCAAAAATCAAAAATCAAAAACCAAAAAAAAATAATAATAATAAATTAGTTTTAAATTTTAGATAATTTTTAAATCACATTTTTAGTTGTAGAAAAATATTAGATCACTTTTAGGGGTTAAAATAGATTAATTTGCATTTTAGAATACGTTTTTTTTGCATAAAGTAATTTGCGTCTTTATTTCAATTTGCGTACTTAATTGAGATTACTTGTTTGCACCTTAGGATTAGTAGATTTATATGCCTTTTATTATTATTGCTTGCCCCGTAGTTTAGAAATCACTCAAAAATCCTTTTTACCCATTCAAATCCCGAATAACGCGACGTGAGTTTTAAACTCCATTCATCCTTCGCTTGGAACGATTCGGGGATTCAAATCTAATACATTTGAGTTTCCCAATACTACAAAATTCTATAATTGGTTTTCCTAAATCAAGTATCAACAAGTCTATATACGTCTTCATATTGATCATGATGTAGCACTTGATAAATCGTATATATTGTTTATAGAAGTGGTTTAGTTTGTGAAAATGTGTTTAGTTTATATATAACGTACTACCGTTTGAGCCATCATAATCCAGAGGTCATGTAGTAAACGCATGAGGAGCTAGGACACTTTAATTCGTAAATCCAACAACTCGTCAGTACGTTCACCCCGTTGAGGCCCCTCACATGAAGTTCCCTACTGTTGTAGTACTTTAGTATGTAAAACATATGTTTTGCTTTTATATCATAAGTGTCAAAATAGTTATACGGTTTGTAAAGTAGGTTTAGTTGTTCTCCGTAATTTGGTTCTTGCCGGTTTTAAAGTAAAATGAAAGTTATCAAACCCTTAGGTTGTTTGGTTATTAGAAAACATAATGGCGGTTTATAAGTTCTCATCATTTCATAAATATGATCATTTTATAATGTAAGTATATAACTTTATGTCGTTTGGTTTGTGTTGGTGTTGATTTGCCAAGGTTAAGACCTTAGTTAACGGTATTGGGTAAATAAGCCTTGAGGCTTTAGCCATGGCCTTGCCGTGGCTTTGGTCTCGGCTACCATGGTCTTGAGACTCAGCCTTGGCCTTATCCGTGGTTGTGGTCTCGGCTTAAGGCCATTAGGCCTCTTGGTTTGCCTTTAGTTGTGACAAAAGTATAGTCATGAGACTATATATAGGGCAGTTTCAGGTTTTGAAGGATAATGGTCTGTTTTAAGCGTTTTCAGGGCCCGAACTTCTTTACATCCAAAGGAAAACGTCGTTCCGGACAAATTTTGTGTTTTAACTTTTTGATGAAACGAAACAGAAGACCTTGAAAAAAAACGGGCAGACCCTTAATAGCTTCAATTTGGCAGTTTCGGCGTTTTGGTTTTGCTAACTTCTTTTGGCCGTATCTTTTGACTCGTGTACTCGTTTTGGGTGATTCAAATTGCTATGTTTTCCTTGAAAAATCCTTTTTAACAGTAGGTAAGTGTCTAATATCATGGTTATACTATTTTGGTCATATTTCACAACATATGTCACTAGTTTTCTTGTTTACCCATATTAAGTTATCATATAGTTCTCAATCTTGTTTTAAAGATTTTTGTACATCATGATCATAACATAAAGACCATATCTATATCTATACTACTATATAAAGTATTTGGGACTTCCTATAAAAGGAAGTCTTAAAAAGATTAAGCCTACACACTTGCCACTTATGGAATCATTTTGTTGATTTCTAAACATTACAAGTTTTAAAGTACAATTAATATACCATATGGTACAAAACAATAGTGCATAAATAATTTTTATCTTCATTATAACACTCTCTAAATGAAATTTATGAATCATTAATGATATTATTAAAATACTCCATCACTCAAAAGTACATGTGGAAAACTAGAAGGGGGGGTTGAATAGTTTTACCGATTTTAATATTGATTTCAAAAACTTTAGATTCGATATTATGTGAAATCGTATGGATGTTGAGAACGTGTAGATCTAATGATAATGCAAGCAAATAAATAAAGTTAAGGGATAGAAATGACACAACCGATTTATAGTGGTTCGGCTACAAGGTCACCTTCCTTGCCCTACTCCACTCCCCGAGTCACCTACTCGAGAGTTCAAGCACTATGTCAACAAACTCCTTCACTTGGCGGAGAAGCCTTCACAACGTTGCTTACACTGTTTTCGGTACAAAGCTAGATACCGAGTCCGTAGCACGGTGGACCAAACCAACACAACTATTACACAACAAATATGTGAAATATCAAATACAAGATCTTCGCTCTGAAATCTTGCGGGTGACAAATCAATCAAGGACCCTTGCTTGGATGACTTGTAGAATGCTCGTGATCTCGCCTTAGAGAAGGACCTATATGAGGATCACAAATAGAAAGAAAGAAGAACAACTCTCTAGATCAAGTGATCTATATGTTAGAAGAGAATGAGAGTGTATGAGAGATTTAGTAAGAAGAGGGGTGAGTTAGAATGAAGAAATGGCTCTCTATTTATAGGCAAGTTTCTTCACTGTTCCCACGGATCCCACGGATCCCTTCCACAAGGGATCCGTCTAGTGTAATCCTAGGGATCCGTGGAACGCTCCTCTTTGCCCATGGGTTTTTTGGTTATGGGTCATGGGTTGGTCCATAGGTTATATCTAGATTCAATGTATCTCAATATACATTGTATCAAGTCTCTTTGGGTATGGGTTAAGATCCATGGGTTATGATATTTACCCATCCTAATAAACTATTACAACAAATGCTTAATTACTACATTTTTGTATTTAAATGGTTATATGTAAATGCTTTACAAAACTAACATGTATCCTTTATAATTGTACTTAAGATAACATTATATTTGTTATCAACAAAACACAAAGAGATCGCAAAATATTAATAAGCGGTTTTACGGTTTATTTGTATTAACAATCTCCCTTTTGTTGATGACAAAACATAATGTTATGATGAGTAAAACTTAAGAATAGATGTAAGTTTTGAAAGCCCTAAGTTTTACTTCTTCTCCCCCTTTTTGTCGAAACAAAAAGTTAACCCTTGGAAGAAATAAACAAACTTCTAACTCCCCCTTGTTTGGGGCGTCAAATGAAGAAAAATAAAAAAACCTACAAAAAGAAAGGTTAGTAACATGCTTATATAATCTTGTGGTTGCCGAGAATCAAGATTGGGAGCCAAGGTATGTAAACAAGGCCTTGTAATAAAACAACAAATTGTAGTGGTATGTATGCCACTTACACGCATGTAAAAATAAGAACAAGACTTGTTCTTGAAAAATGACTTCAAAAGTAATACTTAAAAGTAGAAAAGTAGTAGTAGTGATTCCTTCCATGCTTGCATAAGGTTATGGATGGAGGTTTTGATGAGTAATGGTATTGATGCGATCAAGGATGAGGTTGAGTATGAAACGCATTTCTTCCTAACTTCTATTGCAATTTCCTAGTGGATTGGCAATGTTCACAATGTAAATGATGTGGGTGATGAGTGCGGAAGGTTTCGGGTTGATTTGATTTGAGTAATGCGGAAGTTGTGGTGGAAAAATAGGAAAATATGGATCAATATCCGAATGTTAGTAAATGGTGGTGGAAAAGAACCTAGATGTTCTTGTGATGTGATAGGAGCTAATGGTGGTGATGTTTCAAGATCTTGAAATAAAGTATTTGGAGATGTGGGGGTGTTGAAAAGACTAATTCTTTTCTTTAGGTTGATTACATCTTGTTGGAGTCTTAAGAAGTTCCAAAAGAGTTATTTTAGGTGGTGATGAAGTTGGTGTACTTGTTGGTGATGAGGGTGGTGCTATAATGGAAACATCTTGTGGTGAGTTATTTGTTGAGGATGAATCATTTGAGGTTGGTTTGCTAAACAACAAGATGGGATACTAATCCGTGCGGATATCCTAGCATTTGATTGTGGTATTTTGGATGGTGGAAGTACAAAGGTTTGGATATCATGATTGTTTGTACTAAATGATTCTCTAAAGGGTTTTGGATGACATGATGAAGTGTGTTTGTGAGAAGGAGATGGAGTATGCAAGCATTTTGGGAGTTATATACATAGAAAAACAACACATTGTAATGAATGCTTGAGCAAAATGTGGATTAAAATCTAATGATTAGATATGAATTCAAGGCATGTGATCATGAGAACACAAGCATTAAAGAGCATACTCCCAAAATGAAGCAAATGTGGATTTTTCATCCAAAGTGAAAAATAGAAGTTGAAAAGCGACACATTTACGGATCCTTCCTTGAGGGATCCGTCCGACATGAAAATTTGGGATCCGTGGGTCGGTGATTCGAGCAACACAAAATTTTCTTTTGGAAACATTTTTGCCTATTGTGTGCCTATATGCAAACTATTTGGAGTTGCGGTTTTCTCGACCTCTAAAAAGGAAAGGAAAATAACTAGAGAAAAATAAATCCTAATTGAGATAACCCGAAACACACATTTGGTACATAAGTACGTAATATTGTGTTATCAATGCTCCTAATTCATTTTTGCTTAAATGAATGTACCCGAAAACACATATTAGTTATATGTTCCCTTTAGCATTCAAAAGATATGAGATGCAATGAAAACGGGTTTTTACTTTGTATTAATAATGAAAAAGTGATTTGTCCTAGACGTGAGAAATTGCTTTTGTGAAATTGATACGGGAAAGTATCATTCTTTTTAGAAAACATTTTGAAAGGAGATTTTCTTTAAAAAATGTGTATGTAGTTATGTGTAAAAAAATTATAAATGGAATACATATCTTGGGTTTTGAAAATTCCCGTATTGTTTGTGAGTTGTGCGTGAAATAGGAATCCTAGACTCAGAAAGAAGAAGGCTAGTGTTTACATACCTTGTAGAGTCAGTTGTCTTCGGATGCAACCTTCCCAAGACCAAGACGAAGTAAGTTGAATTGTTCCCGCTTCAACGGTTTGGTGAGGACGTCGGCTATGTTGTCTTCGGATGCAACCTTCTCAATAGAGATGTTCCTTTTGAACATTGTCTCTTAGGAAGTGATGACGAATCTCTATATGCTTTGTGCGAGAATGTAATACGATTCTTGCTTAAGTCGATTACTGTGTTGTCGCATAGGATGGCTATGTCGCTTAGATGGATGTCGTAGTCTACTAACGCTTGTTTCATCCATAGTTCTTGTTGGCATGCTTTTGCGGAGGCGTACTCGGCTTCAGCTTGTTGATATTGCAAGTGCCGTTTGTTTCTTAGAAAACCATGATGTTAGACAACATCCCATAAAAGTACACACCCCACTTGTACTTTTCTATCAACGTAATCACCCATGGTCGAATCGCATATACAATTGTTTCTACTCCGTGCCCTTAGGATACCATAATCCTAATTGTGTTGTACCCTTAATATATCTAAATATTCTTTTACGGCTTCTAGGTGTGATATTTTAGGGTCTTCTTGAAACCTAGCACATAAGCAAACACTAAACATGATATCCGCCTACTTGCCGTGAGGTAGAGAATGCTACCTATCATGCCACGATATTTAGTATTATCAACGATTCTCCGTCCTCGTCTTTTTGTGAGTTTGGTGTCGGAAGACATTGGAGTCCTAATTGGTTTTGACTCTTCTAGACCGAATTTCTTTAACATCTCCTTGATGTATTTAGATTGATTAAAGAAGATACCATCTTCTACTTGTTTTATTGTAGACCAAGAAAGAAACTAAGTTCTCCCATCATACTCATCTCGAACTCGTCATGCATGATTTTAGAGAAATCATCACACATGTCTTGACAAGTGGATCCGAATATAATATCATCTACATATATTTGTACTATGATTATATGTGACTCTCTTTTCTTAGTAAAAGTGTGTTGTCAACTAACCCCATGGTGTAGTTGTGTTTAACTAGAAATGACTTGAGTCTATCATACCAAGATTTTGGAGCTTGTTTAAGACCGTAAAGGGCTTTCTTTAATTTATACACATGTTTGGGTTTTCAAAATCAATGAAGCTTGGAGGTTGAGCTACATATACTTCTTCATTTATGACACCATTTAGAAAAGCGCTTTTGACATCCATTTGATAAAGCTTTAGATCATTAGCACAATACGTAAGAAGTATTCTTATAGACTCTAATCTAGCCACGGGGCATAGGTCTCATCAAAGTCTATTCCTCTTGTTGGTTATACCCTTGAGCAACGAGTCTAGCCTTGTTCCTAGACACTACTCCGTTTGCATCTAATTTGTTTTATAAACCCATTTGGTTCCTATTATGGTTTGATTACTAGGTGGAGGGACAAGTGTCCAAACATCATTAGAAACAAATTGATTTAGTTCTTCTTGCATAGCCATTACCCAACTTTCATCTTTTATGGCTTCTTGTGTATTCTTAGGTTCTAAGGTTGGGACGAAACAAAACAAGCTACTTTGGTTTTGAACTTGAGACCTTAATGTTCGTTCGTTTAGTTTTCCTATGACTTTATCTACGGGTGATCTTTGGACTTTTAGTGTTTACTATTTTATCACTTAGAGGTTCTTCTTCTTCACTTATCTTTTCTTTATTACTATGGCTTCACTTTCTATAATCTCGTCATCGACAAGAGGTGGAGAGGGTTTGGGTGGACTTTCATCAAATTTTATATTTAATGACTCTTCTACCTTTATTGATTCTTTGTTTAATATGACGTAAGCCTTGCTATTTGGCGAATAACCTAAAAGATACCTTCGGTTGATTTAGGATCAAATTTTGTAAGGTAATCTTTAGTGTTAAGAATAAAACATTTACTACCAAAGACTCTAAGGTGATTTAACGTAGGTTTTTGCCTCGAAATAACTCATATGGAGTTTTTCCTAAGATTGGTCTAATCAAGACTCGATTGAGTATATCGTTGAAGTATCAACGGCATTACACCAAAACTTTTGAGGTATGGATTGTTCATTAAGCATGGTTCGACTCATTTCTTGTAGAGTTCTATTCTTTCTTTCTACTACCCCATTCGATTGTGGAGTGCGTGGAGCCGAGAAGTTGTGAGTAATACCATTAGCGTCACAAAAGCTCCGAATTGCACTTCATTATCGAATTCCTACCATGATCCATCCTAATAGACACTATGGGTTTTCCTAGTTGTCTTTGGATCTTTTGCTTAATATTTCAAAATAGTTAAAGGTTTCGTTTTGTTCTTTAAAAATTTTGTCCAAGTATACCTAGAGTAGTCATTCACTATTACCAAAGTATAGTAGTTGCCTCCATAACTTTGGATAGCGGATGGACCAAATAAATCCATATGTAGTAATTCTAGACACTCAATTGTGGACACCATGTTTTAGCTTTATGACTCGAATAAGCTTGTTTTCCTATATTACAAGCATCACAAAATGATGTTCATATTTTAGCTTAGGTAGATCTCTTACTAGATCTTTGGATGATAGCGATTGAAGAAGTCGCATGTTGGCGTGACCTAATCTTGATGCCATAAGGTCAAGTATCATCCATAGAGGTAAGACATGTTTGTCTTTAGGTTCATTACCGATTTTAATGACATAGACTCCATGTTTCCTAATTCCTCTTCCTATGGTTATGCCATTTTAAGTATCTTACTACGGTTTCGGTAAAAGTACATTGCACTTTTATCACATATTTGTCCTATACTTAAGAGATTAAAGTTTAGGTTTTCTACGTGACACACATCGTTAATGGTTAGAGATTTGTTAGAAATCGTGCCTTTACCGATGATTCTACTTTGCTATTTCCAAACACCACATTACCTCCATTGAAGGATTAAATGCGTGGAGAATAGATCCTTATTGCGGTCATGTGCCTCGTGCACCCGCTATCCTTGACCCATTCATCGGGGTCTAGGTCGACCTTTAAGCACACCTAAAACAATAATAAACTCAAAGTTTGGTCCCCATTTGTTCATGGGTCCATTAGTGTTAAACATTCCATTCATGTTAGACATGTATGGATAAGATGAGTATGCATTCCATGGAACAAAGTTTTGAAAGGAAAACCGTTTTGCATGTTTGGATTCCATCCCATTTGATGGTTACTTTTGGGTAAGCGTTATTAGGTCTCCTAAATGAATTAGGTTTTGAAAAGATGGAGCTTTGTTTCTTGCAAAAGTAGGATTATATTTTGGAGGTGGTTGTCTAGTGGTGACATGAGTTGGTTTCTTCCTATTAACTATAACAAAATCGGTTCTAGGTAAGGAAGCTACGTTATTGCTCTTGTTTGCTCTGCAGATCCACGGATCCCTTTCGTACACTAGCGGTTCCCTTTTGGGGATCCGTGGGATCCGCACAATGATGGCTGGTTTTTCTAGTTCCTTAACAAATTTTCTTTCTTTACTTTCACTAGTTGATGGATCAAGTTGTTGACTACCTAGACCTTTTGATTATTACCGGTTTAACACCTTCCAAAGATTGAGTCTAAAGTGTTCGTACTCATTCTAGCAATTTTAGAATCTAAGTTATCCACTAGTGTTTGAAGTTGAGCATAAAGTTCACATTCACCACTTGCTATTTTACCTTTTCTAAAAGTTTTAGTTTTGCTTTTAATTCTATGACTTCTTTATCTAAACGTTGATTTTGACTCTTTAAAAGCTTATTTTGTTAACTAATTTTAAGCTAATATTGCATAGTTTATCATATTCATTATGCAATGAGTCGTCATCAAGTGATGAGCTACTATAGTATTCGTGACATACCTCGTCGTTTGCCATGAGACAAATTTCTTCGTCTTCCTCGTCGCTCATTCCCTATGTTCCGCTCACGAACGCCTTTTGATCATCCCGTTTGGGACACTTACTAATAAAGTGGTTTGGGTCCCCACATTTAAAGCAAGTACGATCATCCTTTGGCTTCTCGTCCTCTTTGCTTTTCCGAAAGCCTTTCTTATCGTCATACGGTTGTTTGACGTATCTACCCTTTCTTCTAAAGAACTTTTTAAAGTCCCTTACCGCCATAGCGTACTCTTCGTCGTCACTACTCGAAGATGAGTTCTCCTCATCGCTCGAAGCCTTTTGGCTTTAAGGGCAAGAGATTTGTGTTTCTCTTTCACCTTTGAGGCTTGGAATCTTTAGCAAGGACAAGCTCGTAGACTTTTAGGTTGCCTATGAGTTCATCGAGGTGAGGATTGTCAAATATTTTGACTCTTGATTGCCGTCACCTTGGATCTCCACTTCGATGGAAGTGCCCTTAGATATCTCCTAACATGGTTACGGCTAGAAAAGGATTCATCAAGTGCTTGTAAAGATGTAATAATAGTATTAAAGTTAGCAAATGAATGATCTATAGTTTCTCATCCGATATTGAAAATTGTTCATATTGTTGAACAAATAAATCGATTTTATTATTTTTAACTTGTTGGTTGCCTTGATGAGTTACAACTAAAGAATTCCAAATTTCTTTAGAGGTTTTAAGCATAGAAATTATTTGAATTCCTTTTCGGTAAAGCATTATATAAAACCATTTTTGCTTCACTATTTTTAGAAAGTTTTTCTTCATTTCATCATTTAGTTTATCATGAGGTATGTGAATTAAATTTCCTTTATCATCATTTGAGGTAGCCTCGAAAATCACCTTCAACAATAATGTACCAAAGATCAATATCTTTAGACTTCACATATGTTTGAATCTATTTTTCCGATATATAAAACCATTAGTTTCTAGTAGTGGTGGTCGTTGCATAGATTGCCCTTCCTTATAATTTTCGAACCCATAGTGATCGAAAAGTTTTAAAATACAATTTTATTTTAAAACTTTTATAAACTTAGATCTTGATGCCAATTGTGGAAAACTAGAAGGGGGTTGAATAGTTTTACCGATTTTAATGTTGATTTCAAAACTTTAGATTCGATATTATGTGAAATCGTATGGATGTTGAGAACGTAGATCTAATGATAATGCAAGCAAATAAATAAAGTTAAGGGATAGAAATGACACAACCGATTTATAGTGGTTCGGCTACAAGGTCACCTTCCTTGCCCTACTCCACCCCCGAGTCACCTACTCGAGAGTTCAAGCACTATGTCAACAAACTCCTTCACTTGGCGGAGAAGCCTTCACAACGTTGCTTACACTTTTTCGGTACAAAGCTAGATACCGAGTCCGTAGCACGGTGGACCAAACCAACACAACTATTACACAACAAATATGTGAAATATCAAATACAAGATCTTCGCTCTGAAATCTTGCGGAGTGACAAATCAATCAAGGACCCTTGCTTGGATGACTTGTAGAATGCTCGTGATCTCGCCTTAGAAGGACCTATTTGAGGATCACAAATAGAAAGAAAGAAGAACAACTCTCTAGATCAAGTGATCTATATGTTAGAAGAGAATGAGAGTGTATGAGAGATTTAGTAAGAAGAGTGGTGAGTTAGAATGAAGAAATGGCTCTCTATTTATAGGCAAGTTTCTTCACTGTTCCCACGGATCCCACGGATCCCTTCCACAAGGGATCCGTCTAGTGTAATCATAGGGATCCGTGGAACGCTCCTCTTTGCCCATGGGTTTTTTGGTTATGGGTCATGGGTTGGTCCATGGGTTATATCTAGATTCAATGTATCGTATACATTGTATCAAGTCTCTTTAGGTATGGGTTAAGATCCATGGGTTATGATATTTACCCATCCTAATAAACTATTACAACAAATGCTTAGTTACTACATTTTTGTATTTAAATGGTTATATGTAAATGCTTTACAAAACTAACATGTATCCTTTATAATTGTACTTAAGATAACATTATATTTGTTATCAACAAAACACAAAGAGATCGCAAAATATTAATAAACGGTTTTACGGTTTATTTGTATTAACAGTACAGTTAATATAACACATGTTACAAAACAATAATGCATAAATCATCTTATATGTTTTTTTCAAAACACCCACTAAATGAAATTTACAAATCATTAATGATATTATTAATATACCCCCTCACTCAAAATTATAATTAATATATCACATGGTATAAAACAGTAATGCATAAATCATTTTATCTTTTTTTTTATTTCTTTAAAACAACCACTAAATAAAATTTACAAATCATTATGCATATCGTACAAACCAATCTTTTATGTAGTCAAACTTTCTGACACCACCTTTTTCGACCACACAATAGACCACCATTTACGACCACAACTAGCAACATAGACACCACCAAATGGCGCCGAAACCGCTACTTTAAAACACCCTTTATGTTTAAACGTCATATAATATTGCACGTCCAAAACAACTAGCAATAGTGGTGACCACCGTTTTCGTATCGTCGCTGTATCGTGATGCATGGGTTCACTGCCATTTTTTATGAAATAGTGTGCGATAAAGTTTTTCCCTAAAGTTATCGTCATGCGTAAAGTTAGCATCATGAAAAACATATAATCGCTCACCAAAATTTTTGATTACATGGTGTCTGCCACCGCAACGCGTGGGTACCCCGCTATAAAAGTTTTTTATAATTACTAAATGCATAAGTAAGAATACCAACTAAATTTCAATTAATAACCTCCGTTGGACATTTTTTCTTCCTTCTATAAAAGCAATTTATCGAAAAGACCTTACCGTCGCCGATAAAAATAATCAAACGGGTATCTGCTGCTGCAACGCGCAGGTACCCGGCTAGTATAGCATAAATGAAGTATGAGAAACATGCTAATGATATTGAGCAAGAGAGTGTGTTAGGGTTTCTTACAACTTTTGGCTTTCTAAAGAAAGGAAGTTAAGAACAAGGATTAGAGCTTTGATTGAACTAGGATCTCTAACTTCCAACTTCTTCAAGCTCTTGACACCAACTTGTGACTACTTGAGAAGGCAATTGAAGTCTCTACTATAACACTTATTGTGGATGGAAGATCACCAAAGGATGGAAGAAAAAGGACTTTGGATCAATCAAAGCTTAACAAGAGCTTTGGAATTGATATGGAGCATGAACTCTTGAATGATACTTGAAGGAAACTAGCAAATGAAGTGTATTTTATGTGTGGTGATGGTATGAACAACAAAGAGGGAGGGAAGGGGGTATTTATATGAGTTTTAGTTAGTCAAAGGAGGTGCCAAGCGTGGTGATTCATCATACTTACTAGTTAAGTCTTGATATGTGATAACATCAAATAGTCCAGAATATTAAGTGTCAATTTCCCCGATAATGCTCGTATTTTAAATCATTTATATGGATTTACGCTTGTTTTCCTTTATATTTCACTTTAAGGTAAATTACGAGCATTGGAGCTAATGAGACGCGGATTTGGAGATTTTCTTAGAGATTTATGATAGTATGCCTACTGTGAAGAAGCTACGGCGTAACTCCATATCTCACATTACGCCGTAGCTAGCGCGTTGACACAGAAGACCAACTCAGCATCAATTACGGCGTAACTCCCAGCTAAGGTTACGCTGTAACCAACTAGGTCAAGAAATGTTTCACGCCGCCATCAGATACGCCATAACTCCTTCCAAGGATTACGACATAATCATACCAAATGCAACCTGTATTGAAGATATGGCGTAACCCTTTCCAAGTGTTACGCCGTAACCATCTTACCGAGACCATAATTGAGGAATTAACAAGAGCTTTGGAATTGATATGGAGCATGAACTCTTGAATGATACTTGAAGGAAACTAGCAAATGAAGTGTGTTTTATGTGTGGTGATGGTATGAACGACCAAGAGGGAGGGGAGGGGGTATTTATATGAGTTTTAGTTAGTCAAAGGAGGTGCCAAGGGTGGTGATTCATCATACTTACTAGTTAAGTCTTGATATGTGTCATAAGATGAAGAAACTTAAGTCTTAAGGTTGAAATGTGTAACCAATCCATCAAAGATCAATCCTAACCATGCCATGTGCCCTAATTAGTCACCAAAAATGCCACATATGCTTATTTTGAGGAGGTTAAGAGTTTCAAATAATTATCTTGCTTTTACGGAGTGAGTTTTGGTTCCGTTAATCGCTAACTATAAGTCGTAAAGTCATAAAACTTAAAACCGGGTATCCTAATGATATGAAACTTGTAGAAATGATTAAACTCATCATTATACTTCACAATAAAATATAAAATGAGTGGTAAGTTCCATCTGGATGCTTAAACGGGAAACGTTGGTTTACAACGCGTAATTCGTGTAAAACGCAGAACTGAAAAACGTAAAATTCTAAAACTTGTGGAATTGTCGTATGATGTGAGAAATACATATTTCTATTGTTTATAAGGTTTACTGGATATATCGGGATGCTTGAATGACGTTTAAACCTAAAAGTAAATCTCAGACACGGTTTTGTGAACGTGGTTCTGGGTGGATTCAACGTACGTCGTCAGGACGACTCGTCGACTATCAATTATCTTGTCATGATAGTAAAATAAAATAAAAAATTACGAAATGAATAGTAAAAGTGAATAGTAAAAATAAATAGTAAAAATTTGAGATTGGTTAGTAACCTGTAAATGCAAATTGTTACAAGAAGCTTATCCAGGTTATTAAAATTCATACAGATTATAATGTTGCAGATCTTCTTAGTACGGCTTTTGTTGTGGGAAGATTTCAATACTTGGTTGCAAGTATTGGAATGCTTAACCCTTAAAACTGTCTTAATCTCTTTATCTTTGTAAATTTTTGTAATAAGGATCAGTACTGTTAGTTATCTAAGTTTGTACTGTTAGGTATAATTAGTACTACTGGTGCTAATTTATATTGGTAGCCATTTGTGTTAATACTAATAGTCTAAAATTAATACTGTTATCAAGAAAATAGTTTAATTTGTGTTTTTTTGGTTTTAGACTAATATTTGCAGGCAAGACAAAGCAGTATGAATGGATTTGGATGTGTGAGAACTTGGCAGCTCAAGCCAATAGTGTGGTTGACTCCCCTAGATGACTGTATACAACCACATGCTAGAGATTTGCTATGCTGATGTTTGTGTAGATGCCAAAGCATTATGTGGCATCTGAATTAACTGCAGAACATGAATTGATGGTCTTAGTTAGTCAGATTTAATCTAATCTAACTCAGTCTTTACCATTCTATCATGTTACATGATAGTGTGTTACTCCAAGGAGCTCTGGTATTGAGAACAGTGAGCAAACGTGAATCTAACACTTTTGTGTTAGAGGCAACACCTGCCACAAGTTGGAAACCCTGTCAAGAAGGCTCTTAGAATGAGTCTATCTGTCACAGGCAGTACTTAGTACTGAAACCATTGGTACTCATACAACCAGAGGTCATATGAGACCGAATCTTGATTAAGTGTCTTCCTTTACACTTAATCCCTTCTAAAAATCTCTGTGCAATATTGTTTTGAAACAAAATTGGGTTAATACTGCTAAGAAATTCATTTTGAAAAAGTTTGTACTGCTAGAAAAAGTTTGTACTGCTAGCGTAATATTAGTATTACTGGATATCTGTTTGTACTGTTTGGACATAACCACTTTTTGAATATAGCCGTTGAGAATTTTTGTTACTTACCATACTTAAAGGGTTTCTAACTTGGTAAATTTTACTTTCTTTCCATATTCTAAAAGATTACCTTTCTCTTACGATAACAATTATCCAAGTCGGTTATTCTCAAAACTCTAAGTCTTTTCTATAAAAACTCAATTGGCTCCAAAATAAATTCAATTCACAGTTAAACGATCATATCCAGCAGTCTCAACATACTTTTAACCCTAAATCATCAATTCTCATTAATGGCAATTTTGGAATTTGATGCTAAACATAATCAGGTTGCATTCTTGGAGAAAACAGAGGAAGGAAGTAACTTCCATGAGTTAGTATACTTTTTGAATCATACCCACATCAGGTATGCTCTACCATTTAACCCTACTATCTATGTCTCTCACAACAAACAGTTTTGGTAGAATTTACTATCAATACTCTTGAGGATGGAGACAAACAATTACAAGCAACAGTAGATGGTAAACCTATCACTCTTACTAAATCATCTCTTAGGAGGCATCTGTACCTAGAAGATGAGGATGGTATTAGTGACTTGCCAAATACTGAAAATTTTCAAAACATGTCCAGAAAAGGGTATGACATAACTGCTCAAAATCTAACTTTTCAAAAAGGTTGTTTTGCCCACAATGGAGATTCTTTATCCATACTATCCTTCATTGTTTTAGTCCAAAGAAAACCTCATAGGAGCAATTTAGTAGCAATATTGCAACTGCTCTCATATGTTTATCAACAAACAGGACTTATAACTTTTCAAGATTAACAAGATTAATTTTTGATAATATGGTGAAAAATGTGGATAACAAATTCAAAATTTTAATGTATCCACGATTTATCCAAAATGTTTTGAAAGCAAGATAAGTTCAACTTACATTCCATCAAACTGTTTATCCAACTCCTTGCCTCTCACAAAAACTTTTTAGCAATATGAGAATGACATCTAGTAGGTTCAATGCGATTGTAGTTTCTTTGTTTGAAAATATGTTACATCTTCAGGGTGAAGGATCAACAACCCCAGTTGAGTCCCAACACACACCCATTGATCAATCTGGTACTCCATCAGCCTCACAACCAACTTCATCACCATATAGGAGTCTATCCAGAGAGGGATCTAGTGTTCCTTAGCACTGATTTCCTACTGATCCATCTGTAGCATATGAGGTTGCCTCTGGCCGAATAGGAAGGGCTGCTCCTACTGACTCAGGCTTAGAAGTTGGTCAGGACAGGGTAACATCAATAAGACCCAACCTATGACAACATCTAAGTGTCTGGTTCTCATGGACCAGATGTAGGTGATGTACACCCCAGCCACATGGAAAACATAGGGGATATGCCCAGTGATCCACCTCTCTCAGAAGGTCACACATCTGGAAGTGGTGAGGGCAGTATGAAACTGATTAATGATTTGATGGCTACTTGTACCAGTTTGACAAACAGGGTGACTAACTTAGAGCAAGAGCTAAGGGAGACAAAGGTTCTGTACAGCAGAGCATACACAAAGCTCATAGGAAAGGTGAAGAAGCTGCAAACCAAGGTCAATTCACTCAAAACACAAAGTAGAACCACCCTTGTAGAGTCAACCAGTTCAGATGCAGACATGGATCCAGAAGATTCTTCCAAATAGGGGAGGAAGATTGCTGATATTGGTGTTGATCCACATACAACACTGGTTCAAGACCAAGCAGAAGTTCAGGGGAGGTTTGACACATACATGGGAGATGATAGGCAAACTGATCATGATACAGAGCAGGTGATTAATATTGAAGCTCTAGTGGAGAATGTTGCTAGTGTAGCTAGGCAGATGGGAAAACAGTTAATACTGCTGAAGTTAGAAGACAGATTGAACAGGAAGTCCAAACTAGAGAAGGTACTTCTGGGTTTACAACTGAGACAGTTAGTACTGCTGGAGCAGAACAAGGTACTACTTCCAGGATTTTCTACACTAGAAGAAAGAGAATAGACAAGGGAAAAGGGATTATGATTGTTGCTGAAGAGCCACCTAAGAAGATTAAGAAGGGTGTTTCTGTACAGGTCAACTTTGATAAGGACTTAGCTCAGAAAATTTATGAAGAAGAAGTGGCAAGGTTCCTTGAAGAACAGAGATTGGCTAACGCTGCAGAGTTGTCTCAAGAAGAATCTGATGAACTACTAGCTCTCCAAATATAAGAAGAAGATAGAGCAGCCATTCCAGAAGATGACAGAGAATATGGCCCTACAAGATCTTCTGGCTATGATCAGAAAACAACAAAGTGTTAGGATGGCTGGAAAAAGATTTAAGCCTCCTACAAAACAGTAAAAGTTGAAGCATATGAAGTTGTACTTGAAGCATCAAGATTACAAGAAGGATGTTCAACTGTATGGGAAATCATATGCAGAGATTGAAGATATGTATGTCAATGCTTATAAGAGAGTACAAGACTTTGTACCTATGGGAACTGAACTAGATGACATCAGACTCAAAAGGAAAGCTACAACACTAGAATCAGAATCAGAAAAGAAGCAGAAGGTAGAAGAAGGTAATCCTACTGCAGAGGTTGAAACAACAGAAGAAATGACTGATGAAAAGCTTCAAAAAATGATGGTGGTTATTATAGAAGATGTGCATGTTGATCATTTACAGTCCAAGTATCCCATAATTGATTGTGAGATTCACACAGACAGCTTTGGAAAGTCTTGGAGAATAATCTGATTAGGTAATCACATTGAAATGTACAAGACTTTTGCAGACATGGTCAAGGCATTTGACAGAGATGATCTTGTGAAGTTGTGGGATTTGGTCAAGGAAAAGTTCAACCAAGCAGAGTTTGAATATGATAAGGAGAAGGAGCTATAGGTTGAGTTGGATAGACTGTTTGATCCTGATCCATATGACAGTCTTTGGAAGTTTCAAGCTCATGATAGAGCTACCACATGGAAGTTGTATGACTCATCTAGTGTTCATCGTGTATAAAAAACCAATGTAGTAGATGTATTTATGCTGGTAGAGAAAGAGTATCCACTCAGAGCTGGTATAATGACTGTCATGCTATCTGCCAAACTTATTATTGATTAAGATTCTGAGATGGCAAAAGAGCTGCTAAGGAAGATCATGGATCAGTGTGATCAAGCTATAAGGACTGCAAGGGGAAGATAGTGTTTGGAAGAATCCTCAGAAGACTTGACTCAGAAACTTGTAATTTGAAGGTAAATAACAAGTTTAGGGGAGGATTGTCGGGAATTAGAAGTCCAAACACTTAGTACTGCCACCTTTAAGTTAGTACTGTTGGTACCAGTACTAACAACTTAGTACTGCTAGTTATGACAGTCAGTACTGTTAGTTCAAGTTAGTATTGCTATTATTATAGGAAAGACATGTGATGTAATTGTAACAGAATATATCCTATGTATTTAGAAGATACATATATTAATTAGTTGTAAATGAGTAGTTATCTTGTAAAGGACTCCTTAGACTATAAAAGGAGATCCTAGGTTATACGTAGAGATATCAATCTGTGTGTTTAAGGAAAAGCTTCAAGGTTGTAAACCCTGATACTAGCAAAGAGTATCCGTATTATTAATCAATAATATTGAAGCGTTTTGGCTATAACTGTGTTCATTCCATTATCACTGTTTCATTGATTGTTATTCTTCTAAGTGTTATCAAGTAGTTTCCGCATACTTGTTAGCATTCAAGCATAGTTTCAATCTTAGTTGTTTTGGAATCATCAAAGGCAACACATTCATACAAGCTAAGTGAATAGATCCGAGGTTTGGGACTCACAAGAGTTCTAAGCACTATGTCAACAAACTCCCTTCAGGCGGAGAAAACCGTACAACGTCGCTTATCTCAACTTTTGACACTAAGCTAAATGTCGAGTACTAATCTAGCTAGTACCGATCTCTCACAAGATCTACTTGATCCTTACTAATCACACACTCTACAAGATCCACACGATCTACCCTCAATCGATTTGATCCACACACTATCAACACAATTTACACGAGATCTCCAAGATCTCTACAAGATCACAATGATCCACAAACACAAGCTAAACAATATGATAAACAACTTGATGTACGCCTAGATACAACAAGTACATAACAAAGGTTACGAGTGCACTACACTAACACTACAACACTTTGTATCTTCTTGATACTTTGTATTCTTCTCTTGCACAAGTAGAAGAATGAAGGTGATCACTTGGTTAGGTGATTGGATCGCTCTTAAAAAAAAAAAAAAAAAAAAAAAAAAAAACTATCTAAATGATCTAGGAATTGTAAATGTGATAGAGGGATTTAACTCAAAAAGTTTTGTGTGAAAAGAGATGCCTAAAATATGTGAAATGGTCTAGTATTTATAAGCAAAATAAAAATAACCGTTACATAGGGACGACACCACTAAAGTTTGCATGGTACCACTAAATTTAACGGTGCCTTGGTATTTAGTGGTACCATGCCAGAAAAACACGCTTCATTTTTTGTTTTTAGTAGTGAACTTTTATTTGGGGAAGTTTTGAGTTGTATTTGGGGGGAAAATAGTTGTTGGAAGATTCAAACTTATTTTTCTAATTAAAACATTTCTTTTTAATTCAAAAATAATTTGTAAAATGCATTTTTGAAAAAATATTTTGTCACATTAAGAATGTGAAGTTTAGAACACAAATTTAATTTTTTGATCATTTGTCAAGTTTTAAATTTATTTGTTCTTACCTAGAGTGATTTGTGTAGAAACGAGATATTTTGACAAAAAACTTGTTTATATTAATTTTGAAGTAAAATGTTTTACATTTTGTTATAATCAAAACGTAGAGATGTCGAAAAATAGAAATAACGTTTTTAGACATTATTTATATTAACAAATCTTTTCTTAAAGTTTGTAATAATAATTTAGAATTTAAGAAATAAAGTGATCTAAATTTTCCGTCTATTTTTACTAGCCCTTCCATCCACAAATTATAGTTCACATTTTTTTTTTGTAAAAGAGATTTTTCACCCTGGTAAAATACTATTACACCAAAAAAACGTTGAAGTACAATGGATGAGGATGACTCCCTCAACTCAGTCCACAAAGGACACTTACATGAAACCGCTATATAAGAATGTCATACCATTCTTATAACTTAAAAATAAAACTTACAACCTACAACGACTATGATAAAATAAAGAAAATACGGTAAAATCACCTGAATCTTCATAGCCATCATAGAAACTTGCCAATGGTATCATGCACCATGCCAAACCATGACCGCAATACCACACGTATACGAGCATAAAGATCACCACACGCAAATAATAAATCCTTAAGAACACGTTCAACATAAAAATAGGAGAACAAGTATGCATCAAGATGACCAACAAATGCTCACTCGAACAACATGATGATCAATACCATCAATCATCAATTCGACCTGGTCCCACAGAGTCCAAAACATGCACAACACCAGGACGAAAAAACCAATGTATATGGATAATAATCAGATCATTAAACCACAAATCCGATATACAACTTCCATTTATGTTCATGCTACATATTAAACGACCACCCAGAAAGGCAGAATCTGAATAAAATGCAGCAGAACACCCCATTAGTACATCTAGTACCAAACATCCATGACCCAAATCGCCAAAGTATGACAAAGCCAAACACTCATAGCGATTTACATCAACCACGATCATATCCCAATCCAACATGTCTAAGATAAGATACATCAAATAATGAATAATTTATACTCATGGAAGACCAGTAGAACAATGCAGATCGGATCACTCCTAAAATGAGTAATAGGGTTTAAACCAACCCTAAACGTCCCAACATAATCAAATCTCACGACCACTACATAATAAAATCGCCACTAAGAACAGATCTGAGACAAGGTATAACAAGGGATTTTGACCAAGAACCCTAATAACTTGACGTCCCACTCACAAAACCCACGAGCATGAATATGAAACTGCCAAGCAACCCATACCATAACCGAGAGCTTGTCGACATCCCATAGCACAAAACCACCCAACGAATCAAATCCACGCCGACTTCTATTATTATTACGAGAGCACCAGGCAATAACAACCTAGATATACGTTCAAAACAATACCATGGATCTGAAACAACGAAAATAAGGTAACAACCCTAACGTCCAAGAACAGAAGCATACACGACCTCTTGAAAGAATGACGAGCAATGGATAGAGGTTAATGATCAGCAAAGAACGACTCTCTCGAACCCACCCACAGTGTGGAACGACCACACACTAACAAGAAACCAAAAACCCTAAAAAGGGTTTACTTAACATGCGAATAGAAAGAAAAACCTAAAAGATTTAGATCAAGTACTGAAAAATGCGTTTAGGGTTTCAAACCACAAGGACGATTAAAGGCTAAAGAGATAAAACCAGCCCGCCACCTCTAAGAATGCACATCCCACCAAATCGTTTAGGGTTTTTTATTTTGCCATATAGCAACATATTTGACTATTTTTTATTTTAACAAATCGAAAAAGAATATGTAGGTAGAGATGTTATAAGATTGGTTAATCAGTGTACTGGTTTAATTTTTTTCAAAATTCTTGAGGAAATTTTTTTGAGAGGGAAGATTAATTTATGATATCTTTTAAAAAGAGACGAACAATTGTTTTGAAATTAGATTTAAGATCATTTGAGGAGAAAAGATTATTTACATACCAAGGGATCAATCTCCATCATCCATTTTTATTTGATCTAATGGATGAGATTAATCACAACAATTTAAAAAACCCACTTTCATTCTATTTTTTTAAATATTAATAACTTTCAAATCGTTAATCGTTAAGAGAAAAAAAAATCATTGCAACGAGCATTTAATTATCTTTTTTATAGATAGACACTTTGATATACTTTCGACAATTTTTTCTTGTACTTTTCGTTTTTTTTTTTTTTTTTTTTTTTTTTAAGTTTTTCGTTTTACGTTCTTGAAATTTGCATTAAAATATCATATATGATTAAACACTAATTTGAATATCACATGTGATATCGGTGTTATATCATATATGATATTAATTATATCATATATGATATTTTAATATCACGTGTGATAATATCACGTGTGATATTAGTGTAATATCGCGTGTGATATTAGTGTAAAATCACATGTGATATACATATCATATCACATGTGATATCACATCGTATATGATTTAACACTAATATCACATGTGATATTCAAATTAGTGTTTAATCATATATGATTTTTTTATGTAAATTTCAAGTAACGAAAAAAAAAAAACGTAAAATATAATTTTTTCTTTTTCGAAAGTATATCAAAATCTTAAGTCATAGAAAGATAATTAAATGTTTTCGCATGACGGTTGCAAATATTTTAAACTTAACGATTAACGGTTTAAGAGATATTTAAATTATAAAAATATGTGAAATAATAAAATCGCTTAATCTCGGTAATTGATTTTATTTTTAGATGGATTGTGAAGATGGTATTGGTATGTAAGAAAAGTTTGGTATGTAAAATCTCTCCTTTTGAAATTAATGGTAACTTGTAGAGTAATATTTGGGGTAAAAGCGTAAAATAATAACGTCTTTTAAAATTCTTGTTTGAAATATTTCTTTTTTATTAGTTTCTTTGACGTCTTTCGAAATTTGTTCGAAACTTCACCCATATGACCGGTTTATATTAAAATAATAACTGAAATGGCGACATTACCCTCGGCATATGGGTGAAGTCGAACAAATTTGAAAGTCGATAATAATCGAACAAATTTTAAAGAATCTGAGGATAATATAATCATTTCGGTTATTATTTTAATATAAGCGGGTCGTATAGGTGAAGTCAGACAATTTTGAAAGTTTGTTGGTGAAGTAAGGTAATAAAAAGTAAGTGTTTGAGTCGTGAGAATTTGAAAAGTAAGTTGTTATTTTATGGCTTTTCCCCTAATATTTGTAAAAAAAATAGATAATCGAAGAAAAATAGAATGACTGGGTCCCAACACCGTTTACCAGCTACCGGATGCTGATGGCGAAGGAGTCAAAAGTCAACAATTGAGATCTGTAAACGTGGTCGTCAGCTATGCCAAATACTTCGTCTCTTTTGGGTTCAGTAATAATATCACACACTTAAATTCAAATTGAGAAAACGAAAAAGTCAATGTTTTGGTCTTTAATTATTTTCTTTATTTATATCACCATTCAAACACTTGTATAAACCTGTACAACACTTTCTGGTTATAAAATATTAAACAAACTTTCTTAGTATTATATGGGCAAAGATGGATGGAGATTAACCTTTGAGCCTGTCAAATTGTTATCGCCACGTTTGAATTCTTCGGTTAAGGCTACCATGTATTCTAGTGACACTGCTGCATCACCGTCGTCATCTCCTAAGCCCGAAGACAAGAACTCACATCGCGAAGTCGATTTTTTCTCTACGTGCAAGTTGGATGATGATCATGTTGTTGTCAAGAAAGAGAATTCTCATGACAATGAATTAGATGTAAATGTATGTGTGTTCTTACTTAAATCATATATATTTTTTTATTCATTTATAGAAAAAATAATATAATGAATAATGATTTTTGATCCCACAGATCTGACTGTTTAGATTGATCATAATTAAATGATGATTACATAGGTTGAACCGCATGATTATGAATAAACAAGTGTTATTGTTGATATCTTTAAATTCTGATAGATAAACCTAATGATCACTTACTAAGAATTCAATTATGATAAAATTTAATTTAGGGCAATTAAGATAAAAGTCTCACATTTATAAGCAATTTCGATTTAATGTCTTCTCTTTTTTCTTGATTTAATGTCTCAACTTATTTTTGATTCGATGTAAAACATATAACGGTTTATCGGTTAGTTTATGACGAAAAAATTACATGTTTCATCCCTATGGTCTATCACAATAACATTCATAGTCGCTTATTTCATTTAATTACATGCAGAATGAATGTTTTTTAAATCCGTTTTTCACGTTTCATATGTTTTGTCAATTTTAATACATTAAAATTTAAAAATATATATTTAAAAATATATATATTTTTAAATTAATGTTTAAAAATTAATTTTTGAAAAAAATAAACTTTATAAAACAATAAAATTTTAATTTAAAAAAAAAAAAAAATTTTAAAAAGGATTTTAAAAAATTAAAGATTTAAAAAAAAATAAAAAGTTCAAATTTAAAAAGAAAATTTTAAAAATTAAAATTTTTAAAATATATAAAGTTTTAAACTTAAAAAAAAATTATTATTTTTTTTAAAGATTAAAATTTTAAAATTCTAATTTTTTTAAAATCTGGATAAAACTTTTTAAAATTTTAATTTTTAAAACTTTAAGTTTTTTAAATAAATTTAAAAATTTTGTTGTTTTTAAAAATTATTTTTAATTTTTTTAAATTTTAATTTCTTTAAAAAGTTAACGTATAAAATTGACAAAGCGTATGAAAGCCTATAAAGCCGGACGAAACATTTGTGCTGCGTAATTAAATGAAATAAGGATTACGAATGTTATTGGGATAAACCATGGGATGAAACTATGTAATTTTTTCATAAAGAAATCGATTATATATCTTACATGCGAATCAATAAGTTTAAGACGTTAAATCGAAGAAAAAAAAATATTAAATCAAATGGTGGCTATATAAGTGAAGATATTTATCGCACTTCTTTACTAATTATGACCATTTGGTATCCATCAATCTGATTAGATATTTTTACATAATATATAGACAGGTTTGCATCTACTTACTACTAATAGTGATCAATCATCCGTGGATGATGGAGGTTCATCAACAAGCCAGGAGAAACAAGCAAAGAATAAGGTAAATATTAACCATGAACTATTTTTATGTCAAGAATTAATTTAATTAATGTTACATTTTGTATATATTTTCATTGTGTAGACGACACCTACTTCATAGTTTGCATTAAAAAAATAAAATAAATAAAAAAATAAAAAAATGCAGTACTATTTAACGACGAGAAAAATGTTCAAAACGTTTATAAAAAAGTAAATGCTTTAAGAATTCTTTTATCATCAGATTATGAATTATGCCTATAACATACAGATTTTGATTTCTACTCTATTACTTGTTTATATGTTAATTTCAGCTGACAATATTAAAAGCAGAGCTAGAAAAAATGAACACCGAAAATCAAAGGTTAAGAGGGATGCTTACGCATGTTAGCAACAATTACACTGCGTTGCAAATCCATATATCTAACGAAATACATAAGCAACAAAATCAGATAGTTGAACAGAATTCAAGACAACTTAACGAGTTAGTCCGGAATTCTAATGATTCTTCGTCTGAAGAAAGAACACAATCCGGTTCGATAAAACTTGGTGATAAAATTGGGAAAAGAAATGGCCGGGAAAATACCCCGGATTCAGATGGTTGGGTTTCTAATAAGGTTTCAAGATTGGATACATCGAAGAATATTAATCAGCCAAATGAATCGGCCATGCGTAAGGCTCGTGTTTCAGTGCGAGCCCGATCAGAAGCACCGATGGTAAGTAACTTTATGTATCTGGATTGCTTTAAAAATACTATATGACCTGGTTTAGTGCTAACAAGTTTTGTCCATATTCTCCCTACAGATTACTGATGGTTGTCAATGGCGAAAGTACGGTCAAAAGATGGCAAAAGGGAACCCATGTCCTCGTGCTTACTATCGTTGCACAATGGCAGTTGGTTGTTCGGTTAGAAAGCAAGTTCAAAGATGTGTTGATGATCAAACAATTTTGATAACAACATATGAAGGTACCCATAGCCACCCTTTACCCCCAGCCGCGATGGCAATGGCATCCACCACATCAGCTGCAGCTAGTATGCTACTTTCGGGTTCAATGTCCAGTGCCGATGCTATGATGAACCCAAACATATTAGCTCGGTCAATTCTACATAACACGTCGAGCATAGCCACTATTTCTTCATCCGCGCCTTTTCCAACCATCACATTAGACTTAACACATAATCCAAATCAAATTCAAAGAAACAACAAATCTACCCAATTTCAAGCTCCACACCAAGGCCAACTATCCTCACAAAACTTTGCACCGATAGCGACAATGCCGTTACAATCAATATCTACTAATCAATCAAAATTCTCAGATCTCCAGTTGTCGCATGATATAGAGTCCAGTCAACTTCTAGCCCACAACAAAGGTCAACAACAAACATCTTTTGCTGATTCGCTTAGTGCTGCTACTGCAGTCATCACCGCGGATCCAAACTTCACAGCCGCCTTAGCTGCTGCAATCACCTCCATTATGAGTGGCGGCAACACGACCACTTACAACGATTCCCACACCAGCACAACCACCAATACCAACCTCATTAGCAACAATCACAAGACTAGCAATTTCCAAGGAAATTGAACATTGCATATAGTTATGTTAAAACATATTCTTTTCTTCTTTTGTTAATTACCTTCATTTTTATTTTTATTTTTTATTTTTTCTTTTTTCCTCCTGTTACCACGTACGTAAAAAGAGTAATGTTATATTTCTTACGCATACTATTGATATAGTCATTTTTAGTATATGCTTTAAGTTTTGTTACTTAACATCGACACTAAAAAATTTATTTCTATTATGCGAAACATAAAAGATTCTTTCTATTTTAATGTAGCAAAATCTATTAAAAACATACTAGTAGGGTATCCGCGTGTTGCAGAGACGGCAGTTACTTTAAAATAAATGTTAACGGTATCAAATATCCGGCATGTTCGTTATGAGCAAATAATCAGTATATCAAATGTTTAACGATATTTTATAAAGTGCAACAATTGAATAACATACGTTTATAGGTGAGATACAAATTCATATGTTAAAGTGTGTATTAATTGTTTTGAAACCTTAATTATATTGTACATTGTGGTTAAATAGTTGTATATTTTGATGAAGATTGAATTAAATTATGTATTAAATGTATGTGTTGAATAGTATTTTTTTTAGTTTTATTTGTGCTTAAAATACTTGTAAATAAAATTTCTTTACTGATATTTACTTAAAAGTTTATTTTAAAATGTTTTAAAAAATTAATACGAGTGAAAGTGCTAAATGCGTTTAGATATTCTACACTACAAAAATTTTGACATACACTCACTAAAACTTTTCCTCACTAAAATTTTTAAAAGTCACCAAAAATAAGAAATAAACAAAAAAAATATAAAAGTAAAAACTTGACATATACTCACTAAAACTTTTCCTCACTAAAATTGTTAAAAGTAACCAAAAAATAAAAAGTAAAAAAATATATATAAAAGTTAAAAAAAAAAGACTCAGATAATTAACCCATCTCCTTTTATCACTAAAACTTTTCCCCACTAAAATTTTTAAACTTAAAAGTAACCAAAAAATAAAAAACTAAAAAAATATATATAAAAGTTGAAGAAAAAGATTACCATCTCCTCTTATCAGATAATTAATCCATCTCCTCTTACCATCTTTTATCACTTTTCCCCAAACCGAAATATCACGCATCTCCGCCACCGTAATATCCTCCACCTCTGAAAAAATGCTCCACCACCGTCGTCATCCTCCACCACCGTAACTCCACCGTTGTTAGAAGACTGCAATTAACTCTGCACCGTCGTCATCCTCCACCACTGAAACCCTAACTCCGCACCGTCGTCATCCTCCACCACTGAAACCCTAACTCCGTCGTCACCACTTTTGTCTCTATCCGGTCGTCACCACTTCTGTCTCTATCGCCGATTGAAACCCTAACTCAGGTATAATACAATGTATGTTTTGTATTTAGAAGTGTTTTGATAGCAGAGACTTCGTGTTGATTTGTAGTGCTGATTGATGTTTAGAAGGTGTGCTGATTTGTTGATAGCTATCAAAACACTTCATACATGTTGATGTTTAGTTTATGTTGATAGCTGATTGATGTTTAGAAGGTGTGCTGAGTCGATTTGATGTTTAGGAACGAATGTTGTATGGTTTGCGAAAAAGTATTAGTATGTCGTGTGTCGATTTGTAGGAATTAGCTGATTGATGTTTAGATGGTGTGCCGAGTTGATTTAATGTTTTGTAATGGTATTGCGGTATACATGTAGGAATGAATCTCAACTCGTAACTTGTTTGGCGGAGTTTTATTAGTCTGCATTTCGTTTACTGTAAATTATGTGTGCAACAAGGACATGGTAGAAGTCGCCTAAAGTAATATTAGACAAGTATTTTCCATTTTAGGTAGTTTGTGATAGAGAAGGAAAGTAATAGTTTGGAACTTTTTGTGTTTAGCTGCGAGTATTGATTCAGGTTGTCGCCTAATTCACCTAGTTTCTAAAGCCTAGCTAATTTAACGAGCTTGTGTTGTCTCCTATGTGAAAATCCATTAGCATAGGCATGAAGATTGGAGCACTCGTAATTTATGCTTGGTAAAATATTTTGATGAATGATGGAATTTTAATAGTTAATTTAATTTGTGTAGATACTAACCGATTATAGCTGAGTTGAAGTGAACTTAGGTTGATGCTTGTAAATTAAGCTAGATGTAGTAGAGACTTAACTTTTTTGTCCTCAATAAGAATACCACTATTTGTGTTTAGAATTTTGTGTTTATTTGAACTAATTGAATCATACAAAGTTTCACTTGCAGCTATTGACAAACAAACTTCAGGGATATTTATTTAGTATATAGGGTATGAATAAAGTGAGTTTGTTTTGCTAGTTTTATTCCTGTTGAAAAGTGAGTTTGTTAGTTATATTTGGCATATATGATAAGTATGTTGATCTGTTATGGGATAGCTTATTAGAGTAGGGGCAAATGAAACAAAGTGAAGTCATAAGCATATAGTGTTACTTTGAAGTTTGTTTGTCAATAGCAAGTGAAACATTTAGGCTGGTTTCTCAATACTACATAAGGATATAGATTTATATGTTGCCATCTGGTAGAAACTTTGAATACACCTAATAAGGTGTTAATGATATAAAAATAGCTTATTTGAGTTTGACTTTGGTCATACATAAAATGTATTTTATGATCACTTGATACAAACTTTGAATAAGGGTTCAAATGTAAACTGCTATTGTATACGTGGGTATTTTGTTGTGGATGCAAGTGTTATTGTTTAAAGGTACAATGGTAAACGTCTTGCATGTTCAACCTATGATTTCGTATTTTGAATAGCAAGTATTTTAATACTGTAGCTGTTAAATTCAATGTGTGACCTCAATTAATATACATGTTATGAATTTGCGTAGGAAAATGGCAATTGAATTTGTTATGAGGATGGACCGAAACACGTACCCAGCTTATCAGGTATTTTAACCATCTAATCCGGATCTTGAACTATTTCATTTTGTGGAGGAAGGCGATAACTCAGTTCCAAATATAAAGGTTAAGACTATCTCACATCAGTTCCAATTAAGATTTGCCACACTTTCGTACTCGTTAAAGATGCATCGCCTGATGTAAAATAGTAATAGTTAAAATTTTGAGGTGTTTGGATTGCTTAAATATTTTCTGTCTGTTTTTGCAGATCTAAAGGATCTTTATTTTAACTGGAAATCTGCTTTCTGAGTGGCAGGTATGCTTCTTTCGCTTACACATTTACAATGCCATAGTCCTCTGATTCACTTTATGCCCTGTTCCATATTTATGCAACAAGAACATATTTAGAATTTTTTAATTTAACTCGTACTGCAAATACATATGTTAATATGTATATTGTAACTAACTTATCATCGTTATCAGGGGCAAAGTTTTACGGGTCACATTAGTCTAAGTTAAATATAAAAATGGATCCTCGGATTGAAAGTAAACTGTTCTGATGTGCATTTTGAAACTGCTTGTATGATGTTTAGTACCCAAAATCTGTAGTAAAACATAAGTAAATGCAGATTAAACTAGTACATGAGTACTTCAAACATATGTGTTAATATGTCTTTTAAAATTTGATTGATGTTGTTTATGAATATTACTGAATCATGAGTTGAATTTATATAGGCATCTGGTGAATTTGAAGGACTGGATGTCCCGTTAGCTACGGTCATCATCACTCAAAGAGTTATTCTGTTACTTCTGCTATTCTTCTGTAAGTTTATTATTATTATATTTGTTGCAACTCATTCATATTTGTTATATAGTTATTAAGTGAATTGCATAAAGTTGTATGATATGTATCCTAAAATGATGAGGTCATAGTTGAGTAAGAACTTGATTAAGGAATCTGATGTATATAGCCCGTAAGTAGTAGCCCGACTGCAGCACCAATAGACCCGGTTCCAGAAGTCTGCTCTTAGGGAAGCATAACTTACTCAGGGGCAAAGTTTTACATGACTGTTGATGTAAATAGCTACTCAAGAAGTTTATTTAATGTTTGTGTTATTTTAGTAAATTGTTAGATTATAAATAAATTTATAACAGATCTGATGCTTTTTGCTACTCATTCATGTGTTAATTTATAACCGACTTGTTTGCTTTCTGCTGAGATTTATGGTGGTTTGGTCTACTTGTAGTACCTGGTCTTGTCATTGATTTATGCTGAGATTTTATAACGATTGTATAGTTAGCTCGACTTGTACTGTTGCTAGTAGGTTGTTTCTAGTTGAAACGCATAAGCTAAAGCCTAGATAATTTAACAAACAACTTGTTTTTTATTAGCATACACCATTATTACAGTCACCTGCTAGTAACTATATGATTAACTAGATGAAACGGAAATCTGATAGGTTTTGACTTTTGATCAACAAATATAAAGGTTAAGACGATGTCACATCAGTTCCAATTAAGATTTGCCACACTTTCGTATTCGTTAAAGATGCGGTCTAATGTCGGAGAATGAGTTTTGGTGTATTAGCAAGGTAAGACAGCGAGTGGGCTATTGTCGCCAGGTATGTTTCGATTTGCTTAATCTGATGAAATAATAACTTGTTTGAATGTTTTTATTAAATCTACCCATTAAAGGTTTAAGGTCGAATATGCCAATTAAGCACTTTGAGTGTTGATTGTGTGGATTCATTGTTTTCTGAATGTGCAATGATTTCAGATTGAGATATTACTTTTTATGAAACTATATACTGTTATCGTACTTGAGGTCATTTGTTATTTGGATATTTTTCAAATTATCAAGTAATTAGGAATTTAATAGGATGTTTAAAAGAGAGAATGTGATCATCGTGTATTAACTTGAGAACTGAAGTAGAATACATGACTTTGTATTTATAATAATGTTAGTCAAACATAACACGTGAAAGGGATAGATGAAAGTCAACTGTATATAGAGTTGACTACTGTAACTGCTGTAACAGCGAACTGTTTAGCAATTTGTATAAGAAAAGCTACACGTCTAGCATTGTAGATACACCTCTTAGAAGGAGCAGAAGGGTAATGATACCATAAAGTGATTCAATAGGAAAGTCAAACACTTTGTAGCTGCGCAAAATGTGTCAAAGCTTTGGAATATTAACTTGGTGGTGGCATCTGACAAACAATGTGGCATTGAATGATTTGGATCTAATATAGCAGAAGGTTGTATGTTAATGTGCTTTGTCTACCAACTGGTTTGTGATTTGTCATTGGATTCTGAAAAGAAAACTGTAAATATCTTGTTTATTGATAATTCACCTTTTGACAAAAAAAATAGGAGGTTAAAGAGAGTAAATGTGATCTCAATGCATTAAGTAGAATACATGACCTTGTATTTATAGTTATGCAAGTCAAAGGATACATGGAAGTCTACTATGTACAGCTACTACCGTAATCGCTGTCCACAAAGCTGCTGATGTGGCATAGCTCTATTTGCGTATGTCTAATGTTGATACAATTTAGGTAGTGAATGGTAGTTGAACTGACTAGTTGTAATATGCGTGTTGAAACATGTACCTGCTGTATATAATATATGCGTCTTAAAGAGTGTTGATCTTTATCTGGATATCGAAAACCCTGTTTCTTTGTTTCTAACACCGCACAAGCTCTATTATTCTGATCCCTGTTCTTATACTTGGTATTCTTGTGTTCTTAAGTTTCTTTGTTTTTTCTTTATGCCTATTAGGAACCTTGATTTTGGTCATAAATATCTCGCTGAGTTTTACTGTTTTTGTGATTGTGTGATTGGTGCAGACATTGAAGGGACTCAAGAGAGAGGATGTTCACCTACTTAGGAAATTTGGAATTCAGTTTAAGGGGGGCTTTGAAAATGCAGAACCTGCTGGGAATACAAACTCTTGTCAAAGACGATGACTAGAGGTAACTATTTCAGTCCATGTTTCTTCTTGTTCTTCCACGTTTCTTCTTCCTCTTCTTCTACTATTTCAGTCCATGTTACAGTTCTATGGGTCAGTTTAGGTTTAGGTTGCCATCAGTTTAAATGGGTCAGTATGAATGGGTTAGTTTAGCATAAACAATTAGTACGGGTCAGTTTATAAACAATTTCAGGTTTTATACTAAAAGTGACCCATATCAGGTCCAAGATAAGAACTTCACCCAAAATTAAGTTGCTTAATACTTTTCGTAAGTAGCTGTAATGGGTCATAATTTCCATGCACAAACCTGTAATTGTTCTTTATGTCCTATTTGTTTGTTTTAATCGATATTAAGTTGCTTAATACTTTTCGTTTATACTTTCTGATGTAACAGTTTGAGGAGTAAGAAGAGGACAATTGCCTGATGAGTCATGTCACGCTCTAATCTGAAGATATTCATTTCCTGTAAATCGTAACCAGGTAGGGCTGAGCATCGGGTCGGATCCCGACCCGACCCGACCCGACCCGACGAAACCCGAGTCCCGAAATCAATGTAAATGTGAACCGATGCTCGTCCCGTATACCATTCGGTCGGGTTCGGGAAATGATCGAGCAAACCGGGCGGGTGTCGAGACAAACGGGCTAGCCCGATTACATTAGTGTCCAGCAGGCCCAGCAGTGTTTTCAAAAAAAAAAAAGCCCAAACATTTTCTAGGCCCAGCAGACGTTTTTACTTAAACATATCATTTGGCATTTTTGGCATACAAGCAGCTACTGATGTAATCTTGTAACTGCAACTAAAAAAAAAATTGCCTACTGAGGTCATTTGCATTTTCGCTACTGATGTCAGTTCCAAGTTCCAACTTCCAGCTTCCAAAACAGTTACAAAACAGCTCCAAAACCAAATACAAATGACAAATGTTTTGAATCATGCCTCCAATTACAAATACCAAATGTTTTGAGATGCCATTGATTTGGTTCTTGTTATTGAGATGAAGTTTTAGATTGTTATTGAGAAAAAGTTGATTTGGTATTTGGGTTTGTGACTTTGTGTTTTTGACTGCTGAGAAACGAATGAAAAGAAGAAATGGAGGCTAATATTTTGCACTTAACCTAACCACTAAACGGGCCTGTCGGGTTTTCGGGCGGGATTCGGGTTTTTTCCCCGACCCGACCCGATCTCGAGAACATATGAAATTGTAAACCGAAGCTCGTCCCGTTTACCATTCGGTCGGGTTCGGTCGCTAATCGGGTCGGTCGGGTTTTCGGGTTGGTCGGGTTTCGGTCGGTCATGCTCACCCCTATAACCAGGCAACATATTTGTTTGTTCAAAACATATGAGATTGTTCTATGTGTTGATATTGTAGTATTTCTATTTTAAATCCGATTACGATTTATAGAAGTGTTATTGTATGTTTTTATCTATTGTAAACGATCTATATGCGGAGGAATGAGATTATTGTAAACTTGGTACCTATTTTGTTCCCCTGTGAAAATCAATTCTGGAAATTATTTCTGGAAAATAATTCTGGAATTTTTGTGTGTAAAACCACTGATCTATATGATTTGGAAAACCACCAATCTGTATGCTGTTAGCTTTACTCACTGATCATTTTAGTCACTAAAAGCGAACCTTTGCTCACTGTTAGCTGTTAAAAAAAGTGGCTAAAACATTTTAAATAGGCTTTGGTGTAAAAGAAATTGGCATCCTTTGCCTACTAAAACAGAATAGTCACTAAAAATTTGACCCTTTTTCTTACTAAATATAGTGTAATATAATGTAAGGATAGACTTTTAGTGATGGCTTCAGTAGTGACTGTTTTCTTTTTAGTGGGAGTTGATAAAATAGCTTTTAGTAACTCTTTTCTTATATTTTGCTCACACTTGCTTTAGTGAGCAAATGTCCCAAATTTTGTAGTGCTATAACTTTAACGTATCCAAAACATAGACTCAAAATTCAAGAATATAAATGTGAAGTTGGATTCAATCAATTGGATATATCACAGGTTGTACAACTACTAAAACAATCTATATGTATAATCCATATTATATATAAAGGAAAAACTCATATTTTTAAGTGAAAAATTAAAAGAACTATATATAAAAGTCATAAACTTTTATTATTATTATTTTTTATAACCCATAATTTATATAATTTTCATTCAATTTAAATCGTATTTAATACTCAAATTCTTAAACTTTTATTATTTTTCATTTATAATCATAATTTTTTTTTTCATTACAACTATTTACCGTTATAAAATATCGTTGCTATGAACGGTTGATCGTCTAGATATAAAGGTAAAACTCATATTTTTAAAAATGAAAAATTAAAAAAACTATATATGAAAAACTTTTATTATTATTTTTTTTTATAACTCATAACTCATAATATTTTCATTCAATTTATTCGTGTTTAATCCCAAATTTCTTAAAATTTTATTATTTCCCGTTTAAAACCTATAAAAAAAAATTTATCACTACAAATGTCTATAAAATCTGTTTTTATGCACAAGTACTTATATAATTAATACATATGTTAAATATCATAGGACATGCTATTAAGCAACCGGATATAACAACACATATTGAAAGAAAATAGTACTGTATTCTTTTATATTTACAAATCTCTTATCTCTTATATATTGGAATAAAAAGGTCCCTTTTTCATTAGATGTAGAGGTACAAGAAAACAAAACCAATTTGAAGAAGTTGAATGGTCACATATTCTTTTGTAGAAGAAAGAAAATGTTTAAAGTATTTTACGGGAGTCAACAACTTCGGCCAAATTTGTTGGTTGGTTTGTTTGACACGTAATTATCTTTTATCTATACAGTTGCAAAAATGGCTAGGCGGTAGCGGATGGGTACCGTCTGACGATTAATCGGTTAGGCGGAGATTAATCGAGGATTAATCGGATTAGACTTTTTATATATAAAATTATAAAATTTTGAAACTATATGCCCGATTTGGCATATCAAGCCGATTTTTTTACCGATTTGGCCAATTTATGCCTCATTTGTCCGATTTCTATACGTAACCGATTTGACCGATTTATCCGATTTTTGTTCGATTTGGCCGATTTACGCCCGATTTGGCCGATTTTTAGTCGATTAATCGTTTTGTTAACCGATTTTTGACCAAACCGATTAATAATGCCGATTAGTGAAAATCGAGACGATTAATCCCCGCCTGTCCGCCTAGCCCAATTTTTGCAACACTGATCTATACTACATTACAAGGGCTTTATTCAAGCTTCCATTCTACGTCACATATATATAGCATGCTTCCGTTCTACGTCACATATGTAGCACGTGCATTAACCCCCTGCTTGTCCTTCCAACCCCAATCCTAAATTATGGTACTATTAAACACAAAACCATCAGTTAATCAAGTAGATAGGACACAAAAGCACACCGACACGAAACAGAACATCTTTCATTTACCTTGAATTATCAACACAAGCCATTTGCCAGTAACATAAAGAAGGATGTATTCACCAGAAAACACTTCCAAGTACACAACAAACCACATAATTACTTGATTACTAGTATTGAACATTACACTTAGTTCTATAAGACACTAGCAAAGATTAAGGTTCATCAGAACTAGCGCCTTTGCTTAAGACTTCCTGCTTATGCAGCTTCTGCGAATCCAACTCGTTCTTTGCCATAATCAAATACAGTGTGGTAAGGACGCATAAACACATCACCCAATATCCTGCAAATTAACAAGATTTAATATCTAATTCTCCAGAGTCGCTCAGGAAAAAAAGAGAGCACTTATTTATATCTTGTATGTTTTTTTTAAAGCCTCTCAACTCTCTCCGTAAATTAAATAATTTCATCTATGCCATCTATATTCGTTATAGTTAAAGAAACTTGTAAAACAGCCGAGAAAGATATTCATATTAATATATCCGGAATATCAACATGTTAACTATATAGTTTTAACACTTTTTCTACCATATTGACCCATCAATTTTACAAATTTTCTATTAGTTTTAAAACTTTTTCTACCATATTGACCCATCAATTTTACAAATTTTCTATTTAAGATTCAACTACTAGTACTATCGTTATAAAGTGTGGCATAAGATTATCATTTTCATGAGTTTTAATACACCGAGGGAAAACTTATCTATGTTGTCGTGCACGTACCAAAGTGGGCCATGTGGAGGTGGAACATCCAACCCTATGAAACCACTAATACAATGTGCAGCAGGTCCCTCGCCAACCTTAAGTGTGTACTGCAAAACCAACAGATAAAAAGTTACAGGGGGCATTTGATACATTCCATTATTAGTGGAAACTTCACATAAAATATAAGTAAACCTGGTCAGGTGTAAGATCAAATTTTTTTCCACCAATGGTAAACGAAATAATAGGCAAAGAAGGAATCTTTGCACAATCAAACATCGACTCTCCCACCGGGCTCTGTGCCACGTCACATAGCTGCAACTTTGGAATATGTAAGTGACAATTAACAAGTATATCATATAGAATACTAAACACAAACGAACAAAATGAGAACTCACTTGGCTGCCCAAACCTAAAAGGCTGTCGCGTGTCTGATTCTCTGCAAGCTCTTTATGCACCCATTTTACTATCATCTCACACGCTATGCACATAGGGGAGTTCTCTAATCCAGATGAAACACCATCATCCTTGTCTACCACACTCTTAATGGCAATACTGGATGGCATATATATTATTCAAAATAGGTTATTTGCTAAGGTGAGATCGGCCATTTGCTGAACTGAAGCATGTTTTGTCATTAATTTGGAGAACTTTAACACATGATTAGTGTGTCAACCATGGGAAAAAAAAAAAAAAAAAAAAAAAAAAAACATTTCAGTTATTCTCTTTCCTGAAAAACGTGTTTAGTTTATGCATCAAGTATGTTTTGGGAGACTTATGACCCGTTTGGTCCTCTTCCTTACTAGCTACCTTTTTCCTTATTCACATGTATGAATAGTCAGTGATAAATCGAATCAAGCCATTCATAAGCGAATATTTACACTTGCCACAAATACTGACAAAAAAAAGAAAGAGAGGAATGACAAAAAATTACAAAGAATCGAAAACCAAGAAGGCGGTTTAGAAATCTGACCTATCATCGCCATTTCCTTGACCAGAACAGAGTCCAGCACGCGAGCATACCTGCTTTGGTTGTGCAACCTGTATTGTAAAGTATGTAGGTCAGGAAGTAAGACATTGAAACAAACAATTTAATTATTATTATGTATGAATATTACTGAGTTGTTACCGTTCCGGCAAGCATATCAAATATTTGGTTTCCAAAATGTTTAACCGCTTTCTTACATTCCTCATTAACAAGCCCAGCAGCTCCGATGGCCTGATTTATCTGGTTGATCACCTCCTACAATAGAAGCACGATAGAAACATTTTAAATACTAGATTAAAGAGTTATCAACAACTACAGGATATCAAGAACTGGAATGGTACATACTGTCGGGCCTGCAATTAATGAGGTTCCTGAATCTGCAATGGCCGAGCATCCAGTTTTACAGAACCCTGCAAGAAAACAAGCATGTCATGGAAGATTTAGCAGAAAGTTATTAACAAAGTTTTGCAACAGCATACCAGCTGATTTCCCACCAATAAGTACATCGCTCATATCAAACTAGAAAACAAGAATCCAACAAAAAGATTAGAATACATACACATGTCTATGTAGTAGTAACATAATATAAACAAACCTGCCAGTAACCCTTTTGAGTGACTGGAACGTAAGTATGTTCACCCTTGAAGTGTTTTGGATCAACTCCACCAAAGACGATTTCACCCCCTTCGCCTTCCTCGGATTTCCGGTTCAGCCAGAACGAAAATACTTTCTCATTAACTAAATGTTGATTCACCATGTTCTCCCTGTACAATAATGTGAGATGAAACCATGTTAATATTATATTCTTAAGCATTGGCAAATTTAAATCTAACGATAATATGTGTATCTGTGGAATGTTTAACTAGGACATCACAAGAGGGGTAAAAAGTGTTATAAAAAATAACTAAACAGCGAAGTGTTTAAACAGGTTGAACATTTTCAAATTTCCAAAGGTATCATTACATCAATTTGATCATTATTTTACAACACTTCATTTTCAACAGTTAATACCTTATTGGTGATTCTTTAATGAAGATCAAAGAAACCAAACGCAACCCGCTCAAAGCATTCTAAAGGTTTACAGGTTTTTGGCGCGAACCGGATTAAGCCCATTACTAGCTACACTTAGATGCACGTAAAAAGTACGATTTGCACAAGTGATACCTTTGTTACCATGAATTATCATGATTTGGGATTTAATGTAAGAAGTCAAAATGTATATTTTCTATGTTACTCCAATAGTGTGAGTTCAAAATTTATTTTGTAAAATAATAACATACCACACTGGGACAGCATTGCCAACAGAAATTTCCTTGAATCCAAGCCCAAGGATACCATCAAATTTGCCCGCCAGAAATGTCACACCAGGCTCCCTTGTTGCCTCAATAAACATCTAAGTATATCACAGATTTTGAACACTTCAATCCAACCTCTTCACCAGAATATAATAGATGACCTCGAGAAAAAGTTGACAATATACCTGATCATGCACAACAAGATCACCAACTAGGATATCGTCTTCACTAAAATATCCAGATATTGATCCACTTCCGTACTGGATTGCAGCAGGCTGTCCTGCTTGGGGCAGGAAAATCGGTTACAATCAAATAGGTTTTAGAGTTTTGTATATGTTAAATTTCAACTTGGTAAAGTTAAAAAAAAAAATTAACAAGACACATACATGTTGGAAGTCACGAAACAAATTAAAAAGAAGGTTGAAAGTAGTGTTGACTCTTTTGACCCGTTACCCAACTAAATTATATGATAGTTTATACATCTTACAAATAAGTAAAACACTAAATTCTACATGGATAACTCACTGACCATTCAACTTGTAAGTCCTTGACTGACTTGACCTGTATTTTTTGTGGAAAAAGCAAGATACCTGCAAAGATCAGCATAATCATAACAAATTATGCATTTTGAAGATGGCAGATGTACCATATATCATATATCCTTAATTAACACAATCATACCGACATTATGCATTTTGAAGATGGCACCCATAAGTTAGAACTACCCGTGTCAAAGATCACCGTAAAGTTTTGAGGTGGGGTCCCAATGCCAATTTCACCATAATATTGAGCATCCATGTAGTTCTTTAGTGACACAACATCCGGCTCTTGGGAATTACCATGTTTATTTGCACTTGGTTTATATTTGTTTATAGACGCCTTTAAAGTATCAAAATCATTCAAACCGAGGTCCGAAGCAATACGATTGGTTTCATCAAATTTCACTTTTTTCAACCCAATCCGAATAAGACCATCATTTGATTTTGAAAAAGCAGGAGTAAATAAAAGTGTTGATAAGACTAGGAAAATTGCAATGGTTTCTGATCTAGTTCCCATGTTCACCTACAAGTTAATCCACATTAAAATCATATTAGCAATATGCTAACAATGGAATAAAATAAAATAAAAACTCGTATGAATGAAAGACACAAGGTCCTTAATTATAAAAAACACAATCATCTATCATAGAAAACCAATGATTTTTAGTGCCCTGTTTCAACACACTGAGTCAACCTTTGACCACTTAAGATTCAAACAAGTCAAAATTATAGAATCTTTTTTATTAGCAAACTTCTACAAAAAGTACTTTCTATATATAAATTGATAAGATCACTCAATTTTCATCATGATTAACTCCATATCAATTTTATCATTGTGCAACAATTCCTGATTTGTTTTCCACAATCTATTTACACTAACATTTGTAAAGATTTATGAACAGGGGGATTGCATTTTCATGTAAAAAATATAACTTAAAACATAAGAACACACCAAAAACACACACACAAATCTAACATTCATTTCCTATATCATTAATAAATAGAAAGACATAAAAATTGAAGGACCGCAAGTTCACAATAAACCCATAACAACATTACATACTTAAATGAATTGCATGCAACCTCATAAAAACATACCATACACGAAAGTAATTTAAAATGTTAGAATATTTTTTGTTCCTTATGAAATAAAAACTATGATCAACTGCATGCAACCTCAGCAACAATTGCAGCTTTTAAACAGAAAAAACATTAAAACAAATGTGATCAATGAACTAATTCAGTAAAAAGCATAGTGCCTAAAAACCCTTAAAAACCGCAAGAAATTAAGGGTACATACCAATGAGCTGATGATCGATATGAAAGAAATGAATTCACAAGAAAATAGTGAGTATATGTAACTGACACAACATAACTAAGCTTTTTTTATTTAACCGTTGGATCATCGGTTACGTGATCTTGTACGTCGATGTTAGAGGCCTACGTGTTGCACTCACAAGATGTTGCATCTTACTTGGTTTGCGTGATCAAGCTTAATGTTTTATTATGAACATGTTTGGCCCCGGTCGCAGTAATGCCTAATAACATATCTCATACCTAATCATCCATCAATAATATGTTATCCTCATTCATCTCATCTCATACTTATCTCATATCTAACCATAGATTTTTAGTGGCAACCATGCCTAACCCATACCTCATCTAATTCGGTGTCTTTCAAGCTCCCATTCAAGCTCCCACACCAATTCGATGTCTTTCACCGATTTCGTTCATCAACATTCCATATCGATTGGGTGGCATCGGTGTTACCGATCGATATGGGTGATACCGATGCCCACCCCGCTTCCACTGCCACCCCCTTAGTGTTTCACAAATCGTTTAGTTTGATGTTTGCCCCCTGGTGTTTCACAAATCATTTAGTTTCAAAATGCCGGTCCATGTGCTTTACCAACAGAATATGCGCCACATAAATTAGCATAATATTAGTTATATCAGTTTGTCTCGGCTTTCTAGTTCGGGTCAAGTTCAAGTTAATGGATTTTGATAAAGGATTAGCGAGTCAGAATAATGTAACCTATGTTTGAATAGACGAATTAGTCATTTCATCCTGGTTAACAAGTAAAGTAACACGAGTTACTTAACCTGTTTATATAAATGGGTCCTACTAACCCTGCACCCCCTAGAAAAATTTTAGGGGGTGTTGGGGTTTTCTCTCTCCTCCCAATCATTGGGACATTGGTTTCCGTGTCAATGATTGAAAAAGGGTCCTACTAACCCTGCATCCCCTAGAAACGAATTATGCGGGTTAGACAGATTAACAAACGAATTGGCAAGTCCGATTTCCTTTTAGGCATTTATCCAAAGACGACTTATTTAATAAACAAGTAATAGGGAGAATCCACATACGATCAGAATTTTGTTTATATTCAAATATAACATGTTTATTTATATTTAAGTAATGGTTTTTGAAAGTATTTCATGTCAGGTGATAAATTGTTGTCTATAAACCTTTTCCCGACTTATCTTAAAATAATTTATATTTTTATCTGTTAAAACACGAAAAGTGTAAAATCATTATTATAGGATCTTCCTCATAATTATGTAATAGTTTATGGTGTCTATTGTACGTCATTATGTTTGTTGTTAGGTTAAGGTCTCGTGACAACGTGTAGTCACGAGGCTAAGTGTATGGTCACGAGGCAGGCGTGTAGTCTCATGACACCATGTATTTTGGGCATAAATACCTTCCACCTCATTCATTGTGAGGTGTGTGACACAATACTAATGTTCCGAGACCTCATTCTATTCTCTCTCTCTCTAGCTAAACGAGTTTACACTTACTCTCTCTTTATTTAATCTTATACTTAGTGAATAAGAGAAAAATTCATTTGCATACCCCTTATTTTGCTACATACTGAGGGACACATTCACACTATTCATTTAATTTAATCTAATGGTGGGGATTTAATCTAAGATTTAATTGGTTAAACCTATTTTCTTGTCTTTTCCTATCTTTCTTGTCTTTCTTATTTTCTTGTATTTCTTATTTATTCACGTATGCTAAATACTTTTTTTAGAACGGCAAATAACTATCTCACAATAAAAATATTTTCTTGTTTTTACACGTTTTCGTCCGTTTTCATATGTATTCATCCACTTGCAGATGTTTTCATCTGCTTTCATACGTTTTCGTCCGTTTTCTTACGTTTTTGTCCGTTTTCATACGTTTTTGTCTGTTTTCGTCTGTTTTCAGTCGTTTTCATATGTTTTCGTTCGTTTTTATATGTTTTCGTCAATTTTCATACGTTTTCGTCCGTTTTCATACGTTTCAGACTCTTTTATACGTTTTCGTCCGTTTTCATACGTTTTTGCCTGTTTCATACATTTTTGTCTGTGTTCATACGTTTTCATCCGTTTTTGTATATTATTGTCCGTTTTTATAAGTTTTCATCCGTTTTTGTACGTTTTATGCCATTTTCATAGGTTTTCATACGTTTTCGTCCATTTTCATACGTTTTTGGCCGTTTTCAGACATGTCTATACATTTTAGTCCGTTTTCATACGGTTTCATCTATTTTCATATATTTTCGGCTGTTTTAAACGTTTTTGTACGTTTTCATATGTTTTCTTCTGTTTTCATACGTTATTGTCCTTTTTCATACGTTTTTATACGTTTTCATCCATTTTTGTACGTTTTCTTGTGTTTTATAGGTTTTCGTCCGTTTTCATACATTTTCATCCGTTTTCGTACGTGTCCATACAAAAACGTATGAAAACATAGAAAAACGTTTGGAAATGTAGAAAAACGTACAAAAACGTATGAAAAGGTACAAAAACATATTAAAAAGTATATAAATGGATAAACACATATAAAACGTACAAACCTAAAAAAATATAAAAAATTAGACCAACTAACCCAAGTTTAACCAATGACTCTCAAATTGTCACATGTGATATTTTAAGTTCATGATAGTGTAATTTTGTTTACTAGTTAAGACGTTTAGTTTAATTTTGCTTTGAAATGCATTGGATTGATGTGTTTGTTTATGTGATTGTTTCTTATTAAATATGTATCAATTGTGATATTTAAGTTGATGATAATTTACAATGCTTATTAGTTAAACTATATTATATGACGTGTCTAATATCACTTGTGATATTTCATAAAAATAGTTAAGTTCTAATATTACTTGTGATATTTTATAAATAAGCAAGTATGCTTTTTAAGCTTTAATATCACCTAAGATATTTCTGTGCTTTGTATATTTTTTATATATTATCACCTATGTGTTTTTTAATATTTTTATATCGTTTAGGTAAAATCTGGATTTTGTTTATGAAATATCACAAGTGATATAAGACATTAACTATATTTATGAAATATCACAAGTGATATTAGACATTGACTATGCTTTTTATTCATTTAGATATTTGTTAGTGACATTTATTTATCTTTTATGCTATTACACTGTAAGGAAGATGAAGAGTATTTAAATGTCATTCTTAGTTACATAAGAGTAATAACTTATATGATAAAACAATATAATATGACACTAATTCTGTTATTCTAATTAATTATTAATATCTCATGTGATAAACCAATATAATGTGACACTAATTCTATTATTCTACATATGAGAAATATCACATGTGATAAAGAAATAAAATGAGCAAAAATTAGACACCATTCATGTATGGTTATATGTATATTAAAATAACTCAAAAGCATCTACATATGCATCATTATTTACAACAGTAAATATCTAATATCACTTGTTATATTTCATAAACATAGTTAATGTCTAATATTACTTGTGATATTTCTTTAAAAAAACCATCTTATTCCTGAAAAATATAAAAATATTAGAAAACACATACGAAAACGGACATAAAAAAATACTACAAGAACGTATGAAAACAGATGAAAATGTATGAAAACGGACGAAAACATACGAAAACGAATGAAAAGGGACAAAAACATGTGAAAATGGATGAAAATGTATACAAACGGACGAAAACATATGAAAACGGACAATAACGTATAAAAATGGACGGAAACAGACGAAAACGTATGAAAACGGACAAAAACATATAAAATTGTCTGAAAACGGCCAAAACTTATGAAAACATGTGCAAATGGATAAAAACGCATGAAAATGTATGAATATGGTTGAAAACGTTGAAATGTATGAAAACAGACGAAAACTTATAAAAACGGACGAATACGTATGAAACGGACGAAAACGTATGAAAACGGACAAAAACGTATGAAACCAGACGAAAACGGTCAAAACATATGAAAACTGATGAAAAAGTATAAAAATGGCCAAATACGTACGAAAATGGTCGATAACGTATGAAAATAGACAAAAACATATAAAAACGGATAAAAACGAACGAAATCGTATGTAAATGGACGAAAACGTATGAAAACGGATGAAAATGTATGCAAATGAGCGAAAACGTATGAAAATGGACGAAAACATATGAAAACGGACGAAAACGTATGAAAATGGACGAAAAAGTAAGAAAACGAACGAAAACGTATGAAAATGTCTGAAAGCGGCAAAAAGCGGCAAAAAACGTATGAAAACGGACGAACACATATAAAACAACAAAATGTTTTTACTGTGAGATAATTACTTGCCGTTCTTAAAAATAAATAAATAAATAAAATAAAATGAAAATTAGTATACGTGAACAAATAAGAAAGACAGAAAAAGACAAGAAAATAGGTTTAACCAAATAAATCTTAGATTAAATCCCCACCATTGGATCAAATTAAATAAATTGTAGGTATGTGTCCCTTAATATGTAGCAAAATAAAGATGTGCAAAATAACTCACCTCTAGTGTCCCTTAATATGTGTCCCTTAATATGGGACATTACATTGTTAATAATCCTATTTGTTGCACGAACGACGTCGTTGCGTTTATAGTGCTCGACCTACAGTGGAAAACAGTGTCATATTTATTGCGGTTGCTCTCCTTTTATTCTTCATTGGACGGTTCAGATGGACTTCGCCATTCTTTCCCAACTAAAATAGAAAGGTTGTATCACATCGAGCTGAATGTAAAGTAATGGTTCGAAAGGGTCCTGATGTAGTGGGATTGTCTGGATTGTTACTGACTCGTTGTCAATTATATATTTCTCAAGTAACATAAACGGTTATGTTTGTGTCCCCGAATCGTTCCAAACGAAGGATGAATGGAGTATTAAACTGTCGTCGCGTTTACGTTATTTTGAATAGTGAAAAAAGGGCAATAATGGGGAATTATGCTAAAAATGATAAACGATAGCTAAAAGTAACTAATAAGGCAACTAAATCAATTAAACTAAGCAATCGGGGGCTAAAACGCACTAAAAACCTAAACACGAGCACGCCCGGGAAAAACCGGAGCCTAAAAGTGAAAACTAAGGAAAAAAGACCCTAGAAACTTAAAATATTTTTCCTAAGTGAAAAACGTCAAAAGAAATTTTTGAGAAAAAGCGGAATATTTTTTTGACTTCTTAGTTAATATTTATGAATTAAAAACTAAAAAGTAGAAATTAATTATTTAAAACTAGCAAAACTTTATAGAAAAATACCAACTTTTTTAGGAAAATACTTTATTAAAATATTAGGCTAGGAAAAATGATAAATTTGAGAAAACAGCTTTTGATAAATTGTATTTGTCGGATGACTTATTGGACTTAAAATGAAAATAAGGGTTAAATGATTCGTTGCTGCACCTTTGGACAGGACAAGTCCCAAGGGCGCAGTGGTGAGGTGGATGACCAGGGTTCGAGTCCCAAGTTATGCTACTTTTTGTAAAACTGCTTTTTTTTTTTTTTTTTTTTTTTTTTTTTTAACTTTCACTAATAAGCTTTTAAGAGCTTATTAAAAATATGAAATACTAAAAATCTTTTGGAAATAAGCTGGAATAACCACTGATTAAGCTAACAAATGCTTATCTAATGAACTAGGATCTAAAAGCTTAACTGATGACTTATTTGGCTAAGGACAAGCTAACTAAAAGCTAGAATAAACTAGAAAATACAATAAGCTACCTCTAAAAGCTATAAGGACCAGAACTAAGCACAAAAGAGCAGATAAGAAGCTGATAATACCAAATAAGCACTTGTGCTTCTAAGATATATGATGCGCAGAAACCGCTAAGTTCTCTCACGCAAGCGTAAGAAACCTTAAAATGACTTGAAAGACGAAATCAATGAAGATCTGGGAGTATAGTGTTTCCCGGTCGTTATGTCCCAAATGTGTGCAATGGATTATCAGACGTATAGTGATCGGGTGATTTGAACGGGAAAAGAGATTTGGAATTATTATAGCTACGGAAAAAGACATAAACTACAAGGGCTAAAATGAAAATTAAAGGAGATTAAAAAGATAAAATCTATTAAATAAACGCTATCACTATTTTTAAAGTGATGAACGTTTAAAACCTAAAACGTACGTTTAAATTAAAAACTACGTAACGTACAAAATAAAAAGTGAAACTAAATCAATATTAACCCTAAAAATATGAAAATGATATTTTTACAATCCTAATGATAAAAGAAAATTTTTAGAAAAAGAAAACTATTTTTATCACAAATTATCCAATTATTATTAATTAAAAACTAATTTTTAACTATTTAATAATTAACTAAAATACAAGAAATTAGGAAACAAAGCTAGAAAAATAAAATTATGAAATGAAAAAGTCTAAAATATCAAACTAGAATTTTCAAAACCATTTTTGTATTTTTCTGACTATTTTTCTATTTTTTTATGAATTTTAAACTATTAAATACTAATTAAATTACTAAAAATTACTAAATAAACTAAGAAAAATCTGGAAAATTACTTTTTCTACTTCTTATATTTATCTAAACCTAAGAAAATTGAAAAGTTATTTTTTGGAACCTTTTCTGAATTTTTTATATTAAAGGCTAATTAAAAATTGATTAAAATCTATTTAAATTGAGAAAAATAGCAAATGAAGACCAAAAATTATGAAACTTTCAGGAAAAATCTAAAATGATATATAGAATCTATGAAAAATGGAAAATCAACAGCTTATGTGTAAGATTAATGAGCTACTGTGTAAACTGCTATTGGAAATAAGCTACAAGAATAAGCTAATAAGCTAGATAAGCCACCAAACAGTAACTACAGCTAAAGAACACTAGATTAAGCTAATTACCACTAAAGTTACCTACTCCTAACAAGCTAAATCCTCAGATCAATCAAATAAGCTAACTGCTTATTCAATCCAAACAGTGGTTTAGGACCACTGTTTGGGACAAAGCACAAGCTCAAATAATAAGCTAATCACAAAACCACTTAAGCAGTCTTATAGACCACCTGTCCAACTACAATCTCACCAAATTCCAGACCTTGCTAAGCTCTTGAGAGCACTGTGTACCTACTTCAAGGACTGAGAAAAACTCAGTACCACTGAGACAGTGTGGTGCAGGGCATTTATGCCATTTGGAACAATGATTATAAGGCTCATAAAAAATTAACAAAATTCCACAAAAATCACTATAATCAAGTAGACCAAGAGAAGATTTTAAAGCAACAATTTCCACTAAATATGACCCAATAATGAGTCCATGAAAATTACGTCTATATGACCCCAAACCGACTTTACACTTTTGACTTTTGATGAAATTGAAGAACTTTGACTTATTCTAACTTTGGATCCAAATTTTTTACTGAAGATGATGTTATAAGATGGAACAAGTGTAATGCAAGCAGTGTTGATGATTACTTAACTCAAAATAAGCAATGGCAACTCTAGAAATCCAACAGTTAACAGGTGAGATAGATTTGAGAGTAATTTTGACTTTTGTGGTTTTGTATACCAAACCAGAGACTCAAATGAGCTCAAATACACTTAATGAGCATGAACCACTAAAACTTGATTACTGAATAGACCAATGTGACAGATAGTACAGTAAAACCAAACACCCCTATTGTTACTGATTTAATCTCAAAACAGATTTGAACAATGAAACAAACTTATATTTATGATCCAACTACTTTAATATGGTGATTTACTCGATAGAACAGTTTAGACAGATTTAGGCTACAAATACAAATTATGCATAAAAACTTGAATAACACTTACAACATGTCCAAGCCACTATGGCTAGCCAAATTTGAAACAAGAACCACTAATCTATTAAACCAACCCAAATCATCAGAATCACCCCATTTCCAAACTGCATCAACCCTGCACCATTTCTCGCACCATTTTACGCTTGTGTTGACTTATATTGACCAAGGTCCAAAATGACCGGCCCAAGTTCAAGCTTGTACAAAGCTTTAATAAGCTTCTATAAACTAGTTTGATACTGAAACTAAACTTTTAGAGGTTTAAGAACAGGAGTTTGAAGATGAAAATCTTAACAGTGGACATGAAATGTAAATATTGAACATTAACTAAAATTGGTGCTTGAACTAAGTTGTAAAACACTTAAATATCTTTTTTGAATACAAATAAGCTTACAAGTACATATGAGAACTAGTTTAAGATAAGTTAAACTAAAAACGACATTTATGAAAGAAAAATAAAAGCTAAGTCTTCCTTGATGCTTTCTCTTGGCTTTTTATACACCCAGGCCTGCTTCTCTCACTTTCTTGGACATATCCCAGCACTAAAAATGACCCTTGGATCATTGAAATTGATCCTCGCCATTTAAAACATTTTGGCGCCAAATCCGGTTTAATAGTCAGTAGCTTGAGCAGTAGGTATGGGAGCATTAAATGCATCCTTGGCTCTTAGTGTTTGGAGGGGGATAGGGATGATAATGGTGGAGGTTGAGTGTGATCGTGGAGGTATGCAGCAATGGAATGATGGAAATGGTGATCATGTGAATGAGAGAGGGAATGGGATGGGTCAAACCCATTTTGACCGGGTTTTAATAATAGGGTGTGGGTTGGATTCGGGTATAAAACCGGTTAAAGGGTGGATTGGGCCAACAGTTGGGCCAAGGTGATAAAAAAGGGTCCAATTGGAATGGTTTGTAATATTAAAAACACAAGGACCAAAATGTAACATTTGAAATTCAAGGGACCAATCATGTAACTTATGAAAAGTGGTCAAAGGACTAGTCTTGCCAAGTTTAATAATCCAAGGGTTGATTTTGACATTTTTGAAATTTCCAAGGACTAGTTTTGACCAATTTTGGATTTTCAGGGACTAAATTGTAATTTTCTCAAAACTTTTAGATTTCCCACCAAAGGACTAAATATGACAATTTTTGATTTTAAAAAGACCTTTGGTGACTTTTCTTTTGAAATTTTGGCTCAGGGACTATTTTTGACAATTTTATAAACTTGGGGGCTAAAGCGCAATTTTGCAAATTTGGTATGTTTTTCATCCGATTTTGATATTTTTGCATTTAAAACACATAAAACACTGATTTGTGATATTTTGATCATTTTGATGTGTTTCGAGTGTTTTCGGATGAATTTGCAGTTTATTTTGTACAAAATGATGAGTATTTACACACTCATCAATCCCCACATCGAGATATTGCTAGTCCCTAGCAATGATTTGAGAAAACATAATGGATTTTAATCTCTTTACCAAAAGCCATTACTCGGAGTAGCCAAATGTTTCAGTTCAAGTAAGAACCTTGGTATACCGATAACCAAGTGATTTTGAGCAAACCACCGACTTTCAACGGATTTGATTTTGTCTTTACCGAGCCGTACCCTTACGGACTAGCCAACTCTTAGATAAATTATCAATATTATCTTTGGTGAGCTGATTACCAATTATGGTTTTCCACCGCCTTTACCACAAGCCATAATCTTGCGGGCTAGCCAACTCTTCACTTTTTAGGATATGGTGAGTCGAATACCATACAATTTTGGGCAAATTGCAAGCCATATAAACGGATTTGAGATATCTTTACCAAAAGCCGTTTGCTCTGGATTAGCTAATCCTTTTGTCTTCTGACATGGCGGATCGATAACTGGATGAGAAAGTGTAGAACACTTGCTCCAAAAAAATTTTGGCCAAAAACGGGGAATCGGTATAATTATATGATAAAATTCGTGAGAATTCCCCACACTTAGAAATGAATATTGCCCTCAATATTCAAAGTACGCGGTTATGCGAAACAAAGAACGTAAAAGGGAAATACTACGGCCATTATTTAGAAAGAAGATTTTTTTTTTTTTTATTTTATTTTTTTTTTTTTTTTACACATGTGGGCAACCCCCACACTAGGGTGGTAGAAAGAGGTGAGAAGGCGTAAATATGGGTGAAAACCCATATTGCATGCTCTTTTTTTGTTTCCCAGTCGCTAGCTTGACTCGACCCGGATTCATTGGTTCATGGGAAGCAAAGTGGAAGAAACAATCTCCATCGGACTTTCATTCAAGATGTTTGGACAAACATTTGAAGCACATGAAAGTTCCACACCGATGAGATATATTCCCGCTCAAGATAATGGTACATGAAAATGCCGGGATCAAAGATAATGTCTTCATTCGAAGGAGTGAAGAACAGGAGAAGCTACGGATAGGTGAAGAAGAGATAGAAAATCATGATAAACATCATGACTAACTCATCTTCATCTATAGGAGGATCCATAATTTCGTGATTATGAATCTCGTCATTTGCTTATGTGATCAAGACAAATCTCGGAGTGTCTAGATCAGTAGAATTTATCATACTCTGGCGGAGATATGATATGAGTGAGTTCATCTGAGAACTCCATGAAGGTGAATGAATCATATTCAGAATTGATATGAGTGGGTTCACTGATGAACTCCTCTAATGTACATGATTCATAATCGGGGAGAGAATTGTGAGAATGAAGAGTGGTACTGCCACTAATCTTCTCTCCCATATTATCAAAACAGGAGGCTTTCATTTCCGGAATAGAATCATCGGAAAGAATGTCACTACCCTTAATGGGGGTAGGAGATGAAATAGGTTTCTCTTTGAAAGCCTCGATTTTAGAAATGAGAAGACTGACATTCAATAATGTTGCTCGAAGAGCTTCATCTTTGATTTCAGTGTCAGGAACTTCATCATTCTCTTCTTCTAAGCTAACAAGCTCGGAAGGTGAATCTTCCACATAAATGATGTCTCCACAAGATAACGAATCATTATCATCGAATCGGAGAACATCTCAACATGATCTGTTTGGAAGACAAGAGGAGGAGGATATCACACATGATCAAGAATTCCTCGTGACTCTCTTGGGATTGGGACAAGGTCCTCAACACTAGACTTTATGAACTCGTCCGATTCCTTTTCGAGAACAAGTGTCGAGATGCTCGTCCCCATAATAAGAGAGTGAGTGTGAATCTCGGGTGTGATAGCGTTGTTTGAGATGGAATCTCAACTCTGGAATATCAACCGACCGAGGGGTGAGAAATATTACTTCTAAAAGGATAAAAACCCTCCTCGTCATCATCATACAGAGCGGCCTTAAGAAATTGGGAACGCCTTAGAGCTGCATGCTCTAAGGCTAATAATTCTTCCCTAGATTCTCGGGCGTTTCGCTCTTCGGCAAGTAATTCTCCTATGGTCTTTTCACCACTCACTTGATTCTTAAAATTACTCATCATATCCTCAAGTGTTTTCATTGTGGTTTCAAGATCCTGGGAGATTTCATGAGACAACGGCTCAGGTGGAGTTTGAGCCAGTATGGTCTTTGTGGAGGTTGGAAATTATCAAACATGTGAGAGTCATAATTGTTACAAGGAACTGGGTTCCCTATTTGACAATCGAGTGTAATGGGGACCTCCACAGACTACAACAAGAGAAGCTGCTGAGTCCGGAATGGTGAATCATATGGATTTTGGTCATAACCAAAGTTCGAGCATCATTGGAAAATTGTTCACGACAAACGTGTTTCGGACCGACACTCAAATCCTTGGTGAGGACCTCCACAAAATTCACAAGCGGTATGTTGATTATATGAAGAATAGTCATTTGTGGTGGGTAATTGAAAATTTGAGGAGTCGTTAAATGAGTTCGGATTAGGATCATAATCAAATGAATTCCTCGAACCACAAAACAAACAACTCCGTTATGGATATCATTACCACATTGTACACAAGTACACCAACGATGTGGTGAACCATAAAGAGGCTCACCACAACCGACACAAGGAATAAACGATTGCATTTGAGAGTTATGAAGAGGAATCAGTTTATTCAAAGGATCAACAAAACCTACATGGTGATCCGGGTGACTATCAAGTCTCGAAGAACATTCAGAAAGATCAGGAGGTGGGACAAGTGGTGTGCTCTGAGAGCTAGCAATTTCCACCACTTCCGTTATGGTCTCCGGTTCTCGTTCTTGAGAAACGTGAAGATTAGGCAAGTCATTCTTGCTAGTCACCGGTGTTTGAACGGGTTCATCGTAATCAATTCTAATTCTCGACCTTTTTTCATCGGCTTGAGTTTGTTCGATTAGATTACGGGCTCTATCTTCAAAGAAAGTGTCCTCGTAATCCTCGGTGGGTGCTTGGGGTAGCTCGATGTTTGAACTGGTTTGTCAAGATTAGAATGTATTTCAAGGTTGTGGCGGGTGGTCGAAATAACTTTGAAAAGAATTTTGATGGATAATTCGCACGAATTGCAAAATTCGCTTGAACTAGGCCCTCCACACCGCCACACACATTTCTCGACGATGAAGCCGACATAAGAATTAAACATATAGAGGATTAAGAAGAGAATCAAATGGTTGAGAGGATACGAAGAATAGAATTAAACCAGCAAAAGAGGGTAAGAGAAATAGAATCAACGAATAAGAGGACCGAGAAGAATATTTTTGGATTTTGGATAAGAAAATATAAACATATCTGAGATGGATGGTATGAACAAAGAGTGAATGTCCAAATTACTAATCTGCTAGACGAAAGATAATCACCACGGCTCCCGCAATAAGCGCCAAAAATTTGATGCTTGCAAGAAACCGTCAAGTTCTCTCACGCAAGCGTAAGAAACCTTAAAACAACTTCAAGACGAAATCAATGAAGATCTGGGGAGTATAGTGTTTCCCGGTCGTTATGTCCCAATGAAATGTGCAATGGATTATCGACGATATAGTGATCGGGTGATTTGAGCGGGAAAAGAGATTTGGAATTATTATAGCTACGGAAAAGACATAAACTACAAGGGCTAAAATGAAAATTAAAGGAGATTAAAAAGATAAAATCTATTAAATAAACGCTATCACTATTTTTAAAGTGATGAACGTTTAAAACCTAAAACGACGTTTAAATTAAAAACTACGTACGCATAAAATAAAAAGTGAAACTAAATCAATATTAACCCTAAAAATATGAAAATGATATTTTACAATCCTAATGATAAAAGAAAATTTTAGAAAAGAAAACTATTTTATCACAAATTATCCAATTATTATTAATTAAAACTAATTTTAACTATTTAATAATTAACTAAAATACAAGAAATTAGGAAACAAAGCTAGAAAAATAAAATTATGAAATGAAAAAGTCTAAAATATCAAACTAGAATTTTCAAAACCATTTTTGTATTTTTCTGACTATTTTTCTATTTTTTATGAATTTTAAACTATTAAATACTAATTAAATTACTAAAAATTACTAAATAAACTAAGAAAAATCTGGAAAATTACTTTTTCTACTTCTTATATTTATCTAAACCTAAGAAAATTGAAAAGTTATTTTTTGGAACCTTTTCTGAATTTTTTATATTAAAGGCTAATTAAAAATTGATTAAAATCTATTTAAATTGAGAAAAATAGCAAATGAAGACCAAAAATTATGAAACTTTCAGGAAAAATCTAAAATGATATATAGAATCTATGAAAAATGGAAAATCAACAGCTTATGTGTAAGATTAATGAGCTCTTGTAAACCGCTATTGGAAATAAGCTACAAGAATAAGCTAATAAGCTAGATAAGCCACCAAACAAGAACTACAGACTAAAGAACACTAGATTAAGCTAATTACCACTAAAGTTACCTACTCCTAACAAGCTAAATCCTCAGATCAATCAAATAAGCTAATCAAGATTAATCCAAACAGTGGTTTAGGACCACTGTTTGGGACAAAGCACAAGCTCAAATAATAAGCTAATCACAAAACCACTTAAGCGGTCTTATAGACCACTGTCCAACTACAATCTCACCAAATTCCAGACCTTGCTAAGCTCTTGAGAGCACTGTGTACCTACTTCAAGGATCGAGAAAACTCAAGACCACCGAGGCAGGTGTGGGCGCAGGCATTTATGCCATTTGGAACAATGATTATAAGGCTCATAAAAATTAACAAAATTCCACAAAAATCACTATAATCAAGTAGACCAGAGAAGATTTTAAAGCAACAATTTCCACTAAATATGACCCAATAATGAGTCCATGAAAATTACATCTATATGACCCCAAACCCGACTTTCAGACACTTTTGACTTTTGATGAAATTGAAGAACTTTGACTTTTTCTAACTTTGGATCCAATTTTTTTACTGAAGATGATGTTATAAGATGGAACAAGTGTAATGCAAGCAGTGTTGATGATTACTTAACTCAAAATAAGCAATGGCAACTCTAGAAATCCAACAGTTAACAGGTGAGATAGATTTGAGAGTAATTTTGACTTTTGGCTTAGCAGACCCAAAGTGTATGACTCAAATGAGCTCAAATACACTTAATGAGCATAAACCACTAAAACTTGATTCTTGAATAGACCAATGTGATGATAGTACAAGAAACCAAACACCCCTATTGTTACCGATTTAATCTCAAAACAGATTTGAACAATGAAACAAACTTATATTTATGATCCAACTACTTTAATATGACGATTTACTCTCGATAGAACGAGTTTAGACAGATTTAGGCTACAAATACAAATTATGCATAAAAACTTGAATAACACTTACAACATGTCCAAGCCACTATGGCTAGCCAAATTTGAAACAAGAACCACTAATCTATTAAACCAACCCAAATCATCAGAATCACCCCATTTCCAAACCTGCATCAACCCCTGCACCATTTACGCACCATTTTCTGCTTGTGTTGACTTATATTGACCAAGGTCCAAAAATGACTGAAACTGAAGTTCAAGCTTGTACAAAGCTTTAATAAGCTTCTATAAACTAGTTTGATACTGAAACTAAACTTTTAGAGGTTTAAGAACAGGAGTTTGAAGATGAAAATCTTAACAGTGGACATGAAATGTAAATATTGAACATTAACTAAAATTGGTGCTTGAACTAAGTTGTAAAACACTTAAATATCTTTTTTGAATACAAATAAGCTTACAAGTACATATGAGAACTAGTTTAAGATAAGTTAAACTAAAAACGACATTTATGAAAGAAAAATAAAAGCTAAGTCTTCCTTGATGCTTTCTCTTGGCTTTTTATACACCCAGGCCTGCTTCTCTCACTTTCTTGGACATATCCCAGCACTAAAAATGACCCTTGGATCATTGAAATTGATCCTGGCCATTTAAAACATTTTGGCGCCAAATCCGGTTTAATAGCTGTAGCTTGAGCAGGGTAGGTATGGGGAGCATTAAATGCATCCTTGGCTCTTAGTGTTTGGAGGGGGGGGGATAGGGATGATAATGGTGGAGGTTGAGTGTGATCAGGAGGTATGCAGGCAATGGAATGATGGAAATGGTGATCATGTGAATGAGAGAGGGAATGGGATGGGTCAAACCCATTTTGACCGGGTTTTAATAATAGGGTGTGGGTTGGATTCGGGTATAAAACCGGTTAAAGGGTGGATTGGGCCAACAGTTGGGCCAAGGTGATAAAAAAGGGTCCAATTGGAATGGTTTGTAATATTAAAAACACAAGGACCAAAATGTAACATTTGAAATTCAAGGACCAATCATGTAACTTATGAAAAGTGGTCAAAGGACTAGTCTTGCCAAGTTTAATAATCCAAGGGTTGATTTTGACATTTTGAAATTTCCAAGGACTAGTTTTGACCAATTTTGGATTTTCGTGGACTAAATTGTAATTTTCTCAAAACTTTTAGATTTCCACCAAAGGACTAAATATGACAATTTTGATTTTAAAAGACCTTTGGTGACTTTTCTTTGAAATTTTGGCTCGGGGACTATTTTTGACAATTTTATAAACTTGGGGGCTAAAGCGCAATTTTGCAAATTTGGTATGTTTTTCATCCGATTTTGATATTTTTGCATTTAAAACACATAAAACACTGATTTGTGATATTTTGATCATTTTGATGTGTTTCTGAGTGTTTTCAGATGAATTTGCAGTTTATTTTGTACAAAAATGATGAGTATTTACACACTCATCAATATACCAAACAAATACTACCCCTACTTTGAGCTTGTAAAACAGATTATTGCTAAAAGCTAATGGAACAAATTCAATGGAAACATTAAGCTTATAGTCCTAAGAGCTTATAAAATGAGATTTAGACCCTCAGGAGCTTTTGAGCTTTTTAGAAGCTTTTGAAAATGGATGCATGAACAGAGGTGCTGCTGTACACATGGCACTTTTTGTGAAAACCACTGATTTGGAGCCAAGATTTGAACCACTAAATGCTTTTAAAAATGGTAATAGACTGAAAACAGATTGAGTTTATGCTCCAAACTTACTCTAAACCCAGTTTAAACACTTTTTCAAAACAATTTAATCCTTCAAATGATCCACAGATCAGATGTGCATAGAAAATGAGAACAAATTTATGACTTTTGATGAAAACTTGAGCTTTGACTTTTATGAACTTATGATTGATCCTAAATGATGAAAACTGATATAATAAGCTAATTTAGAACCTAATTAAGCTATTCTAACAACTTATGAACCTAATTTGATAACTCTGCACCCTAATCTTAACTGTTTAATGCAGAAAATAAGAATTAAGGATGAAATTGACTTTTATTCTAATGACCTATGTGTTTTATGCAATGACTATCCTAAACTAATCTAGTGCAAGCTAAATGACCCAAATAATACCACTGCAACAGACTTGAACACTTAAAAGTCCACTGATCCAAACACTCCTATTGTAGACTGTTTTGAAGTTTTAGAAGCCAATTAGTGATATAAGCTTATGTAACCTTCAATACAGATTATCACAACTAATTTTAAGCTAATTGAAACACAAATAAGCTAAGTCTAACACCAAATATGCTACTGTGCTAATTATCACAGATTTTGACCAATAAGTATGCATAAATGTGAAGTAAGCTAAAATGACACTAAATAACTATAATAAACTAAATTCTAATGAAATTAAGCTAAATGAGATAGAACTAAGCTAAATAACACAAATCTAAACTAATTAAACTAAGATAAGCAATATAAAGCAATAAATTGGAAAGTATAACTCACTGGGGACCCTAGCTAAACAAGGGCACCAACTTAATGCCCGCTACAAGCTCCAGCTTATTCAGAGAATAAGCTGGCAAAAGTCCATCTTACGAATCCCTTAAGGCAACTTCCTTAGCTTTCCACACAATTTTGCAAAGGTAAACTGATTTTGACCACTGTTGACTTTTATTGACTGTTTTGGAATTTTTGCTTTAAAAACAGATTTGAAACAAGACAATCTTACAAATAGCTATAATAAGCTAATATAAACTTGTTTAAACTAAGTATGAGCTTATTGAAGCTTTTGAAAATGAATTGAACATATTTTTTGTATTTTTGAATAGTTTTTCTTATTTTTTTGTATTTTTGCTTTTGTAAAACAGAAATAAACTAAATAAGCTTTTATAAGCTAAAATAAAACTGAATAAGTGCTTATTGAAAAGTGTATTAAGCTAAATAACAATAATGAAATGATAACTTTAAGAGTAAATTTCAACAAATAATTAAGAAACTAAAATTTCATTAATATTAAACTTGAGTACAAATGAGAAACTGAAAATTAACAGATTACAAATGCTTTTAAAACTAAGATTAAACTAGAAATTAACTTTAACATAAAAACGACACACTAAAATTTACACACTACAATCTGTGAACTAAAGGGGTATTATAGGCTAATTATAGGGTTTCTGGAGCTTGTGAAGCTTCTGGGAGCTCTTATCTCAGACTTTGATCAAAAGATGTCAACATCACACTCTAATCGTAGCCCTTGGATCATGCGCCTTGTCACCTCAACCAATCAACATGCTTGGGATTTCCAACGTGGCTCAGAAATGTTGCCATACCTTCTGACACATTGTCAGGTTCTAGAAAGGTGTAACACCCCCGAGATCTTAATGACAGCGGAAGACTAATCGGGGTGTTACTCGAATGGAGATCATAGTCAACAATTATAGAAAACGACTCGAAAGAGGCGTTTTATTAAAAGTAGTTATCATTCATCGAAAACTCATAGTTGTTACAAAACATTGTAATTTGTTCAAGCGTTTTCCCAAAATAAAGAGCATGATTTTGAAAGAAATGACAACTTTATGTTTACACCACAAGAAAGGTCTTGGTATGCCCCACTCCGTGCCTTGGACATAATCTTCACTGATTACCTGAGATAACATGCTTAAAAAGGTTAACAAAAATGTTGAGTGGAGTTCATAGGTTTAAATAACAGTTGAACACAAGAATATGAGCATGATCATTATAAACTAACAATATCATAAAGAAAATCATAGATTATTATGCGCTAAGCTCATGCAACCAAGACTCAACTGCATACACCGAATTACCAGTGTACGTAAGTTTTGGCCTAAAGGAGGTAATAGCCAATTACCTAATGCAATTCAAATATGGCGCGCCCTGGTTATTTCTCTATAACCAAGACGGGGTCGTTACTCCCATAGTACTATTCACACTATCTGCGTTTACTCGCGGTGACTAATGGTTCATGATACAGGGGACTTATGGCTAAATACTTAGGCAGTACCAATAATCAAGAGGCGAACATTTATGAAAAACCTTGTGTTCTAGTTTAGAGCATGTATCTCCCTCGCGGGGTTTTCAAATAAAAGTAAAAGTGAGGCTATGAACTTACCTTGATGATAATGAACAAGCACAAACAGATCAAGCACAATGTAGCGGAGGTTCCAGACCGAAACCTAAAAATGATGAGACGGCAAGTCTCAGATATGATAAACATTTTGTTTCGCGACCAAAATAATAGAGAATTGAATATTCTTATTCAATAGATCATTGAATTGTCCAATTCAATAGGGTGTGTGCGTGCTTAACGTTTTAAGTAAATTTTACTTGCTACATTGCCTTAGTTAATGATCCTCACTTACGCATAAATTAAATGTTCCCCCATTGTGATCTCGTAAAAATGATAGTGTTGTTGAGTATTTTAGCTTGTTTAGATCCCACGTGCGTTTTATCGGATTATATATATACTTTATCGGATTATATATTACTCTTAATAATATAATATACAACCTATATGCAAAATGGCTTTTTGAAAATATATTTATATAGGGCGTATTTTAATTAATATATTTAACGATATCCGATAATAAAATCACCATTTGAGAACACTTATATGATCGGTTTATGTTTGATTAAAATACGTATTGATATCTTTGGTTACTTTAGTATAAACTAGTTATGTTAAGTTTATAAGTTTTTCAAGTCGAGGCAAAATTTTGGCTAAGGATTTCACGAAGTGAACTTTTTAGACACCCTAAAGTTTCGTTTTAAGCGACTTATCATTTAATTTGGATCAACATCATTTCATATATCTTTTGTGTGTGTTAACAAAAGGTTGTCTCTCACAAATGCATGCCTCGACTTTTCTAAATTTATTTTGCAAATGGCGGTCAACCACGAAGACATCTACTTCAAAGTGGTTGGAGTGTATTCGTCGCTTTTAAAAGGCTTGTGGCTTTATGTTGATTCAACCGTAAGTTTATACAAGTGATATAGTTAATCTCTATAATTATTTTCTTTTCATAACGGGGTTCGTAGTTGTTACCGAAACAAGAAGAATCACAAGGTATTATTTACTTATTCCTCAACTTGCAATGGGTTTGTACTTTGGAACCCTTGATCAAATGACACTATGCATATGTGTTTTAGGCTTCATGAACTTCAAAGAGATCGAAATCGAGAGTGGCCAATGAGGAAAATGAGGAAAACACATGTGTACAAAGAGATCGAGAGTGGCCAATACATGTGTACAATGAGAAAAACAAAGAGATCGAGAGTGGCCAATGAGAAAAACACATGTGTAAATTTCATGGGTTTTTGAAGAAGACGAGGAATACATGCGCACGCCTAAAAGATGAACCATCTATTAAAAACATTGTATTATGCACATGTGCACGCTTCATATATTTGTAATAAAACACATTTATGTAATATTTATAATAAAGTTGTTGTTTGTATAAAATTGCATAAATGTATTAATAAAGTTTTGTTGTTTGTATACATACTTATGTAATATTTTTATAGATACATGTGCAAATACAAAACACCTATGCAAAAACGAAAAATACAATTATCAAATAATGCAAAACACATGTGCACACAATGTAAAAAAAAAAAAAAAAAAAATCCTTAAATTATGGAACTAAAAAACGCTTTTGTAAAAAAAAAAAAAAAAAAAAAAAAGGTAATTTTACCATTATGCCCTTTTGAATTAAATGATACAAATTAATATAAGAAAAATCGATTGGTTGATCTTTGGTTCTCAGTTCTATAATTTATTTGGTTCGAAAATAACCCTTCTATATATATATATATATATATATATATATATATATATATATATATATATATATATATATATATATATATATATACGTAATATATTTAACGATATCCGATAATAAAATACTTTGAGAACACTTATATGATCAAAATACTGCTTTTACAAAGTTATGTTAAGTTTATAAGTTTTTCTAAAATTTTCCGAAAACTTATTTTTATGTCAAAATTTTCCAAAATTGACAGTTTTAGTCCTCTAATGAAACTGTTTTTACGAAAATGTCCCCAAGGTTATACTTTTGCGATTTAAACCTTAAAGTTTCAAATCTTACACCTTTAGCCCAAAAGTTTATTAATACTAGTTTAACCATATTACAAAAATAGTCCTTATAGTTTTGGTGCATATATGCACGCGTATATCTTCACCCTTTAACTTTCAAAAATATTCACAACTTACGATAAGTTTCCCATGCATTCGTATATATGTTTTAACTAGTTGGATACCCGCGCACAGCGGCGGCGCTAAATATAGTTATATAATAAATATAGTAAATGAATTACTAACCCAACTCTCCTCGCAATTCCCTACCCGCTTAGTGAATTCATTTCACAACACTCCAAATGTATATGTGTTAGTTGTATGTGTTTGTTTGGGTTTTCCATATCTTTCCCGTGACATCATTATTCCTGCATATATAAAAGACCATCACAATATCTTACCCGTCAAACACTTTCCCAAAAGTAAATGATTTTAATAAATAAAGTTTTTATTGATTGAAATAAAGGTTAAAGTTATAAAATTTAAATCAAAATAAAATAAACCTACTAAAATGTAAAACTAAAACTCATAAAAATATATTAAAATGGATGTTGAATTAAAGAGCACAAAATTTTAAAAAATATGGTGAAATTAGATCATAAAAAAATTAAACGAATTAAAAGATATTTAAATTTAAAAATAAAGGTGATTAATTAGTTAAGAAGTGACATGTGTCACCCCATTATTGGAGCTCTTTATTTTATTTTGTTAGAGCTCCTCCCTTTTTGTTATGTTTTAGTTAGAGAAATGACACATGTCACTCAATGATTGGAGCTCCTTATCTCAATTTTTTATGGAGCCCACAACTTAAATGCTTTATATAGTAGTATAGATATACCCTTGAACTCTCAAATAATTCCACTTTTAACCCGAGGACATAGAAGTTTGCAAATTTAGTCTGAAATATCATTTTGACTTACAAAAACTTTTCGACTTCTTCATAAGCTTATTATTGGCTTATTCTTAGCCTTTTAGCTTATTTTTCTCCTAATTGGGCCGGGTAATACTTTAACGGGATATGGTTCCCTCATATTGGGCCTTGAGGCCCATGCGGTTTCATTTGGTTTTTGAAATAGACGAGGCATGTGGGGGATTTTAGAAGAGTTTACCAAATCGTTTTTACTAAGTTTCATATTCATTTAGGTGTTCGTATGTTATCTAGTGTAAGAGTGAGTGTGTCGAGCGAAGTTTAGTATTTGTGACATATAGAAAACAAGTTATCGTGGCATAGTTTTTAGAAGGATAAGCGACAAGTGTTGAGTGAGTATATCTTGACTCGATTATAACATATTTCAAAAATACTTTCGATACATATTAGTGAGTATAACGTGTATACATGTGACATTGAGAGAAACGAAATGAAATGGTTTGAAAAGAGACTTACTACACTCAATTTGAGTGGTGATGAGCTTCGAAGGTAATGTGAACGAGACCAAATGAACCCTTGTTCTCCCAAAACGAATTTACCAAACTTCAAAACTCTTAAGCATTTTTCTTCCTACCCGTTTTTCCACTGTGATCGATTGATGAAAGTTGAGAGTGGGAGTGATATGTTGTGAGTGTTGTGAGCTTAGAGTATGAGTTTAAGGGTGGTATCTTATAGGATGGCCAAGTATCGGATTATGATTATTATAAGCTTGCCTCCTTCATTGTTCCAATAAAGTTGAAGAAGTTTTGTAGTGTTTTGGCATGCAATATCTTGGCAGCCGATTTGTAGGGGAGGGTCATGGTTATGTCGATTCATGTTAGGCAAGAAGGAACACATTACCCTTTGTGTAATGTAGTCAAAGTAAGGTCAAGGTAGGATTAGGTTATTAAACAAATGACTTAGGATGGCTAATGTGGCTTTTCCCTTCCTTTTTCACTTATACACGCAAGGCTAGAGGCATGGGGGGGGGGAATGTATTTGACTTTGATCTTGCCTCATGACATATTGTTATGTTGGTTTCGGTTCTCAACCGGTTACAACAAACACAAAAAAAATGAAGTATCAACACATAATATTACACTAGACATTATTTGGGTGTGTTGGGCTAGTAGTAGCGAGGCCCCAAAAAAAATCAAGAAGTTGGGCTTGGATCGTTTGAGTATGGATCGGACTAAAAGAAACGAGGCCCAATAAAAATATAAAGGTAGTGGGCTCGGGTGTAAGACGAGGCCCAATGGAGTTGGGTGTGTGTTGGGTTTAGGCCCGGTCCGAAATAATTATAATTTATTTCTATTATTTTTATAAAATTTTATTTATATATATTAAATATCTAAGTCGCGTTGATCATGCATATGTCAAATGATATGAAAATATGATAAGTGGAAAATTTCATGATGATGTAAATCGCGCTTTATTTCTGATTAAAGTCTTAAGTAAAAATGAAATTTTCCGGGAGCTTACAGTACCTACCCCTTAAGAGAACCGCATCCCGCAATTTAACTCGCAGAGGTTGTCATGTGTGGTTAGATGAACATGTGGGGATACTTGGAACGCATTACCTCCTCGCGCTCCCAGGTGAATTCTGCACCTCATTTCTTATGATTCCATCGAACTTTAACGATAGGAATGCGGCTTTTCTTAAGCCTCTTGACTTCCCTATCCATGATCTCAACGGGTTATTCTACGTAGCTAAGTTTGTCATTGGGTGTATGTCCTTTAGGGGTATGCCTAGGGTTTCATCCGATAGACACTTTTTAAGATTCGAAACATGGAAAGTGTCATGTACTCGACTAAGCTCTTCGGGAAATTCGAGCTTATATGCCACTGGACCAATTCTTTGCATAATTTTGAATGGTCCTACGTATCGAGGTTTGAGTTTTCCTCTCTTTCCAAACCTGACCATTCCTTTCCAAGGTGATACTTTGAGCATTACTCGATCTCCAACTTGGAATTCCATTGGTTTTCTTCTGACATCTGCGTAGCTCTTTTGTCTATCTTGAGCTGCTTGTAGTCATTTCCTGATTTGCATTATCTTTTCAGTTGTCTCCTGGACAATCTCAGGGCCTGTGAGTTGTACTTCTCCAACTTCTGCCCAGCAAACAGGCGATCGGCATTTTCTTCCATAAAACGCTTCAAAAAGAGCGGCTTTAATGCTGGCGTGGTAATTGTTATTGTAGGAGAATCCTGCCAGAGGTAAGTTCTTATCCAATCTTTTCCGAAATCGATTACACATGCTCTCAGCATGTCTTCCTGAGTTTGGATCGTTCTTTGATGGGTTCCATCGGGGTTTTAAATTTATAATCAAGAATTACCGGTTAACTAGGAACACATTCGGGCAAGTATACCCTAGTCAAGTTGTAGTATAGTATATGGTAAATCAAAGTCGTCCCAAGAGACTTGGTTGCACTACAAGTGTCGTTTGTTTGTTTAAGCAAGTAACAAGTTGATGGTTATGATTGTCACATATCAAACCAACAAGAAAAGCAATATAAGAACAAGCAAGTATCAAGGTCGTGGTTATGATTGTCACGGATCAAACCACTAAGAACAAGCACACAAAGAACATACATGTTTAGACAAATAATCACAAAGATATTAGGATGTTTAGTTTGGAAAACATATTATTAAAGATAATATATATGAACTATAGAACCCATAATAATAGTTTAGTGTTTTATAAATCAATTATACATAAGCCTCAATCAAATGGTCATGTCATGAGCTTATGCCTAAATCAACAACAACAAAGAATCCTTTTGGCCATTTACTTTGATGTTATTAATCCGTGAAGTTCCATTTACTTGAAAGATAATGAGAACACATATTCAAAAGATTCCTTTCGGCCTTAATCCAAGTTAAACCTTTACTTGTTATGTTTATTAATTCTCTTGCACAATCGTCACAACGTACAAGACCAAAATCATTTGTCGATTAATGAATTGGAACTAACCATTGTTAAGAATATTTCGACATTAGACTCAACAATGATCAACCAAAATAATAAACAAGAACAAGTTCCAATTCAACCAAATATGATGTTATCAACATATTCCAAACAAACACCACAATTATCCAAACATCCTTTTATCACAAGTTCTCATATGAAATAAACAAGTATCAAGACAACATTCACAAGAATCACATAATCAACACAATCAAAGAACCAAACATGAACAATAACATTCAACATCATAAAAGTAACAAGGATTTACCCAAAGTAAGATTACATTAGGCAAGGGTGAAGGATTATAGCACTCCTTCAAGCCTACAATCAACTACAACTTCTAACCAAGCATACTTCTGGAAATGGTAGAGGTTTGTGGTCTTTTGGGGAAGATAAATTTGGTGGATAGTTGGTGGAAATTCATCCTTAAGGGTGGAGGATCGAATTTCACACCTTTGGTGAAGGTAAGTTGAGAGAGGGATGTTGTTTTAGGTAGAAATTCGTCCTTAAGGGTGGAGGATCGAATTTCACACCTAGAGATGGAGTAGTGGGTGAAAGAGATGAGAAGGATGGAGAAGGGATGATGAAATAAGGTTGCAAAGGCCTCTATTTATACTAGAACCAAGGCTAGGGGTTATAAATGCATTTCTTGGTCACCAAGGAGCTTGGAAGGGACTAGAATACATGTAGGAAGGACCTAGAATCGTTTGGGACAAGTTTGGAGTCTTAGTAATGAAGAAATGGCTGTCCAGGGCTTCCCAACCGAATCGGTTGGGCTCCAACCGTTTCGGTTGGTGTTCTTGACCATTCTCCAACCGGATCCGGTTGCGGGGCTCGACCGAACGGTTGGAGCAAGTTGGCAGAAAATGACAAAATCAAAGTTGTAGATCTTTCTCTTATCTTTCCGTGGCCGCAAACCGGGGTCAAACGGAGTCCGTATGCAAAAGTTATGGCCAAAATGGTGAAGGTGTGTAGGGAACAACGAGGCTTTCAATATTTCTTCGTTTAAGCTTCTTTTTTTCATTTCTTTCTCGTTTTCCTTCTTGAACTTTATTCTTGTGTCTTTGGACCACTATCTTGATGACTTTACCTTCTCGAATATACTCCACAAGTCTTGCTTTTGTCGGGAATTCTTCATACATGGAGAAATCTTCGTATTTTACTTCTTTTTCCGTCTTTTCTCCACTTTCCGTACTTGGCTACAAATGAACTAGCAAACACACTTTTGTACGATTAACAACAAAGTCATATGATTATAGCCAAATAACATACATAAAAGCACGGATAACGCTACTAAAAACATGCACAGTTTGAGCGTTATCAAATTTCCCCACACTTAAACTTTGTTTGCCCTCAAGCAAATCTAAGAAAAGAAAAATTTAACTACATTCCTAAATGACAAAACGAAAAGAAAAATTTGAAAAATTTGAATATTTTTGGTTTTTTTTAATAACATATATAAAAATAAGCGAAAATGAGCGCAAACTCCCCCACACTTAAGGTTTTTGCTTGCCCTCAAGAAAATATAGAAATTAAGAAAAATAAATCCCACATGGTGCATGAAATATGATTTATAAAAATATGATGCATATCTATCAAGTACAAGTACGAGATAAGATTCATCGTTTTAAGCTTTTAGAGGTGAAAAATCGAGATGTTTGACAATACCCTATGGATTCTCTTGCTTGATAACATGGCTAAGCACCTCACGAAAAGGAATGGATATATAATTCACTCAACACTCAATTTATTTAGTCATGGATAACTTAAGGAACAGTACACTCATATTTGCTCAGTCACGATCTAAATATTACCATAGGCTTGTACAAGAAACAAAAATCCACCGACGTGGCGTAAGCACCAAGTGTAAACATCTAAAGAGGGCTTTTATTCGGGTTTAGGCTAAAAGGGTTTATCGGACTTATGTTAAAACATTACATACAAGAATATAATAGATCGCTGGCGCGAATTCTTGATTAAGTCAAACAACGGATGATCACTAGAGTATACCTCGGATCATTGCGCGTTATTCGCATAACAATGATGGTCACCAAAATATGCACTAGATCGTCAAGCGTCATTCGATTCTTCAAGAACCGGATGGTCACTAAAAATATTCACGCACTTCATATTTTCACAAAGCCAAAAGGGAAGGGATAAGGCATGAGAATATTTATGAAATTGGTGTTAAAATAAAAAATAAAGTCAAGTCTAATACCAATGTTGCTAGTCACCGACAATCCGCAAACCCGAAAATGATTATAGTTACAATCTTCTCTTCTTCAAATATCGATCACCAAATACATATATCACGTCTTAGCACATTGGCTATTCGGTATCTCAAACATACTTCATCCTTGTCATCACATATATATATATATATATATATATATATATATATATATATATATATATATATATATATATATATATATATATATATATATATATATATATATATATATATATTTTCGATGATACATTTTTTTTTTTTTTTTTCACATCACATCTCCCCACACTTCGTATAAGCATCACCACAAAATACAAAATATAAAGGTGATCAATCTTCATCTTTGTCGGAATGGCACACACGAATGGCAAAGTGCGGCTAACTCATAATCATCAAAAACAATCCAATCATACCAAGCAACTAGCAACCAACCATTTAGACATTGACAAGGGGTAGGCTAAGGTTTAAAGTGTAAAATATTTTTTTTTTTATTTTTCTGGATGAAACAAAGAGAAAAGAATGGCTCGGAGGGTGTAACTAAGGGTATCTAGCGCTAAAGATGAGCGCTAACAAATGGGTCCATGTGGGTGGTTAACTAACCGATGTGGCTAGCTAATATATCATTCGATGTAAAATGGCAGGCCATTTGGTTTTATTTCTAAGGTGCCTCTTTATCACATGAATACACTTATATCACACGAATGTGATCTTACTGCGGTCTGGTAATGATTTACAAGTACAAGTTATAGAATAAATAAAATCACCGGCACACTCATAGCAAAAGATCCAAGCATAAAAGATGTATGCTATATATGGAATAGGCTCAAGCCCTCACAATTTAGTGGAAGGGCTATAATATGTGCTAGCAAATGTTATCGATCCCAGAATGGATTGCAATATTAATCGGGACACATCTCGAATTTTTCAAAAATTACTGATTTCACCAGTGGATTGATCCAGTTATTCTAATAAATCAACCTATACGCGTGAAAACAACTAGATCATAAGGGCAAACAAGTTCACAAAATTTTAAAAATTGGCCCAAAAATTTGGAAATTAAAAACTAGTTTCGCTTTTCTCAATAATATTTTCCCCCCACACTTAAGTTAAGCACACAAAAGAAAAATGACTTAATGATTTTTTATTTATTTATTTTTCTTTTTTTTTTTATTTTTATTTTTATTTTTTTTAAAACAAACATGACTTATTTTTTTCCTACGAGTTCTCGGTAGCTCCATTGAAACGCACAAAGAAGCGGAGAAGCGGTCAGTACGAAGCATATTAAAAACCAAACTTCTTTAGGGAATCAGGGAGACCCGCCTTATACCTCTCACACAGTTTGTTTACAATGGGTGAGCCTTACTTTCGAAGGACTAAAAGAAGTCAATTTATAAAATAATTTACCAACAAACCAACAAAGGAAAAATAACAAAGAAACAAAATAAAGAAATTGTGAAAAATAAACTACGAAGCATTTAAGATAGGGAAAATAAAACTATAAGTCTAAGAGAAACGAAACCTCCCGGGACAAAGAAATAGCGATCGAACTCCAAATGATAAGATGCTAAGCAAACGCTAGCATAAGTGCGTGAGATCAATCGATTTATCTTTCAACCAAACATGTCCAATCAAGAGCATAAGGTTCACGATCCAACCAATCCTTCCTCCAAGAGTTTATTCAATCTGCAAAAACAAAATAAACTACAAAAACACGTAAAATTCTAAAACTCACTTTCGTAGGCATCACGGTTGCATTTAGCGTATGCAACAAGCCTTTAAACCCCTTGGTGGCCCGAGTGGACGAGTTATAGTCTCGTGAGGGTTTCCAGTGAACATAACCTCAAAGTTCGAAACACTTTTATTTTTTAAAAACATGTACTTATTTATTTACAATGTACTTAAAATTAACAAAACTGAAAAATGGCAAAATGACAAATAAAAGAAATGATACTCTTGCAAAAACAAAAAGACATTTAAACTTATTCAATATAAACACAAACACACGAAAACAAAATACGAAAAATGAACTCTTTTTACGATTGATCCAACCGATCCGGTTACGGGTAGTGACCGATCGGTTGGGATGAACCAACTGAGACCCAACTTCCAACCGAACCGGTTACGGGGTGTAACCGATCGGTTGAAGGAGGTTTTTTTTTATTATTTTTTTTTTTTTTATTTTTAACACAAGTTTTATTTCAAAACTTTTTTTTTTGATAAAATAAAACAAGAACATAGAACGTTACGGACACAAAACTAAACACAAGTAAATAAAACACATAAACACACATTAACAATCACGAACATAAAACAACACTTAAAACAAAATACACATAAACAAATAAAATCACGATAAAGAAAAATGACAATCACATAGATGCAAGCACACATAATTAGTCACGTAAAACAAATCAAACAAGATAGTCTTATTCAAAATTTATACGAAACTAATCTAAACAAGAATAACACAAACAAATAACCCAGAGACATGCAAGAGATCACATCACATATAAAACATAAAACACAAGAAACAAGAAACACACAAAAGAAAAAAAATTGGGATAGAAGTCTCCAACCGGATCGGTTACGGGTGGTGACCGATCGGTTGGAGTGGTTTGGGTGGTCCAACCGTTCGGCTGCAAAGGCAACCGATCCGGTTAGATGATTCCGTCAGTTTTGGTGGTTTTTTTCACAAATGTTTTTCGAGCACAATTAGAGAGAAATCATTGAAATGAGCATTTTAGAACACATGAAACAAAATCCCAACATCGAAAACTTGATTTTGATGCAAAGATCATTTGAGCAATTTTGAGAAAATGAGAGATTTTAAGAAAAAGACAAGCATTCAAGCAAACATCATGAGCAAACATCAAGAGCAATCAAACAAGAGCAAAGAAACAATCATTCATGAGCAAGATCAATATATCAATCGAACAAACTAGCAAACAAGCAATCAATCAAACAAGAAAACAATCAAACGAGCAAACAAGTGCAAAACAAGTCCCCGGCAGCGGAGCCAAAAACTTGATGGGTTCCATCGGGGTTTTAAATTTATAATCAAGAATTACCGGTTAACTAGGAACACATTCGGGCAAGTATACCCTAGTCAAGTTGTAGTATAGTATATGGTAAATTAAGGTCGTCCCAAGAGACTTGGTTGCACTACAAGTGTCGTTTGTTTGTTTAAGCAAGTAACAAGTTGATGGTTATGATTGTCACATATCAAACCAACAAGAAAAGCAATATAAGAACAAGCAAGTATCAAGGTCGTGGTTATGATTGTCACGGATCAAACCACTAAGAACAAGCACACAAAGAACATACATGTTTAGACAAATGATCACAAGGATATTAGGATTTTTAGTTTGGAAAATATATTATTAAAGATAATCTATATGAACTATAGAACCCATAATAATAGTTTAGTGTTTTATAAATCAAATATACATAAGCCTCAATCAAATGGTCATGTCATGAGCTTATGCCTAAATCAACAACAACAAAGAATCCTTTCGGCCGTTTACTTTGATGTTATTAATCCGTGAAGTTCCATTTACTTGAAAGATAATGAGAACACATATTCAAAAGATTCCTTTCGGCCTTAATCCAAATTAAACCTTTACTTGTTATGTTTATTAATTCTCTTGCACAATCGTCACAACGTACAAGACCAAAATTATTTGTCGATTAATGAATTGGAACTAACCATTGCTAAGAATATTTCGACATTAGACTCAACAATGATCAACCAAAACAATAAACAAGAACAAGTTCCAATTCAACCAAATATGATGTTATCAACATATTCCAAACAAACACCACAATTATCCAAACATCCTTTTATCACAAGTTCTCATATGAAATAAACAAGTATCAAGACAACATTCACAAAGAATCACATAATCAACACAATCAAAGAACCAAACATGAAAAATAACATTCAACATCATAAAAGTAACAAGGATTTACCCAAAGTAAGATTACATTAGGCAAGGGTGAAGGATTATAGCACTCCTTCAAGCCTCCAATCAACTACAACTTCTAACCAAGCATACTGAAATGGTAGAGGTTTGTGGTCTTTGGGAAGATAAATTTGGTGGATAGTTGGTGGAAATTCGCCTTAAGGGTGGAGGATCGAATTTCACACCTTTGGTGAAGGTAAGTTGAGAGAGGGATGTTGTTTTAGGTGAAAATTCGTCCTTAAGGGTGGAGGATCGAATTTCACACCTAGAGATGGAGTAGTGGGTGAAAGGGATGAGAAGGATGGAGAAGGGATGATGAAATAAGGTTGCAAAGGCCTCTATTTATACTAGAACCAAGGCTAGGGGTTATAAATGCATTTCTTGGTCACCAAGGAGCTTGGAAGGGACTAGAATACATGTAGGAAGGACATAGAATCATTTGGGACAAGTTTGGAGTCTTAGTAATGAAGAAATGGCTGTCCAGGGCTTCCTAACCGAATTGGTTGGGCTCCAACCATTTCGGTTGGTGTTCTTGACCATTCTCCAACCGGATCCGGTTGCGGGGCTCGACCGAAAGGTTGGAGCAAGTTGGCAGAAAATTACAAAAACCAAAGTTGTAGATCTTTCTCTTATCTTTCCGTGGCCGTGAACCGGGGGTCAAACGGAGTCCGTATGCAAAAGTTATGGCCAAAATGGTGAAGGTATGTAGGGAACAACGAGGCTTTCAATATTTCTTCGTTTAAGCTTCTTTTTTTCATTTCTTTCTCGTTTTCCTTCTTGAACTTTATTCTTGAGTCTTTGGACCACTATCTTGATGACTTTACCTTCTCGAATATACTCCACAAGTCTTGCTTTTGTCGGAAATTCTTCATACATGGAGAAATCTTCGTATTTTACTTCTTTTTCCGTCTTTTTCTCCACTTTCCTGTACTTGGCTACAAATGAACTAGCAAACACACTTTTGTATGATTAAGCAACAAAGTCATATGATTATAGCCAAATAACATACATAAAAGCACGGATAACGCTACTAAAAACATGCACAATTTGAGCGTTATCATTCTTTCACTTTGTCCATCTGTTTGAGGATGGTATGCGGTACTCATATCCAATTTGGTACCCATGGCATTTTGGAGTGTTTGCCAAAATCTCGAGGTGAATCGGCTATCTCGATCAGATATGATAAAGATCGGTACACCATATCGAGAAATAATCTCTTTGATGTACAGTCTAGCGAGTGTAATCATCTCGTCGTTCTCTTTGATAGGCAGAAAATGAGCGGATTTCGTGAGACGGTCTACAATGACCCAAATGGTGTCAAAACGATTAGAAGTTTTCGGTAACTTTGTGATGAAATCCATTGTGATCCTTTCCCATTTCCATACGGGAAGTTCCGGTTGGATTAACAATCCTGACGGCTTTTGATGCTCTACTTTGATACTCAAACATGTCAAGCATTTACTGGCATATTCGGCGATATCAACCTTCATGTTTGGCCACCAGTATAAAAGCTTTAGATCTTGATACATTTTGTTGGGACCAGGATGTATGGAATACTTCGATTTATGTGATTCGTGCATGATGAGTTCTCGGATACCTCCATAGAGTGGAATCCAACTTCGATCTTTGAAACATCACGTTCCGTCCGATCTTTTCACAAATCCATTTTGATCTCCAACATGCCATAAATCTTCTCATTCGACTGTTTTCTTCTTTAAGAGCTTCGATCTGAGCTTCAAGATTTTTTGATGGTAGGGGTGAATTGATTACCATTCCCAATGATCTCACTCTCTATGGCTTAGGGATGGTAACAAATCTCGTAGTCATAATCACTGAGCAATTCTAGCCAGCGGCGTTGACACATATTCAGTTCCTTTTGATCTAAGATGTGTTGAAGACTTTTGTGATCAATGTACACTATACACTTGGTTCCATATAAATAATGTCTCTATAAGTTGAGTGCAAATACCACAGCGCCAAGTTCTAGATCGTGAGTAGTATAATTCTTCTCATGAGTTTTGAGTTGACGCGATGCGTAAGCAATCACTTTGTTCCTTTGCATGAGAACAGCGCCTAAACCCATATGTGAAGCATCACAGTATACTACAAAATCTTTTACTCCTTCGGGTAGTGCCAAGATAGGTGCTTCGCAAAGCTTGTTCTTAAGGAGTTGAAAAGTTGATTCTTGATCGTCTCCCCATTTGAATTTCTTCGTTTTCTGGGTTAACTCGGTCAATGGTTTGGCTATCTTCGAAAAACCTTCGATGAATCTCCGGTAATAACCGGCAAGTCCTAAGAATTGATGAATCTCAGTGGGGTTGGTTGGTACGGACCAATTCTTTACGGATTCGATCTTTGCGGGATCCACGTGGATTCCTTTACTGTCGATCACATGACCAAGAAATTGGACTGTCTCAATCCGAAAATCGCATTTGGAAAACTTTGCGTACAATTCTTCATCCTTGAGTAACTTCAAGATAGTTCTCAGATGTTTCGCATGTTTTTCTTTATCACGGGAGTAGATAAGAATATCGTCAATGAACACAATGATGAAAAGGGAAGGGAAGGAGTGGGAGTGTTGCCCTAGCTCCTTGCCTATAAATAGTCTTGTATAACCCTCACTTGAGGGTTGGTTGTTCAAGTTATTTCCTTTCACTCACATCTACGCATAACCGGTCATTGTATTTCATGTGTGTGTGTTTGGTTTATTGTTCAATCGCCTTTATCTCTTTCTATTAAGCTTGTGTTGTAAAACTAGTGACCTAACAGTGGTATCAATCGCCAACTAGTTGGGTGAATCGTTATTGCTTTTGAAGTATGTTTTTGGTCTTACGCGTACAGGTAACGTGATATTTGGTTCGCTTAAAAACACGGTTTTTTTCACTTTTTAATCCAAGATTCTTGTACTTTCAACGTTTTAAGGTGTTAAAATAACTGTTTTTGGCAAAAAGTTTCAAACTTTACGCGTGGATCTACGTTTTTAAGCTTGTTTTTGAACGAGGGGGTAAACCTACGCGTAACCGTTTTGAGAGCTTTGGATCATCACGTTTCACACTTTTGTGTCATTTTGGTGTTATTAAAGCTATTTCCTCACACAAAAACTGGTTTAGAAACATCTTTGGACAAAATCATTTTTACGAGTAAGATTACGCGTATCAAAACCCTAATCTTACACGTAACATTATCCGTGGTTGGATCTTCGCTTTGTGGTTTACTCCGTGTTTTCTTGCTTGGATAAGCTCGAAAATACGTCAAATTTGGATATCTTTGCACCGTGATAGTGTAAAAGATCATTTTGGCAAACCCTAAACTTACGCATAAGCATAAAGCTTACGCGAGAAATCCCACGCATAAGATTCATCTTACGCCTAAGCCTAGTCTTACGCATAAGGTAATCCCACGCCTAACTTTTGTGTCTACGACAACTTTAGTGCATTTACCCTACTTACGCAGAAGCTAAAACTACGCGTAACTCTCTTTGTTACGCGTAACTTTGGTGTTTTTACGCATAAGTCCTACTTGGTTTCTTGTGATTTCTACGCCTAAGGACACTTCATCAACAAAGGTTCATTCGACTACAAAGATCCATTTTACCAACACAAGTTTTCAACATGTCACAACCACCATACTCTAACTATTTCCCTTACACTTATTCTCAACGTCAACAACAACTAACTCCACAACATCAACAATGGAATCAACAACAAGCAATTTATCAACAACAATTTAATCAACAACATACTCCACAACTTGGTGCAATTCCACCACCTCAAATGGTTCAACCACTACCAAGTCTTCAAGGTCAACCCTACACAAATGACTTTAATCAACATCCATCAAGGAACACTATGAAAGAACCCACTTGGTTTGCAAAGATGTGTGAAGCTTTAAGCGACCAACAATCAATTCATGAGGTCGGATCACTTGATAGACCTCCAATGCTCACTCCAGAAACTACGATCGGTGGGTGATAAGGTTCTTTGGTTTTGTGATCCAAGAAGCCACATGGAAAGTTCTTGAAGAAGGTTATCTTGAAGGTCCATTTCGGATGCCTCATCGTCATTGTACCCGACGATCCAAATGCCAATCCACCAAGAGATGAACAAACGAACATTGCTATCATTGTGCATTTAAATCCAAAGAACTTCTACACTATGAAGTCGATGAGCTTGCAATGCAATATATCCTTTTAGGATTACCTAACCCAATTCTTCAAGTGTTGATGCTCAAAAGGCGCAAAGGAAATGTGGGAACATATTCATCTTCTTATGGAAGGATATGTACTCAATCGGGAGGATTTGGAATCCAAAATTTACTTGGCTTATGAACACTTCATGATTGAACTCGAGAGACACTAGAGTCTTATCATCATCGATTTTCGACATCATCAATGATTTGGATAAACACAACATCATCATGCCAAGAATTGCGTGAATACTAAGTTCCCGAGTAGTCTTGGTCCCGAATGGGAGAAGTATGTCATTTTCTCCGCAGCGAAGAATATGCATCATTCTACATATGGATTGTTGTACGATTACTTGAAGCCTCATGAAAAGGAAGTTGATCGGGAAAGGATTCTCCGTGCTCAAATTGCTCCAACTACACATCAGGAAAATCAACAACTTGCCTTATATGCTCAACAAAATTATCCTCCTCAACCAGCAACTCAACCAACTGCTTCAATCTCACCACATGATCCTTCACAGCAACAATCCCAACAAAATCAATTGGTACCATACAACAACAACAATGCTCAAGCAATTTTCAGTGAAGCTAATGAGGACATCGATCCGTTCGAAGCATTGCAACAAGGATTTGTTATGATTGCTAATGCTTTTGGCCGTTATACCAACAAATCCAACAATAGAATTCGTTCCTCATCAAACACAAGGAATCAAGTTGTGAACAATGGACGAGTTGAAGTTCGTAATCGTGGTTATGGTCGCCGATGAGTGGTGGTCAAGGGTTTAATGCGTGGGTCGAATAACAATGAGCTCAAGTGGTGGAACAGAAATGCTCGTAATGGGTTGAATGGTCTTCGATGCTACAACCGCAATGAGAAGGACACTGGCTAATGCATGCCCAAAGCCACGGACTAGGGCGTGCTTATTTCAAATAGGCTCTTCTTTGGCTCTTAAGGATGAAGTCGGTGGATCTCTCACGCATAAAGAACGAGTTTTATGGCGATGCACTCGATGATGATATGGAGGACTTGCGTGCCAATGCAACTGTTATGTTGATGGCAAATATGCATGAGTTACACATGAGTGACACAGCCCAATGATGACACCGATGGCTTGTCTCGTGTACCCAAACAAACCATATTTATCTCGATCTAATATCTCGCCAACATCCGAATTCGGCAAGGCTCGAATGTTCAAAATGAGTCACCACATCTCAATTCGACGATTCAATTAGACCCGTAGTTATATTTGACGATCAAGATGACCTTATGGTTTCCTTTGATAATCAAATTGACTCCGTGGTTATACTTGAGGATCTAAATAATGATCATGTTGTGACTCCCGTTGAACAAGTCGAACTTTGCCTCATCCAGATCTTGCTCTTTACTTAAAGACCAAAGAATCCCAAATTGAAGAATGTTGTGCATTAAATCGGGTCTTAAAAAGTAAAATGCATGTTAACCAAGGATTTTGAATGTTTACAAAAGCAACTCAACTTTTTCAAAACTCAAGAAAACGTGAAAAAGGTTTTGAAGCGCCTTTACTAAATCTCATCAAAACGAAAATATTTAGAAAGACAGATCGTGATCTAGCCGCTTCAAGAATGCTTTGTTTTCGAAATAGAACAATCGAAACATGAACATAAAAAGCAAATTAACGCCTCACCTTGGAAAATCAAAAGCTAAGGTCGAGTTGTTAACTTGTCAAAACAGTTCTCTGCATACAAAAAGCATTCAACGAAACGAATAGATGATCATCTTGAAGAAATTATCGACTTGCAACGCAAACTTAAAGAGTTTAAAACTGTTGTTTACAAACATGGTGAGTCAAGAATCGCTATTGAAAAGTTTACTTTAAAACCCAATCCAAATGGATATGGACCGAATCTTGCCGACACAAACCTAAGCTTTCAACCAAAGCATTCAAACCAAATCTTGAAGTTTCCATTGCGTAATATAAAATTGATAATTCTATTATGAGTGTTGTTGAATATCATCGTCAAGAGGAATTAGATGTCAAGACGAGAGTCGATCAAAATTAGAAACCGTTGTTTACAACAAACCTTTAATTATTCAAAACCGGTCACTTTCACACACCAACGGATTCTTCTAACACACCAAGGGTTATCATAAAACGTCTCGAGTCTTCTAATGTTAATTGCCAACCAGATTATGCACAAATTTATGGTCCTTTACCTTCCATCGATGATGTAAACTCAAAACCCGAAAATCGCAAAATTCTTAGATATTTTGACATTTTCATGGTGACCTCAAACGTTACAACATGAGATAGAATATCATTCGAAATCAAAGTTCAACATTTTCAATCGCCTCGCGCGAGAACAAAGAGACATTTTTAGAAAAATCTTTTACCAATTGTTAAAATTTGAAAAATTGTGCATTATCTTGGGAACGGACTTTCATAAGGAACTTGGAGTGATGAAGGTCGTTTCGAGAAAACGAAACATCTATTTCTAATACTAAACGTAAAAGAAAATGTTGAGAAAAGATGTTGATCGACTCTTGAATGATGTTATCTGTGTTGATATCCATGATGTTGTGTGTAAATACTCATCATTTTAGTCAACTGAATCGCAAAACGTTAAAATGCTCGAAATGCATCAAAACACCGAAAATATTCCAAAATTGCAATTTATATGTTTCGGATGCAAAATGTTTAAAATCGATGAAAAATGAGCAAAGTTTGCATAATTGGCGCTTTAGTCCCCAAGTTTCAAAAGTTATCAAAAAATCCCTGGTAAAACCAAATAAAGAGAAATATCATTTTGAGTCCCTAGGATTCTTAAGTTGTCAAAATGGTCCTTGAGATTTAAATTTACAAATTTACGCTTTAGGTCCTTTAACTTTCAAAATGACAACTTAGGTCCCTTAACTTTCAATAATGGCAAGATAGGTCCCTAAACTTTCAAAGCTTGTCAATTTTGGTCCCTTAAAACAAGTTTGGAAAATTACAATTTTGGTCCCTCTAGTTTGGCAGGTTTACAACACAAGTCCTTGTCATATTAAACTAAACAAGCCTTGTCAAAATACAAAGTGACCCCTGCCTTTATACATTTTGGACCCCCTGTCTTTATCTATTTTGAACCCTTGGTCAACCCAAGTCAAACAACAGAGTTGCCCGCCCACTGTTTATCCTCTTCCACCTCCAACTTGTGCCTGCAATATTCCCACCATCACCTCACCTTTTCACCCTTATCCTCCCCTCATCATCACCTTACCCTCCACATTAAATGCCACCCCCCTAGTGCTATATCACAGTCCACATGTCAAATGGATGTTTCCCGCCAAAAACCAATCCAAAGGCTATAATGCATTCTAGCCATCCAATGGCTCAAAAGACTGATGGGATTCACTCAGAAGAAAGAGAAAAAGAGTTTTGGTGTATAAAAAGGGAAGAAGAAGAAGAAGAAGCGCGAGTTAGCTTTTTAAATTAAATGTATGTCGTTTTATTAAAGTATCTTAATTAGCTTTCACATTTGCAATTTTCAAGCTTCCTTGTATTGAACTTAAGTATTTTGATCATTATAATCTGTTTTGAGTCTCAATTCAATGTTTCATTTTAAGTTTTAGATTTCATGGTCACTGTTACAAATTTGAATTTCAAATTCTCATGCTCAAACCTCTAGCAGCTTATTTACAAGCTCAAACAAGCTTGTACTAGCTTGTTATAGCTTTTTGCAAGCTTGCACTTAAGTTTCAAACCATTTTAGATTTGGTCAATTAAAGTCAACTGTGCAGCTCAAATTGGTTCTAGCAGTTTGGAAATGAACATGCGGGTTGCAGAGATGGATGTGGGTTGGATTTGATATAGACTAGTGTTACTGTGGTTCATGGTTCACTGTTTGCAAGCCAATGTGGCTATGGACAATTGTAAGTCAATTTCTAGTTCATTAGCATCAACTGTTTTAATGGTCACCAGTGGTCAAATTCTGTTCCATAAGTAGTATTTAGGTTCACTAGATTTAGTTTGATCAAAATTTCATGTTGGATTAATAGTTATCTCGCTTAAATTTGATTATCGATAGCATAAAGGTGTGTTTGGTTCTCACGTGTTAACCGATTTAGAGCCTAGATCGTTGGTTGTTTTTGGTTTTTCAAGTTGGTTGAGTTCTATTGTGATCATATCATCAACATTTTGTGCATGTATAAGCACAAAGTCAAAATTACACTTAAATCAGTCCACTCGCTCACTTGTTTAGATTTTAGGATTGCAAAATCATTGTTTTGTGTTTAGAAGTCTATAACATAGCTTGTATTAGTATTATCACATCATATAACATCAATCTCAGTGATAAAATTGGATCCAAAGTTCATTATAGTCAAAGTTCTTCATTCTTGTCAAAAGTCAAAAGTTGGTAAAACCTGTTTTGGGCTCAGTTACAAGGAATTTTCACAAGCTCATTTTTTGGACTTATCAAGTGAAACTTGTCATTCTAAAAAGTTCAACTGGTCTTTATACTTATTAGCATTTTTGTTGAATTTTACAATTTTTATAAAAGCTTCAAACAAGCTCTTCTTTAAGGCCTAAAGTGCCCTGCACTGGCACTCAGTATTCACTGAGTTTTTCTCAGATTTTGTGCAATGTGCACAGAGCTCAATAGAGCTGGTCATGGTCTGAGTCTTGGTTCATAGATAGCCAAGCTGGTTGACTTGAAGTCTCCACTCTTGTTTCTCACAATAGCTTGTTCAAAAAGCAGTTGCATAAGCCACAAGGTAGCTAGAAAACCTGTTTTGCACAATAATCTCAATTTAGCCAAATCTGTTCTAGTTGCATTTCAGTGGTTAAAAGCAGTTGTAAATGGTTGAATTTGGTCATTTTTAGTAGTTTAGAACTTCTGTAATCAGTTGGTGCTTGTTGTGTCACTTTAGCTTATTCAAGTGCTTATTTCAATAAGCACTTGTAAAGCAGTTTCAAATTCCTCTACATAAGTGCTTGTTTTTTCATTTTTCCTAGATTCCTCTCATTATTTTAGAGTTTTCCTGAAATTTTCAGATTTTTCTAAGTTGATTTGCTATTTTTCTTAATTTAAATTAGTTTTTAAGCATTTTTAATTAACTTTTAATACAATTAAATCAGAAAAAGTTCAAAAAAATAATTTTTCAATTTTCTTAGGTTTAGATAAATATAAAAAGTGAAAAAAGTAATTTTCCAGATTTTTCATAGTTTATTTTGTAATTTTTAGTAATTTAACTAGTTTTTAATAGTTTAAAATTCATAAAAAATAGAAAAATAATCATAAAAATACAAAAATAGTTTTGAAAATATTAAATAGTTAAAAATAGTTTTTAATTAATAATAATTTGAAAATATTAATATTAATTTTATTTTTCTAGCTTTATTTCCTATTTTCTTGTATTTTAGGCTAATATTAAATAGTTAAAATAGTTTTAATTAATAATAATTAGATAAATAGTTATAAAATTAATTTTCTTTTCTATAAATTTTCTTTTATCATTAGGATTGTAAAATGTATTTTTCATATTTTTAGGATTTATATTGTGTAAGTTTCACTTTTTACTTAGACGTAACGTAGTTTTTAATTCCAGCTTTTATAAAAACATAAAACAAAACATCATTTTAATTATAGTGATAGCGTTTATTTAATAAATTTTATCTTTTAACTTTCTTTAATTTGCATTTAAGCCGTTGTAATTTGTTGGCTTTTTCCGTAGTTACAATAAATCAAATCAGATATGTTCAAATCTCTCGATCACTAAACGTTAGACTATTCTCGCACGGCTCGCTGGGACTTAACGACTGGGAAACACTATACTCTCCGGACTTCATTGCATTTGTGTCCGAACTGTTTTAAGTTTCTTACACTAGCCATTCACAAGTGGCTCGCCATGTGAGATAACTTGACGGTTTCTTGTGAATCAAATTTTGGCGCCACGGGAGTCGTGCTAATTGTATTACGTTAAGCGATTAGTGATTTGAATAATCACTCCTTGTTCATCCATCTATCTATATATATATATATATCTTCTTATAAAAATCAAAAACCCAAAAAATACCAAAAACGTATAAAACACAAAATATTTTCCTTTTGTTTCTATATATGTATCAAATATAAAAATACAAAAGATTTGTCGTTTTCGAGTTTAATAATAACAACATAAAATCTTACCACATGAAACCAAGGCAAGGCACTACCTAACTGGGGTGCGACCATAATAAGTTCCCGAACCAAAGATTTAAAACTTGCCTTTGTGTCCTTGATAGTGGTGTACCTTTTCAAAGAAGCCACTCATCTTGTGATTATTGGTTTAAGTTCACCGTTGTTTTGCCTCGATTTTGTGTTAATTGATTTTGTTGTGATATCTCCGCTTTGAACCGTAAAACCCAAAAGATTCTCCTTACCCCATTTTCACCAATTTCATAATTCCTTTCCCTAACTCGAGATCCCTTAGAGTTAACTCTAGTGCATGCGCACTGTTCTTCTAGATCATTGAGCCCTTTTCGTGATCTAGCGAAATTCCTAGACGACGCTCGTGAGACGTGTCGCCCAAATAGTCGAACCCGAGATTCGTACTATTTCAAACAACAAAATGGCGCATTTAACGAACTATGGCGGAAATGCTCCAAGCACCCACCGAGGGTTATGGAGATGCCATCATTCTTCCAAGAATCAACTCGATCACTTTGAATTGAAGACACATTTAATCCAACTTGTGTCTACAAATCAATTCCACGGTTTGATCGAGAAGACCCGTATGCACACATCCGCTGGTTTAACAAGTTGACTTCAACTATCAATTACAAGGATGTGTCACAAAAGTCATCAAGTTGATGCTATTTCCATTCTCACTTGAGGGATGGCCGGATTTGGTGGAAAAAGAACCCCTCGATCCATCGAAACTTGGGAGGAACTTGTTCAAAAGTTTGTCAATCATTTCTTTCCTCCATCAAAGACGACTAATCTTAAAATGAAATTTCGGATTTCGTCAAAATTTCGATGAAAACTTTGGAGAGGCATGGGAGAGATTCAAGGATCTCCTCGTGAAATGCCCCATCATGAATTCACAGAGCTTCAACAAGTCAATATCTTTTATAATGGGTTGAACGGTAACGATCAAGATTCTTTGAATGCGCCACGGTGGCAATATCTTGAATCGTAAGCCTAAAGATGTGATTGAGATTTGTGAGCAAAATCAAAAGTTCCTATTTCTCGCAACAAAGTCAATACTCCTAACACTCCTCGCTTCTTCATCCAAGAACTCTTCCGAGTTAGCGACTCCGATAGCCGCTCTAACGGATGCCATCCGTTGTATGATTAAGGATGTTAAGGAAATCAAAAGCGAGATTCATAAACCGGAACCGGTCAAAGCCGTAAACAAGGTGTGTGAAACTTGTAGTGGTCCACACGCGTATTATGATTGTCAAGCAACCGATGCTTCCTTTACCAAGCTCCGTAGCTTCGGTAAACCACAATCAATACCGACCACAGTGATCCTCATTACTGCACCTAGCGGTATGACACCACCGGTTTTCCTCCGTGCAAAACCATGGCAATCAAAATCGCTTTGTTCGAATCAAGGACAAAATTTCAATCAAAACCGAATAATCACAACCCACCATATCAAGCTCCAATCATCAAAGTTATCAACAACCTTCTCATGCTCCCCACCAAATGACTTCATGAAAATTATCGAGTCAAGCATACGCTCTATGCAAACTCGGATCAATAACATGAGGTTGAGCTAAAGAAGGAAATTGATACCACAATGTCTCGGCAAACAAATGAGTTGAAGAATATGATGAGCAGTTTCATGAACATGAATATGAACCAAGCTTCATCATCTTCCGGAGGACTCCCAAGCAATACGATTACCAATCCAAATGCCGAGTTGAAAGCCGTCACCACTGTAGTGGTAAGACGCACAATGGACCTTCGACCCTATGCCCCTCCTCCCGTGGCATTTAGTCAAGTTACCAAGGAGACAACGGACAAGGTGCATTATTCAAGCCCACGGTATCAAGACACGTCCAACCTTCGGTAGTCAAGTTTTAAGTCCGAACCCAAGTTCAAGACACATTCGAGCGAAAACACTTCCATCCGGCTCAAAAGTCTAGTCGACTTCTTACCCATCAAGAATGAATGATGAGAAGCTCAAAGACAAAACAAAGAGCAAATGGAAAATTTTTCCAAATCTTCAATGAGCTTCACTTTGATATAAGCTTCGTTGATGCTCTCGTTCTTATGCCTAAATTTGCATCCACGCTTAAAGGCTTACTCACCAACAAAGATAAGTCATCGAGATGGCTAAACCCTCTTAATGAGCAATGCTCGCGGTCCTTCTCAAGAAGCTTCCCAAAAGCTTGAAGACCCGGGCGATTTCTAATCCGTGTGATTTCTTGGGATGGTTCAATGCTCGCCTGGCCGATCTTGGCGCTAGCATTAACCTCATGCCACTCTCAAGATGGAAGAAACTGTCTCTTCCTAAACTTTCATCCACTTGTATGACACTCGAGCTAGCGGACCGTACCATAACTCGTCCACTTGGGATAGCCGAGGATGTCGTGATGAAAGTGGGAAAGTTTCACTTTCCCACCGACTTTGTTGTAGTAGACTTTGATGCGGATCCTAGAGTTCCCTCATCTTGGGAGAGCTTTCTTAAGAACGCAGTCGTGCTCGATTGATGTGTTTGTCAAGAGTTGACCATACGGGTTGACAACGAAGAGCTCACGTTGAATATCAACCGAACTCCAAACCTCTCAGACAAACAGAGTGTTGCCACAATTGATCAAAATCGAAAGATTCAATGCAACACTCTCCAATTTCACGGTTAAGAGGAGTTTTCAAAACGTACGAGCTCAAAGCTTTGAAAATTACCCCGGTTCAAACAAATGGTTTGAAAGTCGTACGTGGAAGTCAAGAGTGTTCTTGATGATGACGATGATCTAGAATCGGAGACTTCATCGGAAGTGGTGGAAACTGCTAGCTCTAAGAGCACACCACTTGTCCCACCTCCGCATCGCTTGTCGCATCGAGTTTGTTAAGTCCGTGGATGAAACAAAACTCTTCGATTTCATCCGAGTTGGATGATGATGTTTGTGATCCAATGGGAGACATTCTTCCCATTGACCAATTGCTCAAAAATGATCCATCATCTTCTAGTCTTATTCCCGACTCTTCCATCCCTTCCTCACCCCCGATGAGGAAGATGACAACTTTGGAATGAAGTCGATGCCTTTCTTAGTGATGAGTCAATTCCAACGGAATTGATAACACTTACCTTGATCCGGAGGAGACATCCTTTTTCGGAAAATCGTTAATTGAAGAACCGCTTCCCACCCTCCTCCCGGACATCTTATTGACAATCACCATATAAGCTTCAAGTTTAAGCTTAAAATGTCAAACATGGTGATTTGCTTTTTCTCGATGAGGAATGGACTTGCATTCTCATGCATATCTTTGTTCCATTCTTCATGATGGTGTGGTTGCTCTTTCCCTTTCTCTTTCGGAATGAGGACACCATCTTTGACCCGTATCATCCTTTATAGTTTCTATTATTAACAATACCGCGGTTATATCTCGTCGGTGTGGAACTTTCGATGTTCATATGTTTGTTAACACCGTGAACGAAAGTCCGATCGAGATTGGTTTTCCACGTTACTTTCCCCATGAACCAATGAATTGGGTCGAGTCAAGCTAGCGACTCGGTAATCAAAAAATAGCTAAACATGGGTTTTCACCCGTGTATACCACCCTAGTGTGGGGAGTTGCCCCGCTATTGTATATAAGAGTATCAAAAAAAAAAAAAAAAAAAAATCCTTGCTAAATAATGGCCGTAGTATTTCCCTTTACGTTCTCGATTCGGCATAACATGCTTTGGTACTTTGAATATTGAGGGCAATATTCATTTCTAAGTGTGGGGGGGAATTCTCACGAATTTTATCATGTATATATACCGCATAATTCCTCCATTTTTGGCCAAAATTTTTTTTGGAATAAGTGTTCTTCACTTACTCATCATTTGGTTATCAGTCCGCCTTGTCTAAAAAACAAAAGGATTGGCTAATCCAGGAGTAAACGGCTCTTGGTAAAGATATCTCAAAACCGTTGACGGCTTGCAATTTGCCCAAAATTGTATGGTATTCAGCTCACCATATCCTAAAATGTGAAGAGTTGGCTAGCCCGCAAGTTTATGGCTTGTGGTAAAGGCGATGGAAAAACCATAATTGGTAATCACTCACCAAAGATAATATTGATAATTTATCTAAGAGTTGGCTAGTCCAGAGCAAACGACTTCGTAAAGACAAAATCAAACCGTTGAAAGTCGGTGGTTTGCTCAAAATCACATGGTTATCGGTGTACCATGGTTCTTACTTGAACCGAAACATTTGGCTACCCGTAAGTAATGGCTTTTGGTAAAGAGATTAAAATCCATTATGTTTTCTCAAATCATTGCTAGGGACTAGCAATATCTCGATGTGGGGATTGATGAGTGTGTAAATACTCATCATTTTAGTCAACTGAATCGCAAAACGGTTAAAAATGCTCAGAAATGCATCAAAACACTGAAAATATTCCAAAATTGCAATTTATATGTTTCAGATGCAAAATGTTTAAAATCAGATGAAAAATGAGCAAAGTTTGCATAATTGGCAGTTTTAGTCCCCCAAGTTTCAAAAGTTGTCAAAAACAGTCCCTGGTAAAACCAAATAAAGAGAAATATCATTTTGAGTCCCTAGGGATTCTTAAGTTGTCAAAAATGGTCCTTGAGATTTAAATTTACAAATTTACAGTTTAGGTCCTTTAACTTTCAAAAATGACAACTTAGGTCCCTTAACTTTCAATAATGGCAAGATAGGTCCCTAAACTTTCAAAGCTTGTCAATTTTGGTCCCTTAAAACAAGTTTGGAAAATTACAATTTTGGTCCCTCTAGTTTGGCAGGTTTACAACACAAGTCCTTGTCATATTAAACTAAACAAGCCTTGTCAAAATACAAAGTGACCCCTGCCTTTATACATTTTGGACCCCCTGTCTTTATCTATTTTGAACCCTTGGTCAACCCAAGTCAAACAATGAGTTGCCCCCACCTGCTTATCCTCTTCCACCTCCAACTTGTGCTCTGCAATATTCCCACCATCACCTCACCTTTTCACCCTTATCCTCCCCTCATCATCACCTTACCTCCACATTAAATGCCACCCCCCTAGTGCTATATCACAGTCCACAGGTCAAATGGATGTTTCCCGCCAAAAACCAATCCAAAGGCTATAATGCATTCTAGCCATCCAATGGCTCAAAAGACTGATGGGATTCACTCAGAAGAAAGAGAAAAAGAGTTTTGGTGTATAAAAAGGGAAGAAGAAGAAGAAGAGAGGCAGTAGTTAGCTTTTTAAATTAAATGTATGTCGTTTTTATTAAAGTATCTTAATTAGCTTTCACATTTGCAATTTTCAAGCTTCCTTGTATTGAACTTAAGTATTTTGATCATTATAATCTGTTTTGAGTCTCAATTCAATGTTTCATTTTAAGTTTTAGATTTCATGGTCACTGTTACAAATTTGAATTTCAAATTCTCATGCTCAAACCTCTAGCAGCTTATTTACAAGCTCAAACAAGCTTGTACTAGCTTGTTATAGCTTTTGCAAGCTTGCACTTAAGTTTCAAACCATTTTAGATTTGGTCAATTAAAGTCAACTCAGGCATTTCAAATTGGTTCTAGCAGTTTGAAATGAACATGCGGGTTGCAGAGATGGATGTGGGTTGGATTTGATATAGACTAGTGTTACTGTGGTTCATGGTTCACTGTTTGCAAGCCAATGTGGCTATGGACAATTGTAAGTCAATTTCTAGTTCATTAGCATCAACTGTTTTAATGGTCACCAGTGGTCAAATTCTGTTCCATAAGTAGTATTTAGGTTCACTAGATTTAGTTTGATCAAAATTTCATGTTGGATTAATAGTTATCTCAGTTAAATTTGATTATCAGTAGCATAAAGGTGTGTTTGGTTCTGCTGTGTTAACTGATTTAGAGCCTAGATCAGTGGTTGTTTTTGGTTGTTTCAAGTTGGTTGAGTTCTATTGTGATCATATCTGTCAACATTTTGTGCATGTATAAGCACAAAGTCAAAATTACACTTAAATCTGTCCAACTGCTCACTGTTTAGATTTTAGGATTGCAAAATCATTGTTTTGTGTTTAGAAGTCTATAACATAGCTTGTATTAGTATTATCACATCATATAACATCAATCTCAGTGATAAAATTGGATCCAAAGTTCATTATAGTCAAAGTTCTTCATTCTTGTCAAAAGTCAAAAGTTGGTAAAACCTGTTTGGGCTCGACCACAAGGAATTTTCACAAGCTCATTTTTGGACTTATCAAGTGAAACTTGTCATTCTAAAAAGTTCAACTGGTCTTTATACTTATTAGCATTTTTGTTGAATTTTACAATTTTTATAAAAGCTTCAAACAAGCTCTTCTTTAAGGCCCAAAGTGCCTCAGACCGCACTCAAGATTCACTGAGTTTTTCTCAGATTTTGTGCAAGGTGCACAGAGCTCAATAGAGCTGGTCATGGTCTGAGTCTTGGTTCATAGATAGCCAAGCTGGTTGACTTGAAGTCTCCAATCTTGTTTCTCACAATAGCTTGTTCAAAAAGTTGCATAAGCACAAGGTAGCTAGAAAACCTGTTTTGCACAATAATCTCAATTTAGCCAAATCTGTTCTAGTTGCATTTCGGTGGTTAAAAGCAGTTGTAAATGGTTGAATTTGGTCATTTTAGTAGTTTAGAACTTCAGAATCGTTGGTGCTTGTTGTGTCACTTTAGCTTATTCAAGTGCTTATTTCAATAAGCACTTGTAAAGCGCTTTCAAATTCCTCCACATAAGTGCCTGTTTTTTCATTTTCCTAGATTCCTCTCATTATTTTAGAGTTTTCCTGAAATTTTCAGATTTTCTAAGTTGATTTGCTATTTTTCTTAATTTAAATTAGTTTTAAGCATTTTAATTAACTTTTAATACAATTAAATCGAAAAAGTTCAAAAAATAATTTTTCAATTTTCTTAGGTTTAGATAAATATAAAAGTGAAAAAAGTAATTTTCCAGATTTTCATAGTTTATTTTGTAATTTTAGTAATTTAACTAGTTTTAATAGTTTAAAATTCATAAAAATAGAAAAATAATCATAAAATACAAAAATAGTTTTGAAAATTCTCTTTTGTTATTTTAGATTTTCTAAGTCTTAATTTTATTTTTCTAGCTTTATTTCCTATTTTCTTGTATTTTAGGCTAATATTAAATAGTTAAAAATAGTTTTTAATTAATAATAATTAGATAAGTAGTTATAAAATTAATTTTATTTTTCTATAAATTTTCTTTTATCATTAGGATTGTAAAATGTATTTTCATATTTTTAGGATTTATATTGTGTAAGTTTCACGTTTTTACTTCAGACGTAACGTAGTTTTTAATTCCAGCTTTATAAAACATAAAAACAAAAACATCATTTTAATTATAGTGATAGCGTTTATTTAATAAATTTTATCTTTTTAACTTTCTTTAATTTGCATTTAAGCCGTTGTAATTTGTTGGCTTTTTCCGTAGTTACAATAAATCAAATCTCAGATATGTTCAAATCTTCTCGATCACTAAACGTTAGACTATTCTCGCACTACTCGTTGGGACTTAACGACTGGGAAACACTATACTCCCGGACTTCATTGCATTTTTGTCCGAACTGCTTTAAGTTTCTTACAACTAGCCATTCACAAGTGGCTCGCTTGCGTGAGATAACTTGACGGTTTTGCGAATCATCCATAATGTTGTGTTATTCAATTCTTTGCCACATGCATCCGATTATATCTCATTGACATCGTTGATACTGTTGTAATCATGAGAACACCGATAATTTGCTTCGATCGAGTCTTTAAAAGCTGAAAATGAACAATTGCTTAACGAACTTTCCAATGCAAAACGTCATAATTGGTTTCAAAAGATATTCACAATCAACAACTTGTTTTTCAAAACAAAATCGCTCGATTATGCAAAATCTTCCGATCCTAAAATTGAGCAACTGGATGATCAAAACGTGTCTTTAAAAAGTCAAATCTCAAAATATGAACAAGAACTTGTAAAGTTAAACAGAATATGGTGTCATATTTGATTTACTCAATAAGACTCGTCATGAAGCATCAAACGAACTTGATCACTATCTTGCACACACTAGAGAAGTCATGAATTTTGCTAGAAACATTCGCTCGAAACCAAGATTTGATTCACACTATCTTTAAGTTAAGAGAAATGTTAGGAAAGTATGAACTACTTCCGCTTATCGTGATTAAGAGAATAGCACCAGAACACTTAGTAATCGTGAACCTAGAATGCCTCTCGCCAAATCACAAGTTGCTAACGTGCTTCCTTCATCGAAACAAGAATAGTTGCATCTTTTCCAAACGTCCGCACTTCACACCTAGAGTACTCAATCAAGAATAGGAAGTTGCGACCTAAGAAAAGATCAATAAGGAATGCTAAAGTAGAAGAACACCCTAGGACTATGAATAAGACTCACGTTGCTTCCACTATAGATATTAGCGTCGGCAAATGTAATAGAAATAGTGATGTAACGAATGCTAAACCTTTAAGTACTTTTGATATTCAATCGATGCACCTTGTGTTATTTGTCGAAAAGTATGAATTCGATTGTCATGACAAATGTGTTGCTAAAGCTATAATCTCGCTTACGGAATCCTAAGAATCGGAATACCTCTAGGCCCACTAATCATTCTAAGTCCGTGCTTGGTAGACCGCCTTCTTTAGATTCTAAGGCAAGCATTCATGTCCCTCGTAGCTCCGGCTTCACCTCCTAAGAATGTAGTACCACCTAGTGCATTCACTAAGACCAAAGCAAATAGTAGTTATAGATGGCGAAATGGATATATAACACATTAGGATTTAAATGGATGCCCAAAGTTATTGATGTGCAAGTCTACTATATCGCATCGAACCCTCTAACATTTCGGGTTCCACATCTACTTCTATTCCATATGTGTCGTCTGTGTAATGCAGTGATACAGATCATTCTCTGGATTGTTGATAGCGGATGTTCCCGACACACGACAGCAACCTTAAACTATTATCAAACTTTATTGCAAAGTTCATTGGCATCGCTGATTCGAGAATGATCACTGCAACTATCATGGGCTACGAAGACTATATCAATGGGAACATCAAAATTAGCGGGGTTTATTATGTGGAAGGCCTCGGTCACAATCTATTTTCGTGAGGTCGCCTGTGATGGAGATTTGGAGGTTGCTTTCCGGGAGAAAACTTGTTTCATTCGTGATCTACAAGGAAATGACCTTATGTCCGCTCGCGTAATTCTAGTCTTTACACTATCTCTATGCAAGACATGGTTGCTTCATCTCCCATCCGCTACTTTCAAAGGCAACATCAACAAAATCCGCTATGGCACCGCTGTCTCACATCTAAACTTTCAAACCATCACCAACCTTGCTCGACACAAACTAGTTGAAGGTCTCCCACGATTCCGGTATTCAAAAGATCACCTTTGCTCACCTTGTGAACAAGGAAAAGCACTCGTGCTCATTTTCCTTCAAAGGTGGAACAAAGCTCTAAGCATGTGCTTCATCTTCTTCACATGGATTTGTGTGGCCCGGCGCTGCGTGCAAACGATAAATGGCAAACGCTACATCTTAGTAATTGTTGATGACTATTCACGATGGACTTGGGTCTACTTTCTTCAAGCAAAGACCAAGCTCCACAAATGATCATCACCTTCTCACGAAAATTCAAGTTCACTCCCGAACACCGTCCGCCAAATAAGAATGCATAAAGGAACCGAATTTCTAACCAAACCCTTCGTGCATTTTATGAGAAAGTGGAATTCAAAGATCGACATCTTTGCACGTACACCGTAACAAAACGGAGTTGTTGAAAGACTAAACCGAACGTTAGTGGAAGCGCAAGAACAATGTTAATCAATGCTAAACTTCCAGATTACTTGTGGGCGTGTCGATCATCGCATTCTATACTCAAACCGTTCTATGATCATAAACGCCACAACAAAACACCTTTCGAGCTTGTCCACAACCACAAACCGAATCTCAAACACTTTCATGTATTTGGATCCCTTTGCTATCCGAATAATGATCGTGATGATTTTGGAAAGCTCAAAGCCAAAGTCGACATTGAGTCTTTATTGGATATTGTGAGAATTCTAAAGGTTACCGATATGGAATCGTCATACAAAACAAGTTATGGAAACGATTCATGCTCATTTTGATGAACTTACGGAGATGGCTTCGAGTATAATGACTTAGAACCCGGTCACAACCGCTTAAACTTCCTCAACCCCATCATCACCGAACAAAGCCCCCCTCACTCGTCAACAAATGGAAAGGTTATTTGTTCACTGCTCAATGACGATATTGATGAACGTGCTCAAGGTGTATCCACTGCTCACCGCTCAACGATACTACTCTTATACCGATACACTGCTACAACAACACATTGAAGAAGCACCACCATTGACTCCACCACAACAGATTGAACAAACCGCTTCCAACAATGATGAACCGGTGATGATATTCTTAATGAAGTACCCCACCGCAGATTTTGATCCAAATGCGTTCTTTAACCCGTTTGCTAATGAAATCGCCGCACTGATGTCGTAGAATCATCAACAAACTATTTGAATCCTCGAATCGCACAATGTATACCAACATCAACCTCTACACATCGATGGACAAAAGACCATCCTCCGCAAATATTATTGGCAACCCGAATCAACCGATCGTTACGAGACAACGTCTTCATACAGATGGTGAACATTGCATTTATGCACTCACCGCTCCGCTAACTGAGCCTAAAAACATTAAAGACGCAATGACAAAAGACAACTGGATTGAATCCATGCAAGAAGAACTCAACCAATTCGAACGTCTTGAAGTATGGGAACGGTTGAAAGACCAACAGGGTCTACGTCATTGGTCTCAAATGGATTTGGAAAAACAAATTGATGTCAAGGTAACGAATCCAAACAAGTCACGCCTAGTTGCTAAGGGTTATCTTCGTGAAGAGGGCATAGACTTTGAAGAATCTTTGCTCTGTGGATCGCCTTGAGGTCGTTCGGATATTTCTCGCGTCGCGGCTCATATGAATATGACGGTCTTTCGGATGGATGTCAAACTGCGTTTTCAACGGACAACCGAAAGAAACGGTTTATGTTAGCCAACCGAAGGATTCGTTGATCCCGAGTTCCCGAACCATGTCTACAAACCGAACAAAGCTCTTTATGGTCTCAAACAAGCTCCCTGGCATGGTACGATAAGCTATCATCTTTCCTCATTGCTAATAATTTCACCAAAGGTTCATTGACCCTACTCTTTTATACAATATCACGGGCACATATCTTAATTGTTCAAATTTACGTGGATGACATCATTTTGGGTCTACACATAAAAAGTACTCAATCGCTTTTGCAAAACTAATGAAGAAATTTTTGAATTGTCCATGATGGGTAAACTTACGCTCTTTCTAGGATCGCAAGTTCATCAATCACCCCGTGGTATTTTCTTGAGTCACCCAAATATGCCCTTGAATTGTTAAACAAATTTGAATGAAAACTGTGACACTTATGCCACACCAATGACTCATACCAAGAAACTAGACGCCGATTTACATGGGAAATTAGTTGACCCTACCAAATACCAAGTATTATTGGGTCTCTCATGTATCTAACAACTAGCATACCGATATTGTATTTTCCGTTTATCTATGCTCCTGTTATCGTCGCGACCAACCTGAAACCCACCTCTCGAGGCTAAAAGAATCCTCCGATACATCAAGGAACCATTAACTTGGGGATCCGTATCCAAGGATTCGGTTTCGAACTAATAGCTTTTCGTGACCGACCACGCAGGATGCTTAAACTCAAGGAAATGTACTCGTGAGCACTACAATTTCTTGGTGATAAACCGGTGTCTTGGCAATCAAAGAAGCGAGGATTGTACATCATCGTCATCAACCGGCAGAATATGTAGCCATGTCCGCGTGTTGTGCTCAAGTTATCTGGATGAGAACACAACTCAAAGACCATGGTTACGTGATTTGATGAATCTCGATGTATCGCGACAATCGGAGTGCCATTGCGATCTCGTGCAACTCGGTTCCAAGACTCAAATCAAAGCACATCGATCTTCGCTATCATTTCATCAAGGACCACGTGGAACAGGTACAGCTTGAATTATACTGGTACATAATACCAATTGGCGGATCTACTCACCAAAGCCTTGCCTCCCGCTAGGTTTAATGAGTTGGTCCACCAGTATTGGTATGAGGTGTTTGACTCAAGAGGAATTGGATGATCTCCTAAAACAAAGATTAAAACCGTCAAACACCAAAATCTCTTTTGTAAATATTTTCAAAACAAAATACAAAAATATAAAACCTGATAAAACAACAAAAATATTCTTCTATCTAATTTTCTTTAAACATGTCAAGTACATCTCTTCTTTCAACACTCAAATCTTTCAAAATTCAGTATTTTTCCGATCAAGTGTTGAGGGGGAGAAAATAAATACTTAACTGTTTCAAAATATCTGAGTACTTGCATGTTATCCTATTCCGGTTGTTTCTTTTATCAATGGTGGTAAAGTTTCTGGTTCATTGACACTCCTCGGACTAAAATTTATAACCTTTCATTATTTTCTTAAGTCAAGGGGGAGTGTCGTCATGTTTCTTTCTTAAAATATTTTGTTTGATAACCAAAATGGAAGTTAAATGGCTTTGGATGAAAAAGGAAAAGGTGGAGGGACTAAAACTGCCAAAAGCTCAAACACTTTTTTAATAAAACTCCCTTCCACCTAACTTTCACTTCACATTTATTATCATCACCTAAATCATCCTATGCTCAAAAATCAATCTTCATTTCCGTGTATTGGATCATCATTTTGTAAGTGGTTTAATAATCTTTACAAGTTTTTAAACAAGGGTTTTGATTTTCACTCAAATCCAACGGTCAAAAGATGAGATTGAGTGTGATTCGTGTTCTACGCGTAAGCTATGAACACAAATCACTCATTCGTGTGTTTTTGGTTAATGTGATTGTGTCAAAACGTTTAATTAATCATACTAAAACTATTTCTATCATCAAAACGCACCCAGAAACACGAATTGAATGACTTTTGAAATTAGGGTTTATGCGTTGATTTGGGTATTTTCAATAGAGAACGTTTTTGGTGAAAAAGATTGTTGTAGAAGGTTGTAGTCAAGTTGAATTAATCATATCTAGGCCCAGAATACACCCAGAAACACTAATGATTCATAAAATGGAAATTAGGGTTTATGTTCATACGGTTTGGGTACTTTTGATTCTTAACACATTTGATGTTAAAACTTGGCTAAGACAACTCAATAGACATCTTAGACTTACCAGAAAAACTATTGATGCTAATCCTATAGCTAAAATTCATATGCGTAATTCTTAAACTATTAGGGTTTTAGTCTTACGCGTAAGACTTTCTACGCTTAAACTGTTTGATATGCTTTCATGCCATGATCTGTTATAAGATGAATGTATGGGTTAATATTGATGATATGATGAATTTATTTCAGGTCTGTTACAAGTGAGAATTCAGAATCAAGGTTCTAAGCAAACCACGATAAGGATCACCCACGCGTAGCATGTTACGCGAAGAGAAATCACGCTGTAGCGCCCACGCACAAGGTTCTACAATGGGACCACGCGTATCCCGTGAAGGATATGCGAACAAGGATTCCCTACGCATAAGGCCTACTTTACGAGTAAGCCTTACGCATAAGGTTTCTCAATGCTCGTAACTTGTTTGATTGTCGTGGAACAAGTCACCATCACACATCGCTACAATACCGAAATCTTAGCCTCGAATTCTATGCAGAGGATCAAAGGTCAGTTGACGCTCATCACAAACGACATCGAGCCAACCGACTTCATATGCCACACTTCTATGAAGAGACATTTTGCAATTCTTGATTGATATTGGCTATGATGAAGAGTCGGGAATTATCACTAAGCATTCTCATGTGGAGCTTAAGAACATTCCTCAACCGTGGAGAACTCTCTACATCATCATTACCAACTCTCTCGGTCGTGATAGCGGCTATGAGCATCCCAAGCTCATAGAAGCGCAAATCTTTTGGTCATTAATCAACATGAAGCACATCGAATCGAAGCTCGATATGGGATGACATGATGTCATTTCTCAAAAGCTTGGCTCAAAGATTCCCTATGTCGATACACAAAACTGTTGATCCGAGAGCACTTGGACTTCATCCCGATATCCCCAAGAGGCTCAATGACCCGATAATCACGACATGTTGATCGAACCCATCCTATCACCGAGAATCAAGGAATCATCAACGAAGAAACACAGTGTCAGACACCACGATCACCTTCGTCTAATGAAATCAAAAGCTCGAGACATACAAAAGGTATCCGGTAGCGAAGAGAAGTCAAAGTTGGTCATCTCGATGAGAAGTCTTCGAACACCTATAAGGAGAACCGTAAGAGGCGGGCAGAAGTCTTGCAAAGCATCGAAAGTCAAAGGAAGTTTCCCAAAGGAATCCTCCAAGAAAAAGGACTGCCTACTAAGGAAGTTGTTCCTATTCCCATTCCCAAACTGAACCGCAAAGAGAGTCATGGACGAAAGCTATGAAGATACACAATCGACGAAGAGGTCTTTCACTCAAACCGCAACCGACACTAATCCTTCAAGAGCCAAACCTCCCAGTCCTCCGGTGACCTAGAAAAAAAGGAAGACTCCAAGATTTGTACCTTATGATGAAAGCTCAAGCTCAGATGAAGAGCCACTGGATACATCCTACAGGAAGAAGTTCAAATTTGTTAGACTCCAATACGTGGCAAAAGAATTTGCAAAAGATCAAATGGGTGGCCCCGGAGGGTCAAGTGGTGCAGCTCAACCTTCACCAGATCCTGATGCGGTTAATCAACCCGATAAGGGAGCTGGTGCCACCACTTTGGAGCAACAACAAAAGCCCGTGGAAGAATCTATTGAGCATGACTTTGAGGAACCTGATAAAGAAAAGTCCGAGAAAGATGAGGGTGACAAGGAAAAGACTGAGACAGAAATGACTGAAGAGAAAGAAAAGTCTGGAGATGATTATGACAAGTTTCTTCTAGACAGTCCTGCTCGCTCAGAGGAGAAAACCTCTGAACCTCCAAAGGACCCTGAGTCTCCTCATCTCTCTTCATCATCAGATTCATCTTCTCATTCTTCACCACCACCATCTAAAAGATAAACCAAATCAACATCCAAATCAGTGAAGAAGCCAACTCGATCTTGGATTTCTAATACTCATGAAAGAATTGTGAATGCTATCAAACAAGTCGAAAGAAAGATATGCTCTACTGTGAAGATGAATTTCTCACGACCGATCGACATAAGACCTTCATGACGAGAATGACAAGATGAAAGTTGAAAGGAGTATGTATGTAAGCTCATGAAAGATGATCTTCAAGGAAAATGGACGAAATGATCAAAGGGTACACTCATCGGTTCCTTCTTGATGTCGTTCCTAAACCGACAAAGGAGATGTATACCGAAAACTTTATCCAAATCTCTTACATCCGCCAAGCAAACCATGAAATCAACTCCAATGAATGTGAACATCAATCCGGTTGAACCCACGTCTTTTCGGATGATGAATTGGTGAACCGGCTAGTAGCTCAAATGGCTAAACGCCTACGCAAACGTTTGCCTCCCAAGCTAAATTGTTTGAAGCATTCTTTGGAATACCAACTCAGTCAAGATACAAAGAAGAAGATGTAAGGCCTAAACGCTCAAGAGACGATGAAGACAAGGATCAAGATAAAATGACAAGCATAAATGCTCAAGAAGTCTCGTGAATCATTTTCTATGCAACCTCCACCCAAACGGACTCCAAGACAACAAAGGTCTCCTCCTCGTTCTTCTCACCGAAAACCTCAGATTCTTCCGAGTTACCACCGAGACTCGAAAACCGGTGATCACTTTGAGTATACGGGTGGTGACGATGAGGAATTCTATGAGCCCCAACAACAACCCGCCTCTCCCGACAAAGTATGAAACCGTAATCCTCATCTAGGCCTAAGAAAAGAAGAAGAAGGCGCCCAAGGCTGACGTCGTATCATGGCTAGATGAAGATAACACTGAAGAATTTGAATGGTTTTCTACACTTGTTAATTCCACTCCCTACCCAGCTGAAGGTCAAGAGGTTACAGAATGTAGTACATTGGAGCATGCAAAGTTCTTGCAAGAAAAATTCCGGGTGAAGAAGATGACGAAATCCGAGTTGAAGCGAATCAAGAATGAAGCATTTCAACTTCTAAAAGACAGCTCGGAAAGTGCCATCAAGGTCCAATATCACCTTGATAATATTGCACGAGCCATGTCTAACAACATGGATTGGCTCAACCCAGAAGCAAACATCGACTTCACTCAACGGGACAACCCTCCATATTACACAGACTGGTCTAAACCTCTCCCTACAATTGGCCAACCTGATCAGCCTAAGATTCCATTCCGATATTTCTTCAACAAAGACTTGGAATTCCTTCTACACGGCAGTGATGATTCAAGGAAATATGCTACATCTCTGACACTTCCGCTCCCTGCACCATATACTCGAGCGCATAGCCATCGAAGAAAAGGCTACCCACATGTTTTCTAACAATGTGGAATTGTATGACCGTGATGCAATGTATGGGATTCACCATTGGCCGGAATGCCGATTTAATCTACTACGTGTCGCCAAGTTCAAGTCTCAACATGAAGTATTCAATACTAAAGGAATCGTTGTTGTTAAACATGTTGATCTTTCGTCTAAATGGGACTACACTTTTCTCAAGAATATCGTGGTCAAAAGACAAGACGAAAGAGATTATGCATTCGATGAAGCGAACTTTCGAGTTTGTCTCTCAACGACATTGGAGATCCGTATCTTGCCAAAGCACAGGACACATGAGACAATTCTCGATCAAGTACAACGTGAATACATCAAGTCCTTGCTAATATTCATCGAAGCATAGTCATACAGAACGTGTAGAAGATCTCCACCGCAGTTGAATCATATCGCACCCGTGTCAACTTCACTCCACCTCGCCTAGATCTTCCCGACATCAACCGCTTCCACAATACACACTCGTCAAGAAACCATTCGGCGTCGTTTATCGCAGTGAACTTCAACGAAATTGCTTGATAGCGTGTAGAGATCTTCACAAATTTGGGGATCACACTTTGAAGAAGGTTAGGGACGGATTGGCTTATCGGTTGAAGGCGATATATGAAGGCATAAGTTCTCAAAAGCGATGGAACTCTCGTGACGAAGGGATGTGCGAGGATCATCGAATGATTGATGAAAGGTTGTATCAAGGGATCGCCTCAGAACTTTGGAAAGCTTTGTTGGTGGTCGACCCAGATGAACATCACCGGCTATCAACGCCTGCTCGCACTCCCGGAAACATCACCGGACTTCACGGTACCCTTGAACCGCTTCATCATTATTAATTTGGATGTGTGATTTTATTATGTCAATGGCTTGTGTACACATAACGATGTACAACCCGTTCTTGTCAAGAAAGGACCCCGTGGTACGCTTGATTGCCACAATCCTTATAAAAGGAGCGAAAGCTTCTTATTTTTGAGTAAAACCTATCAAACCTTTCATTTTCAAGGTTTTGCTCAAAAGGACAAGTACTTCCGTATGATTTTCAAAACCTCAATCATTTATATCACTTGTTGAGGGGAGTATTTGAATTAAAACTTTGTTCACAAATTGTTCATAGTGGTCATCTTCTGCAACACTCGAAATGGTCATATTTATTCTCAACTTTTCAAAAATAACATTTTATATGCCATTTTGAGGGGAGAAAATTATGTGATAAGAAATATGTTGTGTAAATGCAAATGAATCTTTGTGTAATAGACTTAACCAACGAATTGACGGTACTAAACTGCTAGTAACTCGAAAAGACTTGTCCGGGACGGGTAATAATTTCAAGCTAGCTCGCTAGTAATGTAAACGTGTCTCGCAAAGGACTTGTCCGAGTAGAAAGTACCATTCGAGAAACTCTTGGTAGACATGAACTCTGACGGGTATGACAACCTTTCGAGGCTTGTCTACACCTTCAAGGTTGTTATTAGAGCTAGTTGTCACCAAAAAGCTGACAATGTAACTCTTTAACTATGCAACGTAACCGTGTCTCGCGGGAGATTGTCTATCTTGAGTTGATCAATTTATAAAGTGCGCGCTCTTTCCTCACTGTGTAAATTTCCGTAAAAATCTTAAGCACCCGTGGAGGGGAGTATTTATGAAAATCTAAAACTCTTGAAGTGTTCAAACATGTTTTCATTCACAAACACTTTGAGAGGTTTTCATGAAAATGGTTTTATGGCAATGGAGTTATAAGGTGACTAAGGTTAGGAATAACTGTCCTATGATCCGCCAGAGTCGGAGGGATCTACCCAAGGACATCACAAATAGTTAGTACTTAGAAGTCCTTAGGTACGATTATAAAAGGAGAAAATGAGAATCGGAGAAAGAAGGAGTTGAAGAATTAAAAGAAATGCAAAGAAAAGGGTGAAAAGAAATAGCCCTCCAAATTATTCAACTTAGGGGACACGAGTTCAATTCATATACTCTTGGTTGTCACTTAGTGACGCCAAGATTGAAGATTAAAAGTTGTCATGGACCCAAGTGACGCATGCACTAAACCTTCTTAGCCACTCAAGTTTCTCTCTGAAGCTTGTTTCATTCTCACAGGAACCCTACATAATCTATCGCCTTTCTTAGAGATAGATGGTATTGAAGAAGGAGACCTCTCCCTAGTCTCCGCCAGAAAACCAAACGCACTATTGAGTCTAGAGCCACGAGATTCATCAAAAGATCTCTTAGGTACACTTAACATTTCATCACTCGATGTTCAACAATAAGAACATCAGTGGTACGTTATCGAGTCTGTGGAAAACTAGAAGGGGGGGTTGAATAGTTTTACCAATTTAAAACTTCATTTTAAATATTTAGATCGACTTATGTCAATCTATTTGGTTGGTTATGTTGGACGTTGATAGATAGATATATAAACGTGTAATGAAAGATAAAGAGTAAGAAGCACATCACCACGACACAAGTTATTTATAGTGGTTCGGCTACAAGGACACCTTCCTTGCCCTACTCCACTCCCCGAGTCACCTACTCGAGAGTTCGTAAGCACTACACCAATCTCCTTATGGCGGAGAAGCCTTCACAACGTCGCTTAACCTTTTTCCGGTACAAAGCTAAATACCGAGTTCTTTCGCACCAAAGCGAACCACACCTAACACAACGTCGCCTACCCTTTATACGGTGCTAGGCTAACCACCGAGTTCTTTCACACCTTAGGAGAACTAATCCTATCACAACGTCACCTACCCTTTATTAGGTACTAGGCTAAGCACCTAGTTCCATTACTATGGAGGAACTACTACCCTTCACAACACAACACCTAATATCAAGGAGATCCTCTCCTTGTTACAACACAATCAAGGATATCACCATCCTTGGAAATAAACAAATACTTATAAGTATAACGATGCACCTCATCGACTATATGACCTAGGCATTCTTCCCAAATGCTACTTGATTCGATTCTTCGGCATCCTTCACTAATGCCTTTGACACAACACTTGGCACCCTTCACTAATGCCTTCGTCTTGACACCTATAGCATTCTTCACAAATGCTCTTGACAAGAACGATAAACATCTTTCTAATGCTTTCGTCTTGACACTTTCGACATCCTTCACTAATGCCTTCAATCCAACATCTATGGAGAAAGGAAGAACTATCAACAAGAGAACCTTAGTTGTCTTGATGATGACGAGGCATGGCAACTCATGGACTTGAGCTTGCACATCTTCAAGAAGTGGTGATCTCTCCTTTAAGAGGAACCTAGAAGATCACACAAAAATAAAAGACAAACTACATAGATCTCTTAGATCTGAGGTTAGAGAGATATAAAACTTGGAGAGAGTATATGTGAAGTGGTGAGCTAAAAGGAAAGAAATGGCTCACTATTTATAGAGAAAATTTCTCTCTCGATCCCCCGGATCCCTTCCACTGGGATCCGCTAGCACAAAGCCGTGGATCCATGGAACGCTCCTCTTGCCCATGGGTATTTTTGGTTATGGGTCATGGGTCTTTAGCTAGATACAATGTATCTCTTGAGTGCTCACCAAGGGTTCAATGTATCTAGACATTCTCTTGAGTGCTCACTAAGGGTTCAATGTATCTAGACATTGGGTATGGGTCAATACCATGGGTTATGGATATTATCCATATATGATATAAGCATGATGTCATGCAATGGGTTATGGGTCAAGCTCCATGGGTCATGGGCTTTGGGTTGTACCCAACTACATTCAATGTATTTGCCCAATGGGTTATGATACTTAAGTTTCTACCCATTTATATTACCCAATATACTACATACTAGTTATGTATATTTTACCCAAATATGTAAACACTAGTTGTTGTACATATGTAATATTAAATCATAAAATCACTTATACTTGTTTTAGTGTTTTATGTGAAAATGTGAATATGTTAGAAACTTATTAGTTCAAACCATTTACGTATTTTATTTGTTTCGTTAAAATGATTTTACGTTTGTTATCAACAAAACATTAGAAGATCGTAAAATATAAATAAATGTTTTTACGGCTTATTTGTATTAACAATCTCCCCCTTTTTGTTGATGACAAAATATAAAATTATTTTAAGGAAAAACCAAAATTGTAAAAGTTTGAATTGTAGTTTTACTTTTTCTCCCCTTTTGTTGAAACAAAAGAGCTTGAAGGAGACTAACACATTGTTTTAAAAAAAACATGTGAAAAGAAAGAAAAAATAGAGAGCAAGTAACGGGAAAGTACCTCTTCTTAACTCCCCTTGACGAGTCCATCCCTAGGTAAGGGCGTCAAGAAAGTAATACTAATCTAGTTTGTTTGCAACTAAGTTTGCAAAAGATTTCGTCTAAGTGACGAAAGTGCTCCCCCTTGATGATTGCAATTTTGCAAAGGGATATCGAGAAATGTAATCCTAATATTGCAAGTAATTTGCAATGTATTGTTTTGACACAAAGCTCCCCTAGCTTTAGGGTGTCAAATGCTTCAAGTGTAGATTGAATAACTACAAAACAAAGGTTAGAAAACAAGTATAATGCAAAATTTCCTGCATATGTGATCCAAGTTAGTAGAAAAATAGTTTTCTGTCTCACGGATCCCACGGTTCCCTCCTAGTAGGGATCCGTCTAGGCAATTTTGAGGGATCCAGATAGTGATGATTAAATTCAAGAATGGTGATGTAACAAGTAATGTTAACATCAAAATGAGATATGCATTCAACCAACAAACATATACTCAATGCAATATGGCAAGTAAACTATCATTCAATAAAACATAAGAGATGATCAACAAATCTCTAAAAACTAAGATAATGGTTTAGCCATATTCTACTAATACTAATAAGTGACTAAAGCTTAAGAAGCAACAATGTGCTTGAGTCTAGGGATGAGTAGACTTGTTGATTTGGTCCAATCTTTAAAGAAGATGATTAAACATGAAATGCAACTCATTTCGTACTTCTTGAACAAGTCCTTGGGTGATTAGACAATTAGAGCAATTATTGTCTTGATTAGGAACAAGATGTTTTGAGGAGGTTCTACAAATGATGGTGGAGGTACATTGAGTAATTTAGGATGAGGTTCTACTAGGAATGAGAGTGGTGGTAATGGAAATTCCTCCATATGATCAAGTCCTTGGTGGTTCCTTGTTTCCAACGATGGACTAGTTGGTGATGTAGGTGGTTCCTAATTTAACGAGAAGGTTGGTGAATGGGAAGTTCTCGGTCGTGAATGCTCTAATGAATAGAGAGAGGCTCGGTAAAGGAGTGTAGTCCATGCTCTAGGAATGAAGGTTTAGACGTTTTGCTAGAACTAGGTACATTTGGTTTAGAGCTCGATGATCCCTTTTCTAACCTAAGAGGTTTAATGCTAATTATTGCGGTTCTCTTGGCAATTGTTGATTGGGTTTGTTGAGGTGAGATTCTAGCACTATTATCTCTTCACGGATGATGATTCGTGGATGGGAAGTCCTACCATTTGTGGGTTTAACCGGAGATGATTCGGTTGAGGAAATTTCGTGTACAACACGAGCAAGTTTCTTGGGTGGTTCTTGGTTGGATGAGTTAGCACTAGGAGCTTTCCTCATGATGAAATGACTAAGGAAAAGGTTTCTAAATGCTGAGAATTATGTTGTGTTTGATGACTAAGGGATTCTAGCAAGATGACTTATAAAGGGAAGGATTTAGCAAGTGCATTCAAGACTTAAGTCTCTAATATCCTTTGGAATGTGATGATTATCATGCACAAAAGTCAACTTCAGAGTTTGTACTGATCTAGGAACTCATTTAAGATGAGATGGAGTGTTTGAGTTAGAAAGATGAGTTGAAATGATTGTTTTAGCAAGATTTGACATAGAATGTCATCCGGATCCCACGGTTCCCTTCTCATAGGGATCCGTCTAGGCTAACCCTAGGGATCCGGCTCTCAGCAACTATGAAAGAGTGGAAATGATGTTTCTAAGATCTAAGATCTATATTACCTCGAGTGTTTCAGTCCTCCTAAGTTCCTGAGATGAGGGTACACTTGAATGATCGAGAGTAATGAGTGTTATAGCAAATGATTGCTTTTTATGGAAGAAATTGGAACTTTCATAAGTACCAATGAATGAGCAAGGGTGACACTAAAGATGAGAGTGTCATATGAAGCTAAATGATCCTAGAGATCAGGTTGTGACTAGGGATAGTGTTTTGGAAAATATCCTAAAGGCTTTGAGATGGGAAAACTAGAATTTGATCAACTTTGATCAATTTTGAGGTAAGGATGATTTATGATTAATTTTGCCATAATCGAAAGATTTCTAAGACTAGATGTGAGGGATCATGTGAGAATGATGAGTAATCTAGAGAGCGGAAGAGTCATGGGTTTAAGTGAAAACGATAGATCTACAAGCGTCTTGAGTATGATCTAGGTGAGTTGAGTAGGAAAGGATCTACTTATCTTGATAAGGACTTAATAGATCCTAAGGTATTAAGTTCAGCTAGTGTGAAGTAGTCTAGGAACATGGTTTGAGGTGTAAAGGATTGAAATTCCACTTCTATTCGCCAGGATCTCACGGATCCTTCACTTGAGGGATCCGGATAGTTATAAACTAGGGATCTGGCATCTGGGGCAGTTTTACTTAACAGTGAGCGTTTGTTCTAAGTATCGAACTTAGAAGCTAATGATCTCTACAGTAAGGATACATGTATACAAGTAAAACATACTAAGAGCATGTAGAAATAGCACATAAGCAATTAAATGAGATCTAGCTTACAAGTAACACATAGGTTTATCAACCTTAACAACCGTTATTCAAGAAGCTCAAAATAGATTTACGATCTAGATTAGTAAATCATTTGTATTAACAATGGCGTGCAGAGTAGATGATGGTGTTCAAGACAATAGGGTTGTTTTGGCCAACGGAAGCAATGAACTATGTATAGTCATTACGGATGGTGATTAGCATACAATGAACTTCGTCCATAAAGTCATGTAGCTCTTCTCGATCAAAGCAAGATAATCGCTTGATGAGGCAAGTGGTTGTGATTAACTAAAAGAAAATTTTATTTTACAACTTGTTTGATTAGTAATCCTAAGACAATGCAAAGTATTTCCATTGTAAACTTACTTTAGGAAAACATAGGAGTATACATTTCCCAATTGAGAGAATGAATATGAGACTGTTACTAGCGGTGCTCAATTACGGCTAAACACGACCATTTTTACGGTGATTCCACATACCCAACTTCTATCAAGGAAGCAATTCAACCGTTAGGTCAAATTGAGTTTCTAGTGCAATAAGTTCTCCAGTATTCATTCTCAAGTTAGAAAAATTTATATTCCTACAATGGCCTATCAAGAGTAACAATGATGATACTTTGCTTCGCTTAATATTATACTTGAGATAACTAAGGTGACGAAGGCGCCATGTTAAAAATAAGTTTAAAAGTTGTCCATATGGTAAACAACAAAAATGGTTGGATGAGCTAGTTCAACATATGTTGTTAAAAGCTTTGAGTTTGGACTTTCGGATATGAACAATTATATTTGCGTTGCAAAATAATTTACTTGAGTATATCGGATGAAATAATCAAGTTGTCAATCCTACTATGAAGCTTGGAGAGCGATCATGAAAAGGAAAATGGGAGAGTACATCATCAACACAAGTGTAGGTTATGATCCGATGTACATTCTTGTTGTTTTAGAAAATGATACAAGAACAAAGGAAATCATATAAGCACATATGACAAACTCAATCAAAAATCCATTTAGTGTGTTATATGTTTTAAACATTTTTCAACCTATATGACTTATCTAAATATCTAAACTAACATTTTCGACACAACTAGATGTTATCCCAAACACTCCTTCAAATAGCACATTGATTAGTAGAATATTACTAAATCGACAAACAAGAGAATGAATAGCAAGGTAAGAAAACCACATATGCTATTCAATCAAACAAGCACAAAATCTATTTGAGATAAGCAAATAATCAAGTAATGCAAAGAAAACAATTTATCATTTAGCATAGCATACGAAAGTTCTTTTCATCGCTTTGTGTTAAATATAAACATGTATACCAAGCTTGATTAGTTTCTTTTATATTTATAAATATGATCAAAACCTTAATTTCAATAGAGGACACATTGTTATTCAAAAGCGAAAACATCCGTCTCCAATTAGATCAAAAGTTTGTGCAAACGTTATGACCGAAAAATGACTTTCTATTATAAATCAATGATTCGTAAATTATTTTTTGAATCAGTTTATGAAATCATTTTTAAATGAAAGTAGACTCAAATATCTTTAAAACGATAGGTGGCACGACTTCTAACGACTTACGCTTAAAAGTTATGAATTTTGAAATTCGCATAAAAATTGTCTTCTATTACCATGGATCCCACGGATCCCTTGCTTGAGTGATCCGTCGGTGTAACTCGAGGATCCGGATCGACACATAATTACAAAAATGTACTATTTGACCCGACGAAAAGGTTTAGTCTTTGTAGACTTTTTAGTGAAGTTATATTACCCATTTTTACCTTTATTCAAGCTTGATTAACAAGATATCTAACAACAAAACTTCAAAGAAAAAAAAAATCACTAAAACACTTTTCATATTATGCTTATTATAAGATAGAAGCATATATCACCATTTTGTCCACAAGCAATTTAGCACGTTTTTAAAAAAAAAAATATAACTAAGAAAACATACCTTTGCTATATCCCCTTTTTATGGTTTTAGAAACCATAGACGCGAAATACTTCATGATCTTCTAAGATACCCCAATCCTTTGCTATATTCCTTTTTATGGTTTTAGAAACCATAGACGCGAAATACTTCATGATCTTCTAAGATACCCAAATCCTAGTATGAAGACTTCTCAAAGGAAAATGTAAGAATGATCTATCACTATCCAACATATGATGATTTTAAAAACATGACTTTTTGTTTTAAGAAATTCCCTTCTTTGTAGTTTTCAAACATACACGGATCGTATCAAGTTTTCAAAGTACAATATACAAAAAGAAATTTGGTAACGAAGCTCTTATGCCAATTGTGGAAAACTAGAAGGGGAGGTTGAATAGTTTTACCAATTTAAAACTTCCTTTTAAATATTTAGATCGACTTATGTCAATCTATTTGGTTGTTTATGTTGGACGTTGATAGATAGATATATAAACGTGTAATGAAAGATAAAGAGTAAGAAGCACATCACCACGACACAAGTTATTTATAGTGGTTCGGCTACAAGGACACCTTCCTTGCCCTACTCCAATCCCGAGTCACCTACTCGAGAGTTCGTAAGCACTACACCAATCTCCTTATGGCGGAGAAGCCTTCACAACGTCGCTTAACCTTTTTCCGGTACAAAGCTAAATACCGAGTTCTTTCACACCAAGGCGAACCACACCTAACACAATGTCGCCTACCCTTTATACGGTGCTAGGCTAACCACCGAGTTCTTTCACACCTTAGGAGAACTAATCCTATCACAACGTCGCCTACCCTTTATTAGGTACTAGGCTAAGCACCTAGTTCCATTACTATGGAGGAACTACTACCCTTCACAACACAACACCTAATATCAAGGAGATCCTCTCCTTGTTACAACACAATCAAGGATATCACCATCCTTGGAAATAAACAAATACTTATAAGTATAACGATGTACCTCATCGACTATACGACCTAGGCATTCTTCCCAAATGCTACTTGATTCGATTCTTCGGCATCCTTCATTAATGCCTTTGACACAACGCTTGGCACCCTTCACTAATGCCTTCGTCTTGACACCTATAGCATTCTTCAATAATGCTCTTGACACGAACGATAAGCATCTTTCTAACGCTTTCGTCTTGATACTTTCGGCATCCTTCACTAATGCCTTCAATCCAACATCTATGGAGAAAGGAAGAACTATCAACAAGAGAACCTTAGTTGTCTTGATGATGACGAAGCATGGCAACTCATGGACTTGAGCTTGCACATCTTCAAGAAGTGGTGATCTCTCCTTTAAGAGGAACCTAGAACATCACACAAAAGCAAAAGACAAACTACATAGATCTCTTGGATCTGAGGTTAGAGAGATATAAAACTTGGAGAGAGTATATGTGAAGTGGTGAGCTAAAAGGAAAGAAATGGCTCACTATTTATAGAGAAAATTCTCTACTGTTCCCCGGATCCCTTCCACTTGGGATCCGGCTAGCACAAAGCCAAGGATCCGTGGAACGCTCCTCTTTGCCCATGGGTATTTTTGGTTATGGGTCATGGGTCTTTAGCTAGATACAATGTATCTCTTGAGTGCTCACCAAGGGTTCAATGTATCTAGACATTCTCTTGAGTGCTCACTAAGGGTTCAATGTATCTAGACATTGGGTATGGGTCAATACCATGGGTTATGGATATTATCCATATATGATATAAGCATGATGTCATGCAATGGGTTATGGGTCAAGCTCCATGGGTCATGGGCTTTGGGTTGTACCCAACTACATTCAATGTATTTGCCCAATGGGTTATGATACTCAAGTTTCTACCCATTTATATTACCCAATATACTACATACTAGTTATGTGTATATTTTACCCAAATATGTAAACACTAGTTGTTGTACATATGTAATATTAAATCATAAAATCACTTATACTTGTTTTAGTGTTTTATGTGAAAATGTGAATATGTTAGAAACTTATTAGTTCAAACCATTTACGTATTTTATTTGTTTCGTTAAAATGATTTTACGTTTGTTATCGACAAAACATTAGAAGATCGTAAAATATAAATAAACGTTTTTACGGCTTATTTGTATTAACAGAGTCCTTCACGATCTTAGCAACTGTCGAGAACATTTATGAGAGGTTCACAACCGTGATCCTCGGTGATTGAATGGAAACTCTGCCAGGTCAACATCAAACAACCCCGATAAAGCAGTCACTTCGATAACTCCCGTGGATTACGCTTAGTGTGTCTCAAACGGTCTACAATCATGAGGTGATGCTTCGTGTACCTCGGTGACTCATCCGAATCTGTATGTGTACTTGGTACATCGTGTTATCTCACTTGTGGGACTCAGTTCAGAACGGCCTTTGTAAGAATTAGAGTTGTGTTTTCACACTATGTTGTTAACACTCTCAAGTTCAAACTCGTAAGTGCGGAATCCGCTTATTACTAACCGTTTTCATGTTTTCTTCTTATGGAAACTTCGGAGCGGGATGATCGTGCGATTCTTCTCATGCTCACGCCAACATCATCACTAATGGAAGTTCTATCCAAAAGCAACACAATAATCGTAATGATTCTTCGTCAAATCAAAGAATCTACAAAGTTAAAGACTTAAAGAACTTCATCAAGATGAATTCCAACGTCAAAGAGCGTGTGAGCATGTTGAAGAATGACGTGGAGACACCTGTAAGAATGAATGACGCACCGAGGCGCACTTGATGCGCACAACAACATACTATCACTTTCATCACAAAGAACAATGATCAAAGAACAAAGTTAAAGATGACGCCAAAGCATAACTGCTCAAAGAAAACTATCTCTACACTGGGAGATTGTTCGAATCAAGGCATTTCTTCTCACAAGAAAGAAGAATGTCGAAGACGTCAAAGCTACTATTACATCAACGCCTTCACTGTTTTCATCACCAACACTTGAGGGGAGATTGTTGGAATCACTCCTAAACCTTAATTCAAGTGTTAGTTACTCATATGTAATAGGTAGCTTATTATGGCCTTTATGTTTGTTTAAGGTCAAGCTTATGTAGAAGGCCCATAAGCTTAGGCCCATGTCCAATAAGGAAAAGGAAGGAGTGGGAGTGTTGCCTTAGCTCCTTGCCTATAAATAGTCTTGTATAACCCTCACTTGAGGGTTGGTTGTTCAAGTTATTTCCTTTCACTCACATCTACGCATAACCGGTCATTGTATTTCGTGTGTGTGTGTTTGGTTTATTGTTCAATCGCCTTTATCTCTTTCTATTAAGCTTGTGTTGTAAAACTAGTGACCTAACAGTAAGGGATAACGGTTCTTGATTGTGAGCTTGTTCAATTCTCTATAATCGATACACATCCGAAATGATCCATCTTTCTTCTTAACGAATAAAACCGGTGCTCCCCAAGGTGAGGAACTTGGTCTAATGAATCCTTTGTCAGATAGCTCTTCTAGTTGTTTAGATAATTCTTGCATTTCCGAGGGTGCTAAACGGTATGGTGCTCGTGCTACGGGAGTAGCTCCCGGAATAAGATCGATTTGAAATTTGACTTGTCGAGCAGGTGGGAGTCCAGGAAAATCTTCTGGAAATACTCCAGGGAATTCTCTAACTACAGGTACACCCTCTAGTCGTTTCTCTTCCGACTTCTTTTCCGTTACCTGAGCTAAGAAGGCATAACATTCTTTCTCCATGTACTTTATCGACTTCACATAAGATATGATACTTAAGTTCCTTCTACTTTGATCTCCTTGAATAACTAAGATTTCACCGTTGATTGGGATATGAGCGGTTTTCTCGTCGCAAACAATCCTAGCACGGTGTTTAGACAATCAATCCATACCAATTATGACGTCGAAACTACCAAGCTTGATTGGCAAAAGATCTATAAGGAACGAGTGATCTTGTAACAGAATAGGGAAATTACGGATTACGGTGTTGGTTCCTATTATCTTTCCATCGGCTAGTTCTATCTCATAAGTTGTATCTAAGGCAATTGGGGAAATTTCAAGTAATGGTGCAAAGGTAGTAGATACAAAACTCTTATCGGATCCTGAGTCAAACAAGATTTTTGTAGAATGATTGTTAAGAGAATACGTACCCGTCACAACATCAAGGTTCAACGGCACGTCTCTATCTCCTAGAACGTACGCCCTTGCATGCTCATTGTTCGATTGAGCTGCATTCATCTTTGGGCATTGACTATTGAAATGACCCTTCTCTCCACATCCATAACAACTCATGTTTGCCATAGTGTGTCCACCTCCAGGGTTTTGGCTACCTTGATGACCTACCTTGTTGCACTTGTCACACTTCACAGTGCAGGGTCCAGAATGGTACATCAAACATCTATTTCACTGGGGATGTGGTCCGGCATACCCTTTTCCGGCAGTGGGTGCAGCATAAGCCCTTGCGGCTTCTTGTCTTCGGTTTTGCCGATTGTGATGCTGGTTTTTGTTGTGGTGATACTGGTTGTTGTTGTTGGACTGATGGTGGTAGGAATTTGAGCTTTTCCGATCATCAAGCTTTCTTTTGTTGTCACTTGAGCCTTGTGCATTTGCAAGCTTCAATATCGGTTCCATTAAGGCGGTAGGATACAATGACAACTTCCTCAACAGTCTTTGGATTAGAAGTGATGACATCTCCTTCAATGCTCGAGGTAGACCTCCGATCAAAGCTTCCAAAAGCTTTTCATTGGTAGGGAAAAGATGAGGACACAAAGCTCTCAGCTCGTGGAATCTCTTGAAGTATGTCTTGAGATCATTACCTTTAGCAGTCAAATGGTAATACTCATCTTCAAGCTTCTTTATCTCAGTTCTCGGGTGATAACGCTCAAATTGTGCATGTTTTTTGTAGCATTATCCGTGCTTTTATGTGTATTATTTGGCTATAATCATATACTTTTGTTGCTTAATCGTATAAAAGTGAATATGCTAGTTCATTTGTAGCCAAGTACAGGAAAGTGGAGGAAAAGACGGAAAAGGAAGTAAAAATCGAAGATTTCTCCATGTACGAAGAATTTCCGACAAAAGCAAGACTTGCGGAGTATATTTGAGAAGATAAAGTCATCAAGATAATGGTTCAAAGACTCAAGAATAAAGTTCAAGAAGGAAAACGAGAAAGAAATGAAGAAAAGAAGCTAAAACGAAGAAATATTGGAAGCCTCGTTGTGCCCGACACACCTTCACCATGTTGGCCATATCTTTTGCATACGAACTCCGTTTGACCCCGTTCATGGTCACGGAAATCTAAGAGATAGATCTACAAATTTTGTGCTTATCATTTTTTGTCAAAATGCTCTAGCCGATCGGTCGTGCCCCGCAACCGTTTCGGCTAGAGGTTAGTCAAGAAGACCAACCGATCGGCTGGACAAGGTGCCGAATCGGCTGGGAAGCCTTGGACAACCATTTCTTCATCACTAAGACTCCAAATTGTCCCAAACGATTCTAGGTCATTCCTACATGTATTCTAGTCCCTTCCAAGCTCCTTGGAGGCCAAGTTCAACATTTAATACCCTAAGCCTTGGAAGTAGTATAAATAGAGGCCTTTGCAACCTCATTTCAAGCACCATAACTTGAGAGAACTTCTCTCACACCTCTCCTACCACCACCACTCCATCTCTAGGTGTGAAATTCGAGCCTCCACCCTTAAGGACAAATTTCCACCTTAAGAGCAATCCCCCAACTTGAAAGAACACACCCACTCTCAATCTCTTCACCCCAAAGGTACAAAATTCGATCCTCCACCCGTAAGGACGAATTTCCACCAATTATTTGATCCTCCACCTTAAGGACGAATTTCCACCAACTTACCTTCCCCAAAAGACCTCAAACCTCTGCCAAATTCGTGTAGTGTGCTCAAGGGCTGATGAAGGCATTTGGATATGATTTTTCGGCTTGTTAGAAATATTGTAGTCAATTGGAGGCTTGAAGGTTGCTATAATCATTCATCTTTGCCTATTGTAATTCATACTTTGGGTAAACCTTGTTACTTTTATATTTTAAGATGTTTGTTATTGATATCATTGTTGAGATTTTGTGTTTGATTGAAATAATCATGAATGTTCTTTGTGTGCTTGTTCTCATATTGCTTTTCTTGTTGGTTTTATCCGTGACAATCATAACCATCAACTTGTTACTTGCTTAAACAAACAAACGACACTTGTAGTGCAACCAAGTCTCTTGGGACGACCTTGATTTACCAAAACCTATACTACAACTTGACTAGGGTATACTTGCCCGAATGTGTACCTAGTTAACCGGTAATTCTTGTTTACAAATTTAAAACCTCGTGCGAACGCATCAAGTTTTTGGCGCCGTTGCCGGGGATTTGGTTTTTGTTCTTAGGTTTTGTTTGTTTGCTTGTTTGTTCGAATGCTAAATTGCTCTTGCTCATGAATGATTCTTTCTTTGCTCTTGTTTGATTGCTCTAAAAATGACCATTTGAAAGTTTGCTTTCTAAGTTTGCTCAAAAATTGTTTGCGAAAAAACCACCAAAACCGACCGGATCATCTAGCCAATCGGTTGCCACTGCAGCCAAACGGTTGGACCACCTAAACCACTCCAACCGATCGGTCACCACCCGTAACCGATCCGGTTGGAGACTTCTGTTCCAATTTTTTTATTATTTTGTGTGTTTCTTGTTTTGTGAGTTTTGTGTTTTATATGTTATGTGATCTCTTGCATGTCTCTATGTTATTTGTTTGTGTTATTCTTATCTATGTTAGTTTCGTATTAATTTGAATAAGGCTATCTTGTTCTAGATTATCTTGTTTGATTTGTGTTACGTGACTAATTATGTTTGCTTGCGTCTATGTGATTGTCATTTTTCTGTGATCGTGCTTTTATTTGTTTTAAGTGTCGTATTTTGTTTTTGGTGTGCTTCTAGTGAAAATGTGTTTATGTCTTTGTTTACTTGTGCTTATTTTTGTGTCCGTTACTTTTCTATGTTCTTGTTTTATGTTACCAATAAAAGTTTTGAAATGAAACTTGTTTAAAAAAAAATAAAAATAAAAAATAAAAAAATAAAAAAATTAAAAATCTTAAAAGTCGCTTCCAACCAATCGGTCATCCCCCGTAACCGGTTCGGCTGGAAGGTTGGTCACAGTTTGGTTCATTCCCAACCGATCGGCTAGATCCCCTGACCGATCGGCTGGACCAATCGTTAAAAAATTTATTTATTTTTATTTTGTTTTTGTGTGTTCATGTTTAGATCAAATAAGTTTAAATGTCTTCTTATTTTTGCAAGAGAATCATTTATTTTATTCTACTTAAATTTGGTTTTTGCGTTTTAAAATTTTGTTAATTTAGTACATTGTAAATAAATAAGTACATGTTTTTAAAAATAAAAATTGTTTTGAACTTTGTAAGTATGTTCAATGGAAACCCTCACGAGACTATAACTCGTCCACTCGAGCCACCGAGGGGTTTAAAGGCTTGTTGCATACGCTAAATGCAACCGTGATGCCTATGAAAGTGAGTTTTAGGATTTTAAGCGTTTTTGTAGTTTAGTTTATTTTTGTAGATTTAATAAGCTCTTGGAGGAAGGATTGATTGTATTATTGGTGACCTTACACTCTTGATTGGATATGTTTGGAAGAGGAATCGAGTGATCTCACGCGCTTATGCTAGCGTTTGCTTAGCATCTTATCATTTGGAATTCGATCATGATTTCTTTGGCCCGGGAGGTTTCGTTTCTCTTGGACTTATTATTTCAATTTTCCCTATCTTTACATGCTTTGAAGTTTTCGCAATTGCTTTATTTTGTTTCTTTGCTATTTTTCCTTTGTTTGTTTGTTTGGTAAATTATTTTATAAATTGACTTTTTTAAGTCCCTCGAAAGTAAGGCTCACCCATTGTAAACAAACTATGTGAGAGGTATAAGGCGGGTCTCCCTGATTCCTTAAAGAAGTTGGGTTTTTAATATGCTTCGCGCTGACCTGCTTCTCTGCTTCTTTGTGCGTTTCAATGGAGCTACCGAGAACTCGTGGGAAAAGAATAAGTCATGTTTGTTTTTTTTAAACAAAAAAATAAAATAAACTAAAATAAATAATAAATTAAAAAAAAGAAGTCGTGACTAGTTTATTTTTCAAAGTTTTCTCATAGCAATATTTTTATAGTCGTTAAGTTATTTTTCTTTTGTGTGCTTAACTTAAGTGTGGGGGGAAATATTATTATGAAAAATGAAACTAGCTTTTAAATTCCAAAATTTTTGGGCCAATTTTTAAAACTTTGTATACTTGTTTGCCCTTGTGATCTAGTTGTTTTCACGCTTATAGGATAATATATTAGAATACCTGGATCAACCCACTGGTGAAATCGATAATTTTGAAAAACTTGAGATGTGTCCCGATTAATATTGCAATCCATTCTGGGATCGATAACATTTGCTAGCGCATATTTTATAGCCCTTCCACTAAAATTGTGAGGATTTGAGCATGTTTCATATAGCGTGCATCTTTTATGCTGGAATCTTTTGCTATGAGTGTGCCAGTGATTTTATTTATTCTAGAACTTGTACATGTAAATCATTACCAGACTGCAGTAAGATCACATTCGTGTGATATAAATGTATTCGTGTGATAAAGAGGCACCTTAGGAATAAAACCAAATGGCCTTCCATTTTACATCTAATGATATATTAGCTAATCAAACCGGTTAGTTAACCACCCATATGGACCCATTTGTAACATGTCTCTTGATCACCATGGCAAAATAACATCAGATCATCAGCAAAACATAGACTAACAATTCCCAACTTCTTACACCCCAGTGATATTTGAACTTACTCTCCTTTCTAACCTGTCTCTTGATCATCAAAGTGAATACTTCCATAACAATTTTAAACAGGTAAGGTGAAATAGGATCACCTTGCCTCAACCCTCTTTTAGCTTTGAAGAAACCATGGAACTCACCATTAACACAGATAGAGAAAGAAGCAGATTTCAAACAAACCATAATCCAATTAACCATCACCTTATGAAAACCAAAGTTGTTTAGACAAAATTCTAAAAATTCCCAAGACACAGTATCATAAGCTTTTTGGATGTCCACCTTAAAAGTACATCTACCCACCTTTTTCCTACTAACATAACCACACATAAGCTCCTGGGCAAGCATGATGTTATCACTAATATGTCTTCCCTCAATAAAAGCACTCTGATTGGCATCAATTAAATCTTTCAGCACCCCCTTAATTCTATTTGTAATCACTTTACTAATACACTTATAGACCACATTGCAGCAAGCAATGGTCCTATAGTCAGTGACTTGAGAAGGAATTTTACATTTGGGAATAAGTGAGATAATAGTAGTATTGAGCTCACCTAGCATTTTCCCACTAGTAAAAAATTCTTTAACAGCAGTGCACACATCTTTACTAACAATATTCCAAGAAGCTTTGACAAACTTACTTGTGAAACCATCAGGGCCAGGAGCCTTGTTGTCATCAATATCAAATAAGGCAGCTTTAATCTCTTCATCAGTAATATCCCTAATCAGATGTAAAGCACTTTCACCATCCAACTTTTTGTTGAAAATGTCTTCAGGATCTTGAATGGCAAATACTTCCTCACAATTTCCCAGTAATTTTTGTAAATGAGACACAAAAACATTAGCAACCTCTTCATCTTTATAGACATTCCCCAATTCATCTTTTATACATAAAATTCTACTTTTACTCTTTCTTCCTTTAAGGAGATTGTGGAAATAAGCACTATTATGGTCACCTTCCCTCAGCCATTCCACCTTAGTCTTCTGCTTTAAAACTCTTTCTTCATCTAAAACAACATCTTTATAAGCATTATTAAACACCAATTTTTCTTCTCTTAACTTATCATTCTTAGGATCTTTGTCAAGCTCAAATTGAACCTTCTTCAGCTCCTCCCTTAAACATTTAACCTTCTCAAAAACATTACCATTCTTTTTATTGAGATCTCTGATATGTTTCTTCATATTCTTCAGTTTCTTAGCCAAAACAAACATAGCATACCCATTGATATTAACATTCCAATTATCCTTAACAGTCACCAGGAAATATTTCTTATCAGTTAAAAAATTCATGAATCTAAACGACTTCTTTATTCTCCTAAAACTGTTAGGAATGACCATCAAGGAAGGACAATGATCAGAAGTAACATATCGTAGGAAATTAGCATAACAAGCTCCAAATTGATCCAGAAAATCACTGTTACCCATCACCCTATCAAGTTTTTCAAAATACCACATTCAGGGTCGTTTCTCTTTTGAATCCAAGTGAAGAAGAACCCATTCATGGCTAAATCTTCCATATCCAGATGCTTCATACAACTCCTAAACTCTTGAACCCCATGGTTGTTATCCACAAACCTATTAGAATGTTCATCAGCATACATAATAACATTGAAATCACCTAAAATAACCCATGGCTTATCCAACGTAATAGCCATATGGTCATTAAGATTATCCCAAAGTTTGATTCTATTCTTTGCTTCATTATCACCATAGATAAAAGACACAAAAAATCTTCTTTTATCTTGAATAATCTTGACCTCAAAATGCATAACTTGACCCAGACTAGACAAAAGTGTAGCTTCAATAATGTTATTGTCCCAACCCACAACAATTCTACATCCTTTGATACTCTCAGCAGAGTTAGTAACCCAAGACAATTTCTCAAAAACATTATCACAAACAAAATTAACCATTTTCTTGATAAGTCTAGTCTCAATGATAGCACACATATTCAACTTATTTTCAGAAATCAACAACTTAACTTCATCTTGCTTAGAGGCATTAGTTAAACCCCTAATGTTCCAGGCAGCAATTTGTATATTCATTTAAAACTAGAAGAGGGACCAACATCAGCATTACCAAATCCATTTGCCATTGCAGCATCAGCATGGCTATATACATTGTTCTGAGCAATGAATGTAGCATGAGCAGTGAAATCATTTCCCACTTCATTCTCCATAGCACCATTACTCTTATATACCTTATCTTCCATATTCCCAGACCCACTATCCTCCTTTAGCCTACTTTCATAGAATTCAACCATTTCATCGGTCCAACTTTCTTTAACTTCCTTAGTGAAAGGTTGTTCAGAACCAATAAATAGCTCAACTTCAGCCAACTTTTTAGTCAGAATCAAACCTTGTAACCTCATAACTTCACCTCTATAAGCATTATCAAACACAATACCAAAAGCTTGAGATCTTGAAACACCAATTGATTCCATTTCACTAGCCACCATATCTTCAGCAATTTGATGAGCTTTAGATTTGATGTTTTTATTACTAGAGCTAATTTCTTTTTCTAAACATCTGATCTTCTCTTTTAGCTTCAATTTCAATGCATTCCTCTTAACTTCAGCAAATCTGCTTTCATAATATTCCTGCAAATATTTAGGCCACTTATCCCTTTCTTCCTTATCAATGCTAATTCCCATTTCAATAGCCACATCAATGTTAACCCTTATACCCAATAATTCATTCTGAACATTTTCCTCATCTTCATCCGCCAAGACTGCATATCTATTCTTTGTACTGAAATTATTTTGAGCAATATGTTTCACTTGTTTATCCTTAGCCTTTGTAACCTCCCTATCCTTCCCTTGTTTGTTCAATTCTTCTGAAACTGGATGCTTGTCTTTCACAATATTCTTACCAGGGATGGACCTTTTGTCATTATTAGCATTAAAGCCACTATATGCCCCTCTTCCACTAAGACCTCCTCTACCTCTAATACTAGCTCCTCCCCTCCCATAATACATATTACCTCTACTAATGGTTTCACCATAACCAGTGTTATTGCCCACATTAGTACTATCATTCTTCTGCCCTTGACCACTACTTTGACCATCAACAACATTTGATTTAGCTACAGGAACCTGAGCTTTAACAGTCTCAGTTGTATTTCCATAACCTTTCCTATTTTGAACATTTTGCCACCCATCATTCATTTTAGAGTTAGGATTAGCCTTATCATTACCCTGCACTTTAACTCCAGCCCTCCCAGCTTTCTCTTCCTCTTTCAAAATTCTATTATTACAACTTTTCAAGTCATGCCCAAAAACCTTACAATGAGAGCAGATAGGAGGCTTCCATACATACTCCACGTTAAGATTCATAGACCTACCCAATTTTTTGTATCAAACCTCCACAGAATCCACCAATACCTTAGTAGCATCCATCTCTATCAAAACTAGCTCCACAATAAGTTTTTTCACACATAGAGGCTGTAATTCTATCCATAATAATAGGAGTTCCCAAACCACTTGCAATTCTACTAATCCATTCCATATTCCATGCTTCAAGAGGCACATTATAAATTTTAACCCACACAGGAATCCTAGATGGTTCAGGTTTACATAAACACAAACCAACTTCCCATTTCTGCACAAACAAGGGTTTTTGTTCAACAAGCCAAGGGCCATTTTCAATAACACTTTGCAATCCTTCTTCAGAGTTAAACTTAAAGAAGTATAGGCCACTTTCATTTACAATTACATCATCTAAATGAAACTGCCTCCACATTCTCTTAAGATGTCCAATAATTTCTTTGTAGCTCATTTTAAAACCAACAAAATACCCCACATCAGTTAGTAACCACTTTTTGCTTCCTTCTTCAATAAGAGGATCCATTTCTACAACCATCCTTCCTTCCTTATTCTTGTAACATGGAAATAATTTGAGTCTATTACTCCCTAAATAATTCATTCCTTTAACAACATTACTAAAAGACATAGGCTCCTTAGTGTTACCCTTTTCTTTCATTAAAACATCCCCTTCCTTACTACCATTAACACTACCCTCAATCCCCTTATCATTACCCACATTACTTCCTCCTAGACTATCACTAGTGTTCTTAGTCATATTAGCATCAAAGTTCAACCAAGTATTATGATAATCAGGAACAGAATTATCAGGCATACTACTAACAACACCACTCTTATCAAGGCCTATTTTATTCAAAGTAGTACTATTAAGATCAGGGAACATAGCACTTACACTGCCATCAACAATCTTGCCAGAAACCCCTTCTTTAGTACCCAAAACCTCATCAATAGCAATACTAGATACCTTAGCCTTCAATACATTTTCAGACCCAGGTTCAGTGTTATAAACACCTTCCATACCCACACTACCCTCTCCAACACCATCAGCAGCTTCTCTAACCACACAAACCTCATTCCCATCATCACCACATTCCATTTCTTCATTCCCCATCATAGAATCACTCCTTTTAGAACTGGACCGAGTAATAACCTTCTTGAAAACAACATCAGATGATTTAGAAAGCATATCAACATGTTTCATAGTATTAGTGGATTTAGGATTCATTGTTCTAGTAGTTTTCTTAGTTTTCAAATTCATATCCATCCTGGAAAAAGGTGGATTCATCACCGGAGGTGGAGGTATAGTTAAATCAGGGTTAGGAGGTTTTGGATCTTGTTCAGACATGGTAATATAGTGGATTTAAAAGGATAACATAGTATGGTTAAAAGATTAAGGTAGGCGGAAAAGGGATCTGACAAAACGGTTAGTGTGTGAAGTGTGTGAAACTGATGGAACATTGTAACGGAAAGTTGAAATGAATTAATTGTGATGAACAGTGATGATTTTGTGGTGAAATTTTATATCAATTTGTGTATAATGAATAGTAGAATGCAAATCAAAAATCTAAAATAAGATCCAATGGATAGATCAAATTTAGATGATGAATTACATGATAAAATGTGTTAAAAAACTTAGAGAGAGAAAGTATGTTTGAATCTTTTGCTATGAGTGTGCCGGTGATTTTATTTATTCTAGAACTTGTACTTGTAAATCATTACCAGACCGCAGTAAGATCACATTCGTGTGATATAAATGTATTCGTGTGATAAAGAGGCACCTTAGGAATAAAACCAAATGGCCTTCCATTTTACATCTAATGATATATTAGCTAATCACACCGGTTAGTTAACCACCCATATGGACCCATTTGTTAGCGCTCATCTTTAGCGCTAGATACCCTTAGTACACCCTTTGAGCCATTCTTTTCTCTTTGTTAAATCCAAAAAAAATACAAAAATATTTTACACTTTAAACCTTAGCCTACCCCCTGTCAATGTCTAAATGGTGGGTTGCTAGTTGCTTGATATGATTAGATTGTTTTTGATGATTATGAGTTAGCCGCACTTTGCCATTCATGTGTGCCATTTCGACGAAGATGAAGGTGCACAACTTCATATTTGTATTTTTATGGTGTATGCTTATACGAAGTGTGGGGGAGATGTGATGTATATGAAAAAAAAGAAAAACAAAGAATAAGTCATCGAAAAAAAAGAAAAAAAAATATATGATGACAATTATAGCCAATGTGCTATATTATTAAGGAAGAGGAAGTATGTTTGAGATATCGATTAGCCAATGTACTAAGACGTGATATATATTATATGTATTTGGTGATCGATATGTGAAGAAGAGAAGTTAGTAACTGATGAGTTCTTATTTACTCATTGTTTTTACCTACCTAAGACCACAAAAATGACCAAAAACACCCAAATATGATCTAAATATGTTAAAAATATCCTCGGAGTGTGTTTTATGTCTTGCAGGTACAAAAGGATTGAAAACAGAGCGAAAATGGACAAAATCAAGCCGAAATCAGAAAAGTGCTGAAACGGACGGAGCCGGGAGAAGATTTTCTTCATTTTCAGAGCTCGGAACATGTTTTTGGAGTGAGAGTGAGAAAAAAACCTTAAAAACCCTTTTGAACTAAACACTTTCAATTCCCCATTGAACCCCCACTTTTCTCATTTGAACCCTGCTACCTCCTTGGACCCTCTCCTTTTTGACCCTTTAACCAAACAAGTAATAAAAACGTTTTTATTTTCCCTTTTCCCCTTTCCCTCCTAAATCCCTTCTTACCTAAAAGAACCCTAACCCTCTCATTATCCAGATATGACCAATTCCCAATCCCACTAAATCCCTCTCCCAAGACAATGTCACGAGATGCCATTGCCACATTGGCAATCTTTGGCACAAAAGCCCTCTCAAACGGCTCTGATTTACTCTTGGGGTGTACCTAACTGATGGATGGGTGAGATTGATCAAAAGAAACACAAAAATCTGTTTGGGTTTGTTTTCTCACACAGAAGTAGCACAGTGAAGAGAAGACCCCATAGCCTATTAGTATAAATAGGGATGTATGCCAATGTACAAGGAGTGGAGATTAGGAGTAGTGTAGAGTAATATTCTGAGTAGGTTAATTAGTTTTAAAAGTGTTTTAATTGTTTTTAATTTCAGTTGTACTCAAATCTTATTAATTCAAGTTTTTATTTCAGCATTAAATTCTACTCAAATTTAAATCATTGTTTCACTGTTCATCTCAGCTTATTAATATTTCAAATGCTTATTTGAGTTTATGTCAAATATCCTTTAGTTTGCTATACTCAGAATTCACTCTAATTTCTCATTGGTCAATGAAGGTCAAACCTGCAGATTAGTCTCAGAATTGCTGATATGGAATTGGACATGGGTTAATTGTGTTATGTTGGGTTGATATTAGGATTAGTTCACTGTTCCATCGAATTATTTAGCATGTCATTGTGACAGGACTGCTGTAAGTGTTTTTACATTACTGTTCCATTTTTTTACCTGCATATCATTAGTTTTGTTCTCATTGTTGTAAGTGGTTAGAATTATTACATCATTTAGTTGTCTCATTATCATTTGATCTTCTTCTAGCTGAAATTATGGTTTAGAATCTTGTTTAGAGGTTGAATTATGCTTATCTGATACAATAAGGGGTGTTTGGATTGAGTAGTAATTGCAAGTTTGAGGTTAGGTTTGTGGATCAGTTTAGTCAATTAAGTCTCAATAAGGTTAGCTGCACTCATTACAGATAGTTATTTGCATATCAAATTAGCATAAGTCAAAATCTCATCTTAATCTGTCCTTAGTCATGCATCAAGTAAGTATTAGATTAGTTAGCTTGCATTATAGATCTAGAAGTCATTAGGTTAGTATAATTATGTTGTTTAGAATCATAAATCATCCATCACAACCTGTGGTTAATGATCAAAATCCAAAACTGTTTTCAATAGTCAAAAAGTGAGAAAGTGATTTTTGTCAAAACTTTATGGATTTTTCATGAACTCATTTCTAGTCCAAATTAGTTGAGATTTTGGGTACCTTAACTTCAGTTGGTTGTCTTTCAAGGTACCATTTTAGTAGAATTTTTAGGAATTTTTATAAGCTCTTTTTCAGCTCCTCTTTTAGGTAAGAATTGCCCTGTGCCTTGCATCAGCAACAATTTGTCCCAAGTAGCCTTAGTTTTTGATTTTTAAAATCTTTAATTTAAGTCCTCTTAGGCTTAAATTTAGAACTTAAGCTCTTTGGTTGGTTGTGGTTAGCATGCCTATTTTAGTATAATTTTAGGAATTTTATGTCGGCTTAATCGGGGCTTAAAGTAATGCATTAGGTGATTTGCTTATTTTAGTTAGAACTTGTTATAGTGCTTAAATGCCTTTTGATTGAGCTTATTTGACCCAAATCAGTTGCATTAGCTTATTTTTGGATAGCTTAGGTTAGTTTGAGCTTGTGGTAGCTTTTTGTAGCTTATAGCTTATTTCAATAGTGCTTATCAATTCAGTTGTGTGTCTAAATCATAGTTCCTGTGATCATTAGCTATTTCTTTTATTTTTCCTTGATTCTCAGCATTATTTTATAATATTCTAGAAGTTTTCATATTTTTCCATGGTCTTTTGCTATTTTTCTGCATTTAATTTCATTTTCTAGGCTTTTTAATTAGTATTTAATGCAAATAATTCAGAAAAAGGTCTAAAAAATAAAATTTCAATTTTCTCAATTTTAGAAAAATAAAAATGTCTTAAAAAGTATTTTTCCATATTTTTCCTAGTCATTTTAGTATTTTCTAGCATTTTAATTAGTGTTAAATAGTTTTAAATTCATAATAAATAGAGAAAAAGTCAAAAAAATGTAATTCCAGTTTTGAAAATTCTTTTTAGTTAATTAAGATTTTTGAAAAATATTTTTGTAATTTTCTAGCATGTTATCATAATTTTTAGTACTTTCAGTCTATTTTAAATGTCTTAAATTAATTTTTAATTCAAATTAAATAAAGAAAAACCCAAAAAAATTAGTTTTAAACTTCAAATAATTTTTAAATGTCATTCTTAGCTGTAGAAAAATAGTAGTTCATTTTATGGGTTAAAATAATGTAGTTTGCATTTAATTCGCGTTTTCATAAATACGTTTTTCGCGTTTTTAGTTTTTAAATTGCATACTTAGTCGTATTTACTTGTTTGCATCATAGATTTAGTTGTTTTTATCACTTTCCTTTACTTTTCCTTGCACCATAGATAAGAAAACTTCAAAATATCTCTTTTTACCATTCAAATCACAATGAACGCGACGTGAGTTGTTTACTCCATTCATCCCTCGTTGGGAAAACGACCCGGGAAATACATACCTTTGTATTTCTTCGGAAAATATCTTGTACGAAAACGAATTATCAGTAACTATAATCATTTTCGGGTTTGCGGATTGTTTGGTAACCAACAACATGGGTATTGGACTTGACTTTATTTTTCCTTATTTTTCTTTAACACCAATTTCATAAATACTCCCATGCCTTATCTCTTCCTTTTTAGCTTTGTGAAAATATGAAGTGCGTGAATATTTTTAGTGACCATCTGGTTCTTGAAGGATCGAATGACGCGCCAGCGATCTAGTTCATATTTTTGGTGACCATCCGTTATGCGAATAACGCACCAGCGATCCGAGGTATACTCTAGTGACCACCCGTTGTTTGACTTAATCAAGAATTCGCGCCAGCGATCTATTATATTCTTGTATGTAATATTTCAAAAAAAATCCCGATAAACCCTTTTAGCCTAACCCGAATAAAATCCCTCTTTAGATGTTTACACTTGGCGCTTACACCACGTCGGTGGAGTTTTGTTTCTTGTACAAGCCTATGGTAATATTTAGATC